>MU128980.1:162538-244707 GCA_014904985.1 Hydnum rufescens UP504 | reverse complement strand
GGCACGCTTGACGAGAGGCCCCAAACAATGTAACAAAATAATTCGGCTAAGTCGGTGAAGCCGGCTAAGTTGCAAGAATCGGGGCAGAATGAGTAAGGAGGTAGGGATGTCAGAGGAGTGGTCCGTGCCGTGAAGGGACTAGGCGGGAATGAGCAAGCGGTCCTTAAGCTCGTGGAGTCGACTGGAGTAATACTCCAGAGCTGGTAGTCCAGGTAACAGCGAATCTAGATATGTAATCATGAATACGGAATACATGAAGGTGCTGCTATCCAGGTAAATGCAGAAATCTGAGAGACCAAAGCTGGGTCTCTGGCTTCACTCTCAGACTTACTTACATGATGACTATACTACAAGTGGAGTGTGATCGCTAAACTGTGGGTGTACAGAGGGGACGGAAACAGGAACCAGAACATGAACTCGGCCAGGGGCAACGGAGCAATGGGAATGAAAGGGAAATGAAACCAGATAGGGTTGGATCGGAGTCAAACGGAAGCAAGTGGACTTGGGCGAAGGAACTAAGAGAGAACTGGCTGGAGGTGGGTGGACAAGGACCGGAGTGATCCGGAGTGGGCCGGAGTGGACCGGAGTGGATTGGAGTGGACCGGAGTGAGGGACAACCTGACAGCCTGCTTGTAATGAAGTGCTCCTGGATTCAGGAGGGCTGTCAGCGTTCATCCGTTTCCTGGTTAATTCTGGATTTGTTTCTGGTTTGTTTCTGGCTTTGGTTCCAGCTGTTTCCGATTTGTCCATTCCATTTCATTTCCTTTCATTTCTCGTTTCTTTATTCGGTTCCCACACTTACCCTGGCCTGTCCCTGTCCCCTCCACTTTCCTGTCCCCTGCCCGCTCCCCTCTTGTGCCTGCCCCCCTGTAACCACCTCTCATTAAGCAATCAATCCCCGTAGTATAGGAACTATGTATAAGTAGTCCAGGGTGAAATCCAGAGACTCAGCTTTGGTCTCTCAGGATTCCGCTTCTACTCCAGACTACAGGTTAGCCTCACTGTACCTATTCCCTTAATGTTAATCTCAGGATTTCCGCTTCTACTCTGGACTACAGTCCGAGTACTTCCAGTTGACTCCGTGAGCTTAAGGACCGCTGTGCTCGTTTCCGCCTAGTCCTTCGGCTGCTGGACTGCTCTCCATCCCATCCTTGTTATCTCGTTCTTGCCCGGATCCTCCCAGACTTAGTTGGAGTTATCTGTGTTTATATTTGTTTGGTGCTCTCATCACAGCATGGCCCTGACAAGGGCACTCATTGTCGTACTTGGACAAAGCAGAGTCGACAGATTGGGAGTCAGATGGGAGGGGATAAGGGATAAGATGGTGAAAGGGTAATCACACCACCCTTAGCACTGGCTTTGGGTGGGGGAGCTGCACACAGGGCTAAGCACTGGCTTTGCCTGAGTACAGGAGAATGGAATGGGAGGATGGTGAAGAGGTAGGATGTAGTGACTGGCCAAGTAGCACAGTCACTACCTAAGGAGAGAAGAGCAGCCAGCAAGAAGAACAGGGTTCTACTCACTGTTTCCCTATTTGGGTCTGTAGGTGCAACTCCAAGATCCAGGGAAGACTAGTAGTTAATGGCCACTAGACAAGCCAGCCAGATAGCCCAATGGAATGAGTAGAGGCAGAGACAGAGATTCATGGTTCTCACTAGGCATAGAGGTCCAGGCAAAAGTTAACTATTCAATCTTGGCATCTGCCATATATACATGACTTTTGAGTCCAAACTCCCTTATGTAATACACTATATTACACTGCTGAACCCAAGCAACATTCAGCATGTGTCCCAAAACCCTCGCAGTATGTACAATGCCTTGAACAGGGCAAAGGTACTGTACATGGGTATATGAATTCCAAACCAGATGATAAAATACCCGGTGTCAGGGGGAGCACTGCCACACCTGAAGTTAATCTTGCAAATGACACCATGTATCACATGGAATTCGATGACACTGTCTATGGGGCAATACAAGACATTGATGGCAATCCCAAGTCCTTGGAGGAGGTGAAATTAAGAACAGATTGGCCAAAATGGAAAGAGGCCATTGACATAGAACTCAAAACTGTTAAAGATGCCAGAACCTGGGAGGAAGTGCCAGGGCCATTAACACTCCAATGGAACCAGGGGCCACATATACCCAAATGGATAATGAAAATAATCCTGTGGATATTGAACAGATGAGGCATACCCCTTATCATGAGGCTATAGGAAGCCTTATGTATGTGTCTGTGGCCACAAGGCCAGACATTTCTTTCACCATATCCACACTATCCCAATTTCTTGATAATCTGGGATCCATACATTGGGAGGCTGTTAAACAGGTCATATGATACTTAGCCAGCACAAAAGAATTCAATCTCATATATGGCACTAAGCCACATGATTTACTCGGTTTTACAGATGTGGATGGGCCACACAAGACCATAGACACATGATCTCTGGATATGCATACCTAATTAATGGTGGGACCATCTCATGGAGTTCAAGAAAACAAGAACTCATTACCCTATCAACTGCCAAGGCAGAATACATTGCCACGACTCATGTGGCAAAAGAGGGCATATGGCTACGAAGCCTAATTGCTGAATTATTCCAATTTTCCCTTAAACCTACAACTCTCTATTGTGACAATCAAGCCATGATAAAACTCACTATGGGTGATAATTATCACACCTGAACAAAACACATTGATATCTGATTTCACTTTATCCACCAGACCATTAAGGACAGATCATTTAATTTTGTTTACTGCCCTATGGAGCACATGACAGCTGATATACTTATGAAAGCACTCATGGGTGCAAGATCGGACTGCCACATCACTGGACTTGGATTATGTCACGCTTGAGGGGGAGTGTTGGAATAAAAATAAAGAGTTAATTATATAATCAGCCTGAGGTGGCAATACCCCTATATGGACTTAATGCCATATCAAGCGCAACTCCCCTACCACCCTCTTATGGTAATAATATACCTAAGAGAACATTCTATATCTTTCTTGTTGATGCCAGTAGTATAGCACCTGAACATTCTACAATTCACCTGTAGTTTCTTTAATATCTTGTACATAGTATAAAAGGGTGAGCTTGAGCTTGCCTACAGATCTAAGGACTCTCTAATAAATATCCTTCCTGCTAATTCACCCAAGCAACTAGGGCTCTCCAGTCTATCGAATTCACTCACATCTGCTTAGTCATCCAGGGGAAATACCATTCTCATCCATAGCCTCACACTACCACATTCCAAGTGTCTTCTAAGATCTTTGAAGCCTTTGGAAGCCTTCAGAAGCCTTCAGAGATGAGTCCAATCTCAGGAGCAACTCAGTTTTCCTGATGACAAGAGGTGCTGACAAGGCTGCCAATGCCACTGGTTGATTACCCAGCCCACAGCCTGCAGGTCAAGGCCCAATAGTATGAGGCAATAACAATAAGAGAAATGCCAATAATGGCAAGGATGATAATAACCCCCTGACTGAATGGAGGGAGAGAGGAGACAAGAGCATTTGAAGAAGTAGGCACCATATGATAGAGTTGACAAGGAATGATACTCTGATGGGTAAGTCCACAAGTGGAAGCAAATGTCAATTTGATCCTGACACTTTGGGCTTACCTGGACCTAAACACCCCAGAGCTTCTCAGGGCTGCTGCCCCTGAACCCCCACATTTTCAAGGGGGACCCAGAGCTAAAAAAAATAGGTCCTGGGAGGCCCAATTTTTCAAGCTGGATAACAGAGAGTATTACAAGCAACCTCATATAGATTACACCCAGTTAGCTAAGATACACCTATAGTGAATATCCTAGCTAACTAGCTACCCAGGGTTGATTGCCTCAGGTGAATATTATCTATATGCTTCCAACCATACCTGAAAATAGAAGTGCTTTAAACTAATATAGAAGGCTTCACAAGGCTTTGAAGGCTGAGATGAAGACACTTCAGAAGGCTCCAGAATGCTTCAGAAGGCTTCAGAAGACATGAAGCTTGAGCTTTGAAGGCTTGGAATAAGGACCATGCTTATTTTGGTTCAGAGGCTTCAAAGCCTTCAGAAGTCTCTGAACCCATTCTTGGTTTTCCTGATGACTACCCAAGTGATACAGTCCTATATAACCCAAACTCAACATTACTATTGAAATTTCTTCAGTAGAGACATGGCCATCACTGACAGCCATGAAGTGTTCACTAGTCTCAAAATTACTATTGTGGGAACAAGGGTTGCCTCCAAATCTTCATTTGCCTTCCTTTTTCCCATAAGGAATAGAGTTGAAAGTAAGGAGCACAGAGGGAAATCTAGCTGAAATGAACTGCACAGTTGGAGCAGAGTTTGAGAGTGGGAAAACCTGGTACCTGGCCCAGTTTTGTGTCAGTTTTGCCAAGATTTCCTGTTCTGCTCCAGCTTCATTTTTCACTTTTGTCTCAGTTTTGCCCCAGTTTTCTTACTGTGAAGCCTGTTGAAGAATCAGTGCAGAGCCACTTAGATTCACACAACAGCGAGAAAGATAGAGCATTTGACCAGAGCTCAAGCAAATGCTTAAGGGAACTTCGGTACATCCCGCAAACTATCTAGAAGGATACACTGACTAAGCGATGAGTGTTAGAGCTCACCCATCCCCAATTCCAATAAAGCCCCTGATGTGGCTTTTCTTCAATATGTGGTTGATGTAGCTACATCATAACTTGTATCTATATCTCTGTGTAGCTACATCTATATTTGGCAGATCCACTGTTGTTACACTAGAATAGTGTACAGTAAGTGATGCAAGAGGTATCTTGGGCCTCAGGAGACGTGCCGATACTTGGCAATGTAGTCTTGGAATGTATTAGAGTTTTAGAGGAAGTTTGGGCTTTTGTAGATAGACGAAAGATTGGAGCGATCATACGGCGCTGGGCCCGTGAAAAGTGTCATCGTGCGAATCATAGGACGAGGGGAGCTCCGCAGCAGTTTCTGGCCGGCTCTCGTCGCCATCTATGGGTTGCAGCGGATCAAGTCGAGTCCTGTGACGTTCAGTCTTAGCCTTCCGTGAAGCTCGTTTTGGGTGTTCGATATCCCCCAGTGACGTCCATTCCATGCCCGACTGCTCATAATCCAACCTAATAGAGAGCCGCAGTCGTTCTTTAGCAAGAAAGACAAGAGCAGATTCGAGTGTTCCCAGCGTTGGTCCGTCGTTCTTTCGTCCTTTACATCAGTCCGGGTAGATGCAGTGAGGCATGAAGCAACGGGAGTATGACTTCAAACTGTAGGGCGAGCACCACCACGATCACCTGGAGCCGAAGGTGATTCGCTAGATGGTTCGTCTGTGTCAGACGAGAAGGAGACGAAGATCTGAATCCGGAATTGTCGTGAGGATCATGGGGTTCGATATATCGAACGTGAAAGTTCTGTTACCCTGCGTCAAGAAGTTGGGAAGTACTGTATGACTTGAGAAACACGAGTCTATTCACCGGAACATCTTTTCAACTTTTATGACAGTGGGCTTGATTCAAAAACGGCATATGCCCCTCGCAGCAGCAATGATTATATTAGATCTATATGATGGCCCAAATTCCCATGTATTGGGATCATCTGCCTCAGAAAGTGAGGGGTATTTTCAGGATCAGTAAACAAAGTGGAGTGTCCAAATTAGGGACGAACTCACCAAGTCTGCCTTCGGAGGTAGACTTGCTTGACATTCCCACGGAATCTCCACATATGCTTCTCGTTCGTATACTTTCATCATCGACGACGGCAGAGGATGAAGAGACAACTTCCCAGTTCAATGGATGCACCCCATGATGAATCCTTTCCGGAGAGGCTATCGAAAGAGTCAAGAGAGTACGGGGTTTGAAAGACCGCTCACCACTTTCATCACCGAGCCCGGATCCATCACGTTCTACTGGGCGAGATTTCGCCGCATCTTTTGGGCCCAGCCGGTCACGGGGAACGAATGACAGACAGTAGAACTAATAGTGAAGTCCCCAGCATATTCCAATATACGCCCAAATTCCAGAAGGGTGGACTTGACACCAGGAGTCAATAAATGAATACCATTGACTGGGCTCCATTACGAGATTCTATATAGCCCTTGAAAAAGGACGCCCGGTCTTCCTCCTGAGGGCACGTGTCAGTCTCCGCCTCAGCGACCTCATCGGCGTTTCTCAAGTCGTTTGGCGCGGACTTTCTCGAAGCATCGATCTTTTCCCTATAGATAGGGCAGGACGTCGGTGGTGCACAGAATGCAAAGGAGTGGAGAACGAGAGGAGCGGTGGTGAGCGAGCGAGACAGGTGGCACATTTGACGGCACGCCTTTCAGCCAGTTGGACCGGATTCTCTGCCAGCCGCGGGCACGTGGGGAGAGTGCATAGTAAGTTTCGTCAAGTTGCTCATCTGTGAACCCACAAAAGTCATCATCGGCAATTTCTTCCTCTTCAACATCGTATTTGCTCCTCTGCCCGCTCAGTGGACTTGAAATGGCATCACCCAGTGCGGAAATTTCAGGGCTGTGGACGGCACAAACTAACTCCGAGGCCACATCGCTTTCTGGGTCGGCATCGACATCACGGTCAACTAAGAGTGGGCCAGACAATCAAAGCCGGGAAGAAGGCAATTGCAGCGAAGAGGGTAAAATATGCGGATAAGCACGAGAGTCTCCTGTGGCTCTCTGGGGTTCGCTTCAGGGGTAGAGGGTTCTTTGTAGAGGTCAAGTACATGGCAAGTCATCAGACAGGAACAAGTCGAGGTGATATTTTCCATGTACGACCGAGAGTAGATCGCTGGAGTCATGAGATATCTGATAGAGTGCTGATACATATCAGATGAAGAGGACGTTGGAGCGAAACCCAATTTTATAGAAGCCTATAGATTGCATATAGGACCGAAGAAATTGTGGCCAGATTTTCGGAACAGACGGGAGGACCGTCGCCAGAATATTCAACGTAAAAATTCCTGCTCACCGCTGGATGGTGACCAACTCCAGGAGGAAGAAAATGTGATTGATATCGCATCTCAAGTTCTGCCAGTGGAGATGGCATCCGGATGCAAACAAACCAATACATTGTCCCTTATCAACGCCTTCAGGTGAGCGATTGGCTGCTTTTCAGGCAGATCCATATTTTTCGGGTCACTCCTTCTTCTCGATTACGCCCACAGGCGAGTCCTAGCGCCTCGATGCTCCCTGCAATTACTGACTGGGCGTCAGCCCAAACGGTCACCCCTCGGTAATTGGACCGTATACAATGGGAATTTACTCTAGGGTCCAGCATTCCTGCTGGACCAAGGAACCACGATGAACTCTACCCCCGATTCGATGCCAGTGGAGGCAGCAGCGAAGCCGACTCCGTACACTTTTGTTGACACCCTCGATGCAGTTCAGGACATGTTACGCCAAATAGAAGAGGCCCGAGAACAGCTGGATGCCACGAAGATTAACCCCCACACACCCTTGCTTTACGTTGATGTCGAAGGCTGTGACTATGTCGACACGGGACCATCTCACTCATACAAATCCATATACCAACGATCCAAATGACCTTTATCCTGGATGTCTTCGTTCTGGGCGCAGACATCTTTACCACATCCATTGATCCTTCAATCACGCTCAAGTCAATTCTTGAATCCCGAGAAATAATAAAGTGCTTCTTCGATGTCCGAAACGACTCGGATGCACTGTATAACATCTATCACATCTCCATGACGAGTGTCGTCGACCTTCAGATCCTGGAAAACGCGACACGGCGGGGCTCTAAAAGGCTTCTGAATGGTCTTTCCCGCACAATCTGCACGGATGCAGGGCTGGCGAAAGATGTGTTGGCGAAATGGGTCGAGGTCAAGAAGAGTGGCAAGGAGATATTTGATCCCCCAGCGGGCCAGTTTCGACCGAGAGTGGTGTAAAATCAGAAGTTGCTATCATCGCTCAAAATGATGCGGTGCTCGAGAAAAATTTCAAGGCATTCGAGATAAGACCGCTCCCCCAAGCGCTCATTGAATATTGTATCAATGTACGTCTCCCTTCTACTTACATGTATGTGGCTTCGGAGCATATCCTGGGGTTGTAGGATGTAATCCACCTCCCACGCTTGTGGTTGATCTATGATCGAAAATTGGATTACAAGTGGCGAGCAAAGACGGAGAATGAATCGGTTTGGCGGCTTGCACCTTGCGACACAAGACACGTATTACGGGCGAGGTGGGTCCAGAATATGCGGAAAAACGGCGTCACGGTGACTCACTGCCCATTTTATAGGTGGAAACATGGCTCTAGGCCCATTTTAATTTCTTTCTATTTGTTGCAATCTGCCCATGATCTTGCTTTCATTCTGGGCGAGGTCTGCACAACCATTTAATTTTACGGCTGCTAGTTCCGGATGCGAATTGTACTGTACCTTGATCCAAATATACCCTCTTACTTTCTCTCCCAGCTCATAACTTGGGGACCTGCGTGCCCTCCCCCTTTCCCTTCTCTTGACTACGTTCCTTTGATACGTTACATGACATGGTATTCTCCCCTCCCCCTTCACCCCTTCCTCCTCGCCACGCCTTGCCCGAACCATCCCATCCTGAGAATCAGAAGAAAGCCGAACTCTCGCCCCCCAAAAACCACTGGAACTTCGTAGTTTTACTCGTCCCACTCGCCCTCGTCCTTATTGGGACTTTCTCACAGCTCCTGACGCACCTTGAGAATCAAAACGTGGAGGTCGACGCCCGTACCATCGTATTCAGGTACCTTCCATCACGACTTGTATACGGATTCTACTTGGCGATCTCTAAGGTCCAGCTTGACTTTGAGCCATCGGATCACTTCCAAGCCACCCTATACATCTCGAGATCGTCATCGTAGGCTTGCTCATGTGGCAGAGAGTGCAAATTTCGTCGCGAGAGGTGATTCCACTGGTGGAATCACGCTTGATCTTGGCGACCCACCGACACCGCCAACGGCAAGGACTGGCGTGGAGGCTGCAGCCTCCCATTCCATCACCCGCTCTTCCTGTCCCGATTCCATGTACGTTCTTATCATCGCCGTCTCTCAGCCAGGATTCCTGAATTGCGTATTGTCTTCTCTCGCAGTCCCGCAGCCGTGGGATTCGAGCTTATCATACAATTTCTCCAGCTCGTCGTGCCTGGCCTTTTTTAGTGCTCAACTCGCGAACGAGACTTTCCGTGCATGTCGGCCATTCGGCCTCCTTCTTGGAACATCTGCGGCCTTCTTTGCTATCGAATCCAATCTTACCACCCTAACAGCCACCATTGGGGGTACGTGTGATACTCCCGACTCGGCCGACACTTGCAAAGGTGTCATGGATTGGATGGCTCTACGAATATCCCAGCCGGATGTCTGTGGTGTCGACATAGCAGAGAGGAATGCTATTGCACTGGAAGCACTGAACGGTCAGGAGACGTCTCCCGCAGTTTGTCTAATGCCAGCTAATACCATCGTACAGGGTTCAACTCGTATGGAATGATGCGTCTGGCCGGATGTCTAGTCAATCCAATTACAAACGCGTACTGTATGCGGTTAATAGTATTCCGACCTTCCTTTGCATTCCACTCATTTCACATTCCCGCCTATCCAGGTTTCGCGGAGGCAGTGGCACAGATATCTCCTGCTGACGTTTACTACTATTCTCTTCCGCTGGGCACTAATATTCCATCCTCAACCGTCCCATCCTGTTCCGCGTGTATCCAGACGGTCTTAGGCATCTACGTGCAGTACGCGACGAATAAGACGATGCCGATATCTCACACCTATGCTTTGGCGTCGACTAAAGCGAACGCGCAATGCGGAGCGAATTACTCCCAGATACTTAACGTATCCACGGTGGTCTCGAAATCCAGTTCCGAAGCGCGGCGGTACATTCTTCCTCTGATAATTGCCCTGGGTTATGATACAGGGGGACCCTTATTAGTGATAGGCGTGGCGGTTTCGATACTGTTCGCCAGCTCCCTTTCACTATGATCTCTCCCCCCTCCTTCTATGGCTTGTGGACTATACTATCTCCTCCCACCCTGATCAACCGATTCCCTGAGACTTCCGGCGCTGCCCGTTCAAATGGTGTATTTACCCATGCTAGCGTTTACCCGGACACCTCATCCTCCTCCCTTCCATCTCCGTTATTGTTGATATCTTCCCATGCTGGGGAACGATCCATTTACGATTCTGAGTACCCTACCAAAGCCCGAGGCTTCTACACCCCCGCACCAATTTTCATCTTTTACCCATCTTGGAGAACTTGTTTTTTTTTCTTTTTCTTTGTTCTCGTTTGATCCAACTTGGGACGCTTTGGTTCGGCGCAAAATGTACCTATGTACATATAATATTTATCTTCGCAGCAACAACCGGAGATCGACAACGCACACTCAACTCCATGCGAGGGGTCATCGCCATATCTACCTAATGATGCTTGGTTCAATGTACAGGAGAGGGCCTGGATGCTTCATGAGATCCATGGCATTAACAATATACCTGAAGAGGGGAAACCCAAAAAATATAGTGCACAGGTGAGGATATAGTGAGCAGAATGTTCTTTTAGGTGAAGGGGGAGCAAACGGACGCTAACAAAGCCAGTGGAAAGAAACCATGGCCAATGAGTTCAAAGTGAGCCATCGGCAGCCATAAACATTCGGAGAACATGGGAGGGAGAATTACTAGGGGCGGTGTTTAGTGAGGGGTATAGTACATAAGAGGCGGACAGGTGTTCAGAGGAGTAGAGAACTGGTAGAAGGCTCGGAATCTTGAAATCATCATCCAAAGAGGGGGGGAGGTAAAATGGAGAAGAGCGAACGGGGGCCGCTGTGGATAAGAACGAAGGGAGAAACGTTCTAATGGATTCCTTATTACCCTATCAGTCGTGACCACCCTCACGCTATGTGGGAGATCGGTCTTCGGTACTACTGCCAGGTTTTCGTACGCTGGCGTACGTCGGGGGAAGTTCTACAACCTGCTCTACTTCTTGCGCAGGAAGATCAGACGGCTCCCCAGCGTCCTCATGTTGTGCCAAGTTGACGGCGCGCATGGCAGATGGAGGTACTTTACGGTCTCGGAGGTTTGTTCTCGTCATAAGAGTCGTAGGGGGGTCGGAGGAGCTCTGCGTCATCTCGGCGGCAGACTGTTGTGATGACCGTCGGTCACGGATTGCTCCTAGTGGGCCGAGGATGCTTGCGGCAGGGGTACTCGTCTCGGTGTATGCTCCAAGAGCTTCACTCCCAGTTGACCAGCCTGGCTCGGGGACGACAAAGGGTTCTTGACGATAGAAGCCAGCTTCGATCGCAGGAGCAGCTCTATTGGGAGACTCTTCACCCGTCATAAGATCGACTTCCCCTTGTTCCTCCTTCGGTTCCCCTTTACGACGGAGGCAGAAGAAGAAGACAAGGCCAGCAAGAATTGCCAGTCCTATGACCCCTCCCACTACTCCACCAGCAATCGCACCGGTATTCGATGAGCTTGTCGTTTGGCCCCCACTGATTCGAACAAGAAGCATATTAGAACACGTCAAAAAGTTCCTTGAGTACTGATGCCTACCCGCTACCCTTCGTCGGCGCAGGGGTTATCACCGATCCCCCAGGAGTCGTCGTTGAAGACGACACGCTACCTGTGACGCTGCCAGCTGGTGACCCAGCTGTGCTACTAGGGCTATCCGAATTGATGCACCCAGAAGGGCCGTCCTGCACCGTGATCAAGTCAGAACTCCCGCCAGTGCCAATTCCGCGAGAGTCGCCGGCTACGAGCTCCACGACTGTCCCCGCCCGCACGTTCACCAACCATTCGAAGGCGGTATTTCCGGTTGGGGGGTCCAGCCGAAAGGTTGTACCACCGGGAATAACGCCGTAAATGCTGACGTGCCCCTCGGCAGTTGAATTCCATGAAAGTGTGGAATTGGTGCATTGCGTGAGCTGGCCAGGCGGTGTCATGTAAAAGAAGAAATCCCTGAGAGTATAATACATCACAGTTCGAGGTAAACCAATAGGAAAGAATGGTAGGGAAGAGGAGAAAATACGAACGGATTGGGCGTCAGCGTTAGACACGAAGAGATATCTGACGCCGCGACCTAATAGTGTTGGTAGGGATCATGAACACGACAGCCATCATTGTTAGACAGAAGGGAAACGATGGGCACCGTGGTGTTGATGCCTGTCCCGCCTGTCCCGACTCCGGTAGCATCACTAAGGACGGCTAGAAATTGCGACTGCGCAGGAAAGTTCAACGGGAAAGTGATGGAAGTAGAGGTGGAATTTATGTCAATAATTCGTCTCGTTTCAACTTGGAGAAATCCGATAGGAAGGATAAGGAGCTCATAGGGTGGCGAGCCTCCGACGATATTGACTGTCAAGTTCGAGCACTGAATGGGGGTGCTCAGCGAGAAGGAAAACTGGGCAGCCGCGAGATTTTTGGAAAAGGAAAAGGCATGCCAGAGAAGGAGAGAGCCCGCGAGGCTGCGCAGTCGAACGATCATCGAGGGGGGGGCGGGGGTGGGAAGAGACACAGCTCCACCCAATAGGATAGATGTCAAGAGTAATTATTTACGTTGCGACAATCTTGCATCACAAACTACTGCGCATATCGCCGAGGTCCGCACTGACATAATACACAACTACCTGGGAATTTCCCAGCAGAACTAGGCTTATGATTGCTACCGCAAGGAACACAGAGTACAATGTGCACGAGATAGGTAGTAAAAAAATTCCAGATGGAAACCGCTGGTAAAGGAAAAAACACTACTTGACAGACAAAACAATATTTAAGCTGTTGCTCAGTCGCCGACAGCGGTCATACACTTGCGGCGGATGGAGGAGTTTGAAGTGGATGGTCCATGCCTGTCGTTGGTGCTGTCTGGGACGGGTTTCGCGAGAGGCCTCGCAAGAACCCCGGTTTCGAGGTAAGCCTGCCTTGAGGACGTTGGTTCGCACCAGCAGCCTGAGCAGGGGGTGTGACAGCTGCAGCGGGAGGGGCCTCGGGCTCCGAGGTAGTGGTCGATATTCTCAGAAGCGATGTATACGCTAAACAGAAATGTGAATTGCCATTCCAGATCACACAGACGATAGAACCAAGTGGGGCTCACGTTGTCGGCAAACAGGACAGAACCATCCCTTGGCTCTACGTCTTCGCCTACTTTGGCGAGGAGCACCATCTCGGCCAGTTGCTCCGCCTTCTCTAGGACCAGTTTCTGTAGCGCCCGCCTCGGTTCCCCCGGTCCCCCCGGTCGGCTCGGATGTATGCAAATGTCCTCCAGCACCGTATTCAACCATGTTGACCGCACAATCTCTGCAGGCCACGAGATGTCTGCAAGGCAAGAGAACAACTTCACGAGGCAAGCTCAGACAGAGCACACACTCGCTCCGCATCCCTTCTGTGTCATGTGCATCTGCAGCACGGGGAGCTGGAGTCTGAGGCGGATAAGTAGGGGTTGAATCCGCATTATCTTCGATCGTTGGAGGGGAATTAACAGGCGGCGACGACGAACTGGATGATAGGCCGTAGATATCTTGTAGACGGAACTTATGAGGGCCGATCTGAAACATCCGTCAGATTTATCATCAATAAAACTTTGTACGGAAGGAACGGACTTGGGCATCTCGCCGAGCAACCTGAACCAACCAATGCCGGCTATCTTCGTCTTGGTCAGCTTGTCCAGAGCGCATGATGTGTAATGTTGTGGTTTGTACATTTGGCGTATTCAGCGGTCCATCTGCAGGAAGCCGAAATCAAAGCGGCACACAACGGTACTGAGAGTCCTTACCGTGGGCATTCAATGCTTCTAGACGAATAGCAAGGCGTATCGCTATTTCATCTTTCTTCTCGTTGTCGCTATTCGTAGTAATGGCGTCCGCATCAACAACTCTGAGGGCTGGACCAGCTACATCACTTCGCTGATTTCGTCGCTTGAATGCAAATGCAGCGAGACGGTGTTTGTGGGTCGGGGCGGGGAGGGCGGCAGGTTCTTGGGCGGAATTGTCGGCAGCTGGTTTAGGAGAAGAGGTGTATTGCGAAAGTGCCAAGGTCACGCTGTCTTCAAGGGTCAGTCTGCGACCAAAGCCACCATCGAAGTTGGACTCATATACGGTCGTGAATTCGGTGGCTGCGGCGGATGACGTCGTCATTGGCGACAAAACACTGACCGTGATCTTGCATTTCGCAGAATCGCAATCGTATTGGAACTCCAGGCCGTGAGGACTCCCGTCGTCGTGGTTAGATTCGACGGATAGTGGGGACAATCTGAGGGAGGAGCTTTTGAGGTTGACGAGCGCTTGTAAAGTAGTAGTCCCTCCCACAGCCTATCGCATAGTTATGAATGGAAGGGTGAACTCTCAAGCAGTGCTTGCGTACGTCTTTGCTCTTGGTCACCCAACTCCGAACGACAGTGGGCGGTATTGTCGCAGATGACTTTGGGGTGTCACTCAACACGGTCGTCGTGCTGACTGAGGGGCCAAACAAGGTAGGGTGGGGCTTTGGGGCCTCATCCGAGGCTTTGACATTTGCGAGGTTTAGAAGGACATGGTCGGGCACCGGAGCTAGGTAATCTCGTGGAGCGTATGTTGCAAGCTCTCGTAGGGCCATTCTTTGTCGATGAAGACTAGAACGAAGGCGGTCAGCAATCTCTGTCTGAAGTGATTGTAAGCAGCTCAAAACCTGTTTCCTGGGGGGATGCGTCAGAGTTACGGCAGGTCGTCACTGAAAGTAATGTTATAATTAATGGTTGGTCTCACACAGCCAGTCAAAGGTCCCTGCGCACATGTAGTTGGAATAACTTCGATACTAGCCGACAACACGAACAGAAGCGTCGGACAGAAGAGTAGTATCCCAACAAATCAAGTGGACACGAGTTGCTACAGGACGTATATTACAAATTATGATCCGATCATCATCGGGCAGGCCTCCCGGCCAGAGCCACCCGTGAGGTCACAAATAAAACTCTACGCGACAACAGCCCCTGAAACATCTCCAAAATAAGCACTCTGGTCCTTAGGAGAGGCATATGGTGCACTTCTAAAAGAGACCAGTTTCTATTTGTCGCCACATCTCGAGTTATGCTTGGGCCACTCACGATCCTCCAAAAAGAAGTTTGGACGTGGGCGCCACGGAAGACTGTCTCTGCACGCTCACGAAGCACCACTCCAGTGGCGTGTATCACAGAAACACCGTCCACGAAGACTTGAATCTCGCCTAATGAAATTATTGACAAAAAATTAACTGACGTCACACCGGACTGGGGATAAACGAGAACTACCATCGTGAGCTCCAATTCTATTAAGTCTGGCCCTGATCGCGATCGCTGTCCATTTTCCAGGCGAAATGACCAGGCCCCGCGTCCAATACTGAATCCGTAGTCGGGATTGCGCCTTGAGAACGGCGGGATCTTCGAGAGCTGTTCATCATTCGAAGGTACCAAGGGAAGATAGGCGTATATCTCTCCAAGGCCTCCCTCTCTATCTATCCCGGTGATTACACGCGCTGGTGCCTAGGAACTCCAGTCAAGCTTACCTCCACATCAGACGCAAAGAGAAACACTTCATCAACCAAAGCCGTTCTCATCAAGAAATATCTACGGGGATCTGTTTCGTAGAGACCCACCGAATCACGACCCTCGGAACGGCCCCCTGAACAACCGAAGGCTTGTTCTGCCGTTGCGCCACCATCTGAGCGAAAGCCGCTCAACTTGAGGGTACAAAATCATTTGAGAACAATCTTACAAGGGCCAGGAAGTTTCCCCCCCAGCCTGGAAACATACCAAATCAAGAGACGCGTAGAATAACAAGCCACGATCATGAGAGAGGACCAGAAGCGGATCTCAACAGCACGCAACTGGAAGTCAAACCCAGGCTCAAAGTAGATTGCATAAGAGAAGAGGATCTCTGTAGTTTCTTCCCACTGCAGGGTTGGGAAATTTCCAATATAGAATCCAATGCCTCCTTTGATCGCGCCAGATGGATTGATGGACCCTTTAGGATAGAAGGCTCGCCAGGCTGTACTCGTTGAATTCCCATTAGAGAGAGGGGCAGTCACTGTCATCTCCTGTTTACCCTTCGTGGGCTTGATGCTAGCCAACAAAACCCGTGATACATGCCCCACGTTCGGAAGATCATCCTCAGTGCATGTAGTGAAGCCCCGGACGAACGGGACAGGAAAAAGATGTCTCGGATCGTATGATGGCTGCATATTGGGCGAAGACATAATCCAAGGTTGTTCGAACACCGAGAGCTTCAAAAAGGAAAACGCATCCATACGGCGATTGCCGTGACCTTGAAATGGATGCACCCGTGATCTCCTTGCCACGGACGTTCTTTTCCGACCACCGTACCAGCCACATCACCACCAGCAAAACCTCCTGCATCTCACTGACGCGACGCGACCTTCACGTCGTATCGTCAGCAATTATGCCGACCCCTTTACAAGCAAGAACATCGTCCCCACGCGACCCGGAGACTGATCCCTCTGACCCATCAATGTACCTCGCTGAAGTGTACAGCCTCATCCACAAGA
Source organism: Hydnum rufescens UP504 (assembly GCA_014904985.1). NCBI lineage: Eukaryota > Fungi > Basidiomycota > Agaricomycetes > Cantharellales > Hydnaceae > Hydnum > Hydnum rufescens. The sequence goes on along the minus strand of MU128980.1, from coordinate 228,259 downwards.
TTGGCGCGTCTTCGCTGGATGAATTTCACACTGCTCAAATATGGAACATACACAAGCTTGTTTTCGATGCTCACCCCAACTACTGTAAGCAAACATGTCAGATCTGCGCTCCACCTCATGAAGGTGAACACATGATGACCTTGCGCATCCTTGCTGCCCTCACTGAAATGAATGCTGTGCTCACCGAAATGAATGCTGTGCTCACAAAAATGAATGCTGAGCTTATGAAAATGAATGCCGAACTGACGAAAACAAATGCTGAGTTCATGAAAATCAACTCCAGGCTCATGAAACAAATCCAACTCCCAACGGACACCTTCACTAACTCCTTGAACACCAGCCCCACCCAAAAGCCAGTCAACACACTTGAAACCATGCTAAAGACAACATTCCCACTCCCCCTGCCCCTAGCGCATGGAGGCATTCTGAATGTCCGAAACCCATAACCCCAACAGGCCCAGCCAAAAAGCTCTTTCCTGCCCGCCCACCCCCTCAAAGCCCAACATGCCGAAACCACCCAGGTTGCCTCAATATCCAAGTCTCACCACCAATCCCGGCCGACAAGTGATTGACTGCCAATGACACAGTTATCAGCATCAATCGCAGCCTCCGTGAGGCACACGCCCCAAACAACATTACCGTGATGTCTGTGCTATACTCGATGGCTGGTAACCCCATTGCCATTGCCTGCCCCCCTTGCTCAGCCAATGATCTACAACCCTATGCGACCCTTATTGCTGAAGCCATATTCCCGCCGGTGGAAAAGGCTCAAGGACACCCTGACAGCCAATACTTTTGAGTGAAACTCGACCATGTCCCGTTGAGGCAGGGGGATGGAACTCAGATCACCCTAACTGAAGTCAAAGACGAGATTGCAATGAATGTCACTGAATTCCCCAGTTTCATATGCCCACTCCCTACACGATGGCTGATAGCTGCAGACAAGATCCCCCAAAGCAACTCCACCTCATTGGTCTTTACATTCATGCATGAACCGGAAGCATGACACTTCTTTGACGCTCACACCATTTTCATCCTTGGTGAACCTTGCAAGACATCTCAATACGAAGAGCATGCCCCCAAGAGGGACCCAAAGAGTGCTTCCACTCAGTACAACAACAACCAAGCACCCCATCAGCCCGCACCAGAGAACGGAATCGAGATCGACGACCAGGTGTGGACCCCACCCCATGCAGAGAGGAAACGAAAACTGTCAGAAAATGCAGAGGTCCGGCGCCAGCGCCCTCCTCCCGATACCTAGCTAGCCGTCCACGTGCTCCCCGCATACGAAAGCCTCACTCAATCTATGATATGTCCATGAAGACGAAGGGAAAGCAGACACGAGACAAATGCAGACTCTCAGATGATATTGGACGTGGTACCTCCGGACGAAGGTGTTCGAGGTCTGTGGTTATGGACGCAGCTCTTATCTTACCTATACTGTGTATATACAATCCCTGGACCTTCGGTCCCCTGCCCTTGGCGCCCTTCGGGAGCAGCCGGTAGTTGCAGGTAAAATATCGAGATATTCATATCATCATCCTTGCCACGGATTTGTATGCTCAAGATCTTGCTGCCAACTCCTGCACAATTACTGTAATTGCGGATTTCTGGCTGCAAGAAGTGGCCCGGACCAAAATCACTAACGTGTTTACTCTCCTTCATCCCCGTTGTTTTTGGAAAGATCGCTGAGAATTGGACACCTGCATTCCTGCTCATATCCTTCTGTGATGGCATCTCTTTTCTCCTTGAAGTTCTGAAAGATGCCACGGCCGTAGGCGTCACTCTCTCCACTCTCGTGACCAGCCCCTGTTAGTGGTTACGAGACTATGGGAGTTCCAAAAATTCCCAAATCACACCACTAGTGACTGTGCTTCAGACCATGACAGTACTTGAAGCAGACACATTCCAACGCGGTCCGGGATGACACTCTCATCAAGTGAACTTGGAAGGAGTAGGGCGGAACGATACTTCTTGAAGTATTATACATGTAGATAAAAAGGTGTACAGGCGGTATATATAAAACATGTCCAAACGAAACAGAGCAAGCATCGTGGGTGAACTTTTAGAGGCCTTCGGAGAAGAAAACGGGCTCCTTAATATCGTCGAGCGTTTGGCCCTCATGAGTGTCCAGGATCTCTTTCACCTTGGTAAATATATATGCATATTAGTGGCTCCAGAAGCGAGAGATGGAATCCATACCTCGGAGGGAGGATTTAGACCCAGCTTGTAAGCCCGCTCCCATCTGGTCAAGCGTGAGACACCGATGCACGGTCCATATTCATAGGACAAGTCAAAAGTGCGAAGAATTTGATGGACTTTGCTCTGTTCCTCGACATGAACTGAGGGCGACTTAGCCACTCTCAATAGAAGCCATAGGGTGGAATAAACTCACCTGGGGCGGCAATTCCGAACTTCGGTTTCAGACTGCGGTGATACTTAGTATACCGCTTCTCATCCAACCGCGCGCCTGGGTCCAGAGGCATGTATTCGACATTATCTTCGGGAGAAGAGACCTGAATAACACTGAATGATAAGAAAGCATCAGATATAGCGTGATGTAGAGCTGAGCTCGTTCCAATCGGAGGGACCTACTGGGTATTGGTTAGAGAATTGCTGGCTTTATCCTTTACAACCTTCTTCGGGCTCTTGATAGGTTTCTTGGAGCTGGCAGTCCTCTTCTTGACGGGAAAGTCGATCGTGTTTTGAGATTTAGTGCGGGTGGCAGGCATGATGATTAACTTGGAGCTTGGGGCTTGGTCTGAATTTACTCCCGGAAAGTTCCGGAGTTGGACGAAGAGTCACATACAACTCTATTCTAACACTCAAGGCGACCCATTCGATTTCTTTTGAACAATGGCCCCAAATGGGCAGAGGGATTATAAGGATAGAGTTAATGGAGGCTACAGAATAAACCGCATCTATTGTGAAACTGATATTGAATGGGCAATCCCCCAGCGCCCCACCTCTTCCATAGCTTTTTGGTCACCTATCTCGATTTCGGGGTCCCCAAGCAGACGCCCAACCATCTTCCAAGGATCCCTCCCTCCTCCAAAGCGTAATACCTCATTCTTATAACGCTCGCCAGTCTCTCGACTGAGTGGATCTGCCTCAAACAGACGAGCCCACACGCGCGATGCGATAGCCTGGTCAAACAAGTAGGAGTAGTATGTCGCACCATACCCGTAGAGATGACCAAAACGAGGCTTGCCATGCCGTTCCTGGGACAGGGGGAATGACACCTAATGTATCCTGAAGGGACATGAGTGTTTCGGTACTCGAGAAAGACGAATCTAGCGCCGAGAAGAGTGGTACAGTTGGTCGAGCGTGGCTAGAAGGATTTGAATGTGTGCATCAACCGCAGGGAGTGCTCCGCGTGATCGTGAGGGAACGATGGGCGCCGATTCCGGTTGACCTGTCAGGAGGGCTTGGACAGCCCCAGAGGCTAAGAACTGTTCCATAAGGATGGACGGGAGCTCCACAAAATCGGTAGCACATCGGGTTCCTGCTACATTATGATACTCTGTTTGCCCAATCATGGCTGTCACCCAACCAGCAGCACACATCAGAAATAGTCTCCTAAAATCAAGTAAAACACGCACAGTGAAGGGCATGGCCCATCTCATGAAAAAGAGTTTCAATTTCATGCCATTGCAGGATTGTGGCCTCCCCTGTCCTATTTGGTTTCGCAAACTCGCAAGACAGCACAGCGATCGGGAGCTGATAAAGCCCCTCCTTCCCCCGCACCCTTCTTGGCCCCATGTCAGAATCGGAATCCATTGAAAGCGTAAGTGGGGAGTCTTCCAGGCTCCCAGGCTCCTCACTATAAGGAAGATCGCCAACCCAATCATCACGATCCACACGACGTGAGCACCTGACAGTATAATGGGCTGCACCTCGATGTTTCCCTGGACGAGTGAAGAGATCGGCGTAAATCCACCCCATTACACCAGCATCTTCGTCCAGAACCTCGAGTTTCTTCACATCCGAATGCCAAGTTTCACCTGGAGCCGTGTCTGCGACACGAAGGCTGATACCGTATAGCCGCGAGAAGAGCTGCGAGAGCCCTCTAAAAACCGTGCCGAGGGAAAGCGGGCTGGGGTGACCAGAAATGGAGGATTGACCCGGAAAACTTTCTAGCGTATAGAAATCACGATCCCAGGCTTTGATTTGAGGGGATGCAGACTGCGAAGAGTGTTGAGCTTTCTGTCGAGCCAGTTCAGAAATTTCGGAAAGCGCCAATGGTCGATGGTGATGTCCTAAGGCTCGCAGGAAATGCATCACATTTTCTAAGGAAGTATTGAGCATAGATTCCAAGGCGGGACGGTTGACATTCACCTGGAGTCTTCGCCATCTTGTCGCCTAGTGTCATGGCTGCATAGCTTTCGTTCCCGGCCAATCGAGCTACGGAGGCCCGCGCTCGAAGGAGGGCCTCCAAGGTTTCGACGCTATCATTGTTGGCTATGTTTCCCGCAACGAAGACGTCCCGGCGAACTCCTTCATCAGCACAATAGCGTAGGAGCATGCGTGCTTCCCAGGAGCCGCCGTGGATCTGGACCTTCTGGCTAAATGGGGACGACTGAGCAGAGAGGGAGCGCAATACAGATGCCCCCCCTGGAAGCATAGATTTTTGAAGATGTGGCATTGACAATTCCACGACACCTCTTGGGCCGGTGCCCAATGTTAGGAATTGACGTCCAAGCGAAATAATCTCATCCGAAAGGGAAACAAACTGTTCCCGCTGCAGAGGGGGAAGATCTATTCCAGAACGCTCGAAGTCTCGAAGAAATATGAGGGCGACGGCATGCTCTTCTGGCGAGAAATCAGCAACCATTCCCTTATCATTCATCACAGTCCGCAGTACCTTATCAGTAGAGTATGAATAGATTGTCTGCCACGTGGACTCCATCACTCACCTCATATAGCCCCGTATGCGTATTGAGCACGTTCATTTCCGAACACAACATTTCGTACGCTTCATTGGACGCATCAACCCATTGTGGATGGGGGTGAGCCTGCCGGACAAGCTCTGCCATATCAATGACTCCACAAAGAACGTCGCTGAGACGGTCGAAGTTCTTCACCACATTCCGCAGCTCCTGCGGCCCACCGTCACGCGCATTTGAGATACGAGAGACAATCGCCATTGCACGCCGTATGGTGGTATGCGCCAAAGCTTGAAAATCTTCTGGACTATTCAGGCGTGAGTTCATAAAGAGTCCAGTAGGCCTTAAGGAGCGCGACGAAGGAGGAAATGTCGAGTTTGGGTTATCAAACAACGTTTGAAGGTCCCATTCGCTCGTTGCGAGACGGGACTTTGAAGAGAGCCCGGTTGCGATGGACGTTGCGGTACGGCTTCCCAGGGGCCGTCGAAGTTGGTGTGCGACATGATGGTGCTTTAACCGGAAGAAAATGTGACGAGGAAGCATCTACGCGCGACTGGCAAATACCGAGATTCTCACGACTGCGCTATGGCAGCACGTAGCCATCGCACGGCTCCCGCGATCTACGCCCTCTCCATCCCAGAGGGACTGATATGGTCTATTTTCCATATTCCCCTTAGTCCCAACACATGATGGTTCGGATGGAGTTGAGTTGGCAAGAGTCGGTTTGCCTAATTGCCCCCAAGAGTCGTCCAACTTCGCCTGGAACCTTTGCGCCATCCTGATTAGGAGATCCTGGACGTTTTCTCTTTTAAACCAACGCCCCAGTTGCTTGTTTGTCTGCTTAATTAGATTAATTATAAGAGCCGCGAGTGAGTCCACCGTTGGATATTTCTATCTGCTGCCATCATACACCGAGATCGTTGAAGCAACTACTTCGTATGAACTCATCCAAATATTCCAACAGAGACAATGCCTTTCTCTGGGGAGCAAGTGGATACCAACTCACTTAGCTGCTTCGCTATCGCGGTACTGGCCACCTTGAAATTGCGAAAACAGGCGTTGATCATGTTCGCCACTCAATAGGGGGAATAGGGGCGGCTCCGTTGTTCGTTAACTCGTGCTTTTCCCACGAAGACGCTGCAATAAATTGGATACTAACGCGCCTTTATATCATCTACCTATAAAGAGAGTACAGCGTTGGGCGAGCTCCTTGCCACCCCCCTCCCCATCTATTTCCCCTCGATCCATCCCAATGCCGGCTATTAAATCCTGGGATGCGGCACACAGTCACTGATGCAATCGGTATCATGTTTCACCTTCACCACTTCCGGCTACGATGTTGAGTCCAAATTGCAGACATCCATTGGGCCGTCCCAAATTCGATCAGGGTCCTACCCTCTACCTTCATTAGTGAGGTCCCTTAGTTTAGTTGATCCTCTTTCGGAGATAACCATTCATCGAACTCCGTTCGGTACGTTTATCATATTATTATTCACTCTGAGAGTTGCTACCTAAGCGATCCATCTGAGCAGAGCCAGGTACGAATGATAGACGGGGAAGAGCACTGTGGAACGAAGTCCACAATGACCTCGACGTCCTCATGGCCCGGAATGCCTATAACTCTGCCAAATTGGCTTATCGACGTAAAATAAACGAGGCCGCTCGAAAACGTTTTGGTAAGGGGTGACCGCTTTTGAATTTGGGGGGTGGGGTTGTTCATTTCGCATGATTCCCTTGGATTTTCAGATGCCCGATACCGAAAAGGCGTCACAACGGCTCCATCGAAAGCATTACCTTCTAGATCCATGCAACCAGGGCCCCGCCTTCCGCCACTTCAATCACCCTCGTTGTCGTCTTTATTGAGCCCCGTATTAGGACCTGTCAATGATATCGCCCGCTCCCAGGAGCCTCGCCGTCCTGATGTCCCCTCAAATCGTCACATCCCATCTGCTATCCCATTAGAAGCACCTTCTGCCCATCCATACCTCTCCATCCCATTCGAAGCTCCTAGACGCACGTCTTCAGCGGATCCATCACCTGGCGTGCTGTCGCCTCTCACTGCCCCACCCCCAATGACCTGGACGCTGCTGCCTCTGCACCGCACATGCATATGCCCCAGTCCACACGACGTCTGCAATGCAGCTCCGAGCTCCGTATAGCATCCTCGGCGCCATGGTAGGACCATTACCCCATTTGTCTGGCACAGCCTGCGGCTGTGTAACAGCAACCGTATAAGCGAACTGAATTGGGAATCTAGTTTCTAACTTTGTAATTGAACGGGTTGTATTCACATGCTGTTTTGGTTGTACAAGTGTAAGCAGGAATCAGGCGTAGTTGGCACTGGACAGGGAAGTTTCTGGGTGGGAATCAGTCCGGACGTTAGGAGGTGGCTGTATGCATATTTCTCGCAATGATGATATAGAGCCTGAGACTGCCAGTGCCAACGATATCGAACGGCCCGCGATATATGTACAATCCGCGATCATATGCATAGAGTTCTCCATGAAAACCCACGTTCTCACCAGTCATCATCATAATAGGCCGCCTGGGCATAATGTTCCCAGTCCTTCCGAGGCTTATTCTCTTCATCGACGAGTGGAACCGCCGGGAAAACCCGCACGTCGAACGCAACTTTACCCCACCATGCGATTGGTTCGAACAGTCTAATCGAAAAGCCGCTTGGCACAGGGACGAACTTGACCAAGAGAAAAGAAATACACTTACTCAGGCGCTATCGTATTCTTAACAAATCGTCCGCCAAATTCGAGACTCTCGCCATTCAACCACGCAACAAAGCGGCGATCGCCTTCTATAGTGAGAAACGGGAGGATCAGTTTTTTGTCAAATGACTTAAAGGATGCCAAGTGGCGGAACAAACCTAGTTCGGAAGTAACGGATGGAAGCCCAGGGACATAGTACTCTTTCCAGAGACGTTCCACGTTGGGAAGACGTGCTTTTCCAGACCATATTTTGGCTACACCTAGGGCCTGGAATTTTCCCAGAGTCCACGGACGAACTGGGCAAGATAATAATGTATCACTAGGGTGTCGTGAGTCCATGCGGGCACGATTCTCACCGGTCGAAAAAGCAAGGGTTGGATCGGGAATATAAACTCCAGTCCAGTGGATGGAGCGCACACCGGAGCCATTGGTAATGATCGGTGGTACTTCGCAATCCGGCACACGGTCTTCCTCGACGGTACTGAGCAGGCGGGGTGGGTATTAGGGAGCTGAACGAGTTTACCCGAGCATGACCTACCTGTTGTGGAACCCAGAGAGGAAAGGATTTGAACGGCGATAACCAGTCGCAAGAATAATCTAATGAAGGATGTTAGTACGCGGTAGGTCGGGGTAGGAGCACAGCTCTGGCCTGGTCAAAGCCGCCGACAACAGTACCGTTAAGTAAGGTAGCCGTGGCATCACTGAGTTTGGTGTGGCGGAGGGAATTGAAGGTGGAGAAACTCTTGATTTCGGGAATTCGAGTAATATTTGGGGGTAAGCGTAAAAATGGTGGAGGGCGTAAAATCTCCTCCGGGTCCTTTTTCTGCAACCAAAAAATTTCTGTAATATGAACATGAGAAGTGGAGAGAGGACCTCACGTGAGATCGAGTGCTGATTGAAAATGAGCGAACGTGCGCCTGAATATCGCGCGCTATCTCTACGGCTGATACACTGCCGCCAATGATCAACACATTCTGAGAACCAAAGAGGTAGCGGTAGTTAAGAGAGAAATGCCTGAAATAGATGGCCAAGGATGCGCACCTTGCCGCGAACATCACTTGGGCTGCGATATTCACGCGAGTGATACATTTGCTCAGGGAATGCTATCCCCCAACCATTGATATTTTGGATTGGGGAACATGAGGGGAGTCGTTCCGGTAGTAGTGACGACAACCGCATCAAAGACCTCAACCCACCACGAGACAAGAATATCGCCGAAACCGCTCATCCCATGTCCCGGGAGGCGTTCAAATTTGCGCAATGTAAGTGACCACGTGTGGCCAATTTTCTCAATGCGCTCAACACGCGTTGAATAGGAGGTGACGTTCGAGCTCTCCTCGTCGTTAGCATTGAGACCATGAGCGGAAGCGTATTGGCGCACTAGCCTTCGGACGGCATGATGACTCACATGCCATTCCTGTGATCACTGGCGTGAATTCGAGTTTTTGGCACAGTTGGTACACATACTGAGCCGGCAGGATATGACATTCCAGGAAGATCAGTGAGAAACTGGTCGCATGAAAAGTTTTGAGGTTAAGTCCCCACGAGGAAAGAAGGACCATGCCACTGACAGATGGTGAATTGGTGTGTAGAGACTCCCATACAGGGCTGGGATTCCAGTGTTCTCGCCACCTGTATGCATTGCTTATACCGCCATCTCCGTCTTTGATGATATGTGCTTGAGGGAGTTTATGGGGGATATTGGGGACATATGCCGCAATTTCTAAGGGTTTATCCCTAACACGTTGTTAACATTTCAGTTTCCGATGCCAATGCCCCCGAAAATTAACGTTAAACTTCACGGAAAGGCGGCAGGGATGGGCGAGAGTGGGGTGTACTGCCAGTTCCCCCCGGGATTCGGGGAGCGATCGAATAACCGTACTTGAACCCCTTGTTCAAGGAGTGCTGTGGCATGCTGTAGGCCTGATGGCCCAGCACCGATCACTGCTGCCCGTCGAATAGGGTGTTTGAAGCGATGGTGAGTGTCGTCAAAAGCCGTGGAAGGGTGAACATCAGAGGAGAACAGTGCTTGGTCTGCAGACAGAACGGGCGCAATACCCGGGAAAATCACCAGGGAACATATGAGACCAAAAGTTTTCTTGGTGAGCGGCATACCTCGTACACGAACTCGAGATGAATTTGGCCACGGTGTGCGCCTTATATACACGGAAGCACAGCCGGAATGGTCAGAAATTCCGATCAAAACCCTAACCCTGGTTGGAGATTTCGGCCACCAATTGTGGAATGGCACCCTTCGGAGTCACGGGACCAGACACTGCGTCTCTGGGTCTTCTCTTAAAAATGGCGCTGGCGGTCTCTGGCATTGCACTATGGTGTGCTGAATGTCATTCATTGTAGTTCATCGAACCATTCCGTTGAGGCATGGATGGTGTGAATTTATTCGTGATCTTGTAATCGGAGCGTCACCGTTGCTTTGGGTCCGCGATCCGCTCTCCAGCCTGTATCTGGGATATACTGGACGTACAGTATCAATCAACCTACAGTCATCAAAAATTGAAATATCAGTTGCCCGTGGCAATTTTCAGCCTAATATTGGATGCCACTTGAGCGGAAGCCTAGGAACCAATTATAGCTTGGTGGTAACCTAAGTCATTACTGAGAAAGCTCAACCGAGTGACCGGGGCCACGCACATATTGGAAGTTACTATGCCAATTTGTACAAGATGTGGGTAAAGCCTGTGGGCACGGTGAACATGTAGACACCCGCATGCATACTCGAGCGCCCAAACAGCTGGAGATCATTCCTAATTTATTTTATAGCCACACAGAGCCTGCAGCTTACAAAATTGGATTGTATAAAGGATACAGTCCCACCCCACGATAAAACCGAACAGAATTAAAATGAGCTTAGAATGTTGAGCCTCAATATTGCTTACCATGGTTCTCAAAGTGGAGAGGAATGTTGGAATTGGATGAGTGGGCTCGCTGCTTAGTCAAGACGCTATCGGGATACGCCGAAGTTTCTCCGAGTCTCTGCCTGCTCTTTCTGTGTGATCACGTCCGACCCCACAATTCTTCGAGAGGGAATTGCCCGTACGTAATACCACAGTAGTTCAAATTGCCGGGGACTCAAAGGGAGATTGAACAGGCCTAATTAGCGTTTGCGGAAGTTTCCCCCCGTAAGCAACCTATTCGGCTGCTTTCGAGAGGCAGTGTTTTCAGTAGCATGCATAATATTTCCTCCCCAATGGGCAATGAGCATACGATTCACAAGAGCAACCGTAGGGTCAATCAGCAAGAAACAGTACTTCCTTATATGCTTGAATCCCGCGCAGCTGACGGGTTTCATACTTTAAGCGCTGATAAACAAAGCGCTGGTTTCCGGGATGGATTTCTGTATCTGAGTTCTGGAGAACCCTCCACTTGGACTGTTCTCCCAAATGATACTTGTGCCTTGTACTGCACAGTGGGGCACCTCTGGGGGACAAGATATTGATGCTGCACCTCATGTATAGTCTTATTCAGTAGGAGTGGAGTCGGAGAAAACGACTCTGAGACCATCAACAAGAGGCACTGCAGCATTATCATTTAATTTTAAAGGACACCCACAAGGAGAGCTCGAGACGAGTGCCAACGGACGCCTTAGCATGGAGTATCGCCGCCAGGCTATCGATACCGATTCCTCAGGGGTCTTGCTGGACCACAAATACAACTTGTTCAGGATGTGATTGATCGATTAACGATGATCTTGGGAATCTATTCATGGAGTCGACGGAAGTGGCGCCCTTGCCTCAAAAGTGGCATCCGCTGCCAACTGAACATCCCAGATAAGAGTTCGCAAGGACCGCATTGCAACTTTCTAAGTAGCCTCGGTGGTATTCCGGATCTCGGTAGCTGGCGGGATAAATGGTGCGCGCTTGCAGTGAAAATAGTGCACTGGTGATGCGGACCAGCCGATGTGCAGGGGTGGGAACACCTATGAAAATGATAAGAGCCTCTTCTCAAAGATATGTCAGGGACTCTGTCATGGAGACGCGAGAAGCTGCAGTGCCCAATTCAACAAACAAGCCGATAGCTTATCTATGACATTTAATAGGGGGGCTATCGTCAGCTCAAATTCACACGAAACCACCTACTTTTGAATGAATCTGTCGGGGCGCCACGTGGGTGAATCTAATTGTTTGTACTTGAAAGAGATGCAAGGTATAAATGCCATATGCCATGGGAAGTAGAGCAGTGATACTGTGAGAGGCCCACAGTCAAGTATTGAATATCAGAGATAGCGATGAATAGGGAGCTGATACCGCAGAACAGCCACTGGTGTCTTTCCCACCTCCCTCTACATTTGCAACAGGATTCATAGAATCTTTCCCTAACAAGACGCAAATGACGTTGGCGCTCATTAATGGATCCGGGACCCATTAAAAATTTATTATACATTAAAACAGTAAGCTGTACGTACCTGAACAGCACGCTTTTGGATTAGTTAGTGGATATACATATCTTGATATAATCCGAAGTTAATCCGGGAGAAATACAAGGAAAGCAGACGAGAGCAGAAACGACGAGCGAAAGCGACTTTGGTTGATAGTGGACCGGGTAGTATTTCCCAATGGCCGGGAGTATGTACACTTGCTTCGAATGGCGGGAACTTAGAGATAGAGCCGAGCCAGCCAATATGGGTCTCAATAGGATTATTTCCTCATGTGGGTAAGGAAGCAGGATTGTATATCCCTGGTGCCGTTGAGAAAGGGTTCCTCGCTTGGACCATGCAACATAGCCAGTTGCGAATTGCCAGAAGGGCAATTCAATCCGAGGGGGGGTTGTGGCCGGCAGCCCTGCTCCTGGGATTGCGGCTGCGAACAGCCATGGAAGATATTGACAGATCGAGCGAAAGTTGGTGGAACGAATTGGTCTCAACGCCAAAGACCTAGAGGAGGAAAGCCGGAAGCAAAGTGGTGTCTTCACGTGCCAGACTAGATTCCAGGCCCACCGTCGTATCCCAACTTCTCGTCTTTCTTTTCTCTCTCCGTCTAACGCCCGCCTCTAGCCCCTACTTAAATCACTGTATCTATATCGCGGCACTTCCCGCCCGACTTTTCGCTCTGCCTGCGATGGCCACCACTCCGCCGCATGGACTCGCAAAACTGGGGGAATATACAATTAGCAAAAATTTGGGTGAAGGCACTTTTGGCAAGGTCAAACGTACGCGACTCACTTCGCTTCCAATCCTTTGCCTCCGATTTATCGCCCCTAACCCCTTCTAGTTGCTGTACATACCCTCTCGGGTCAAAAAGTCGCCCTCAAATTCATACACAAGGGCAGCATCAATGCCATGAAGGTCTGTGTTCCCCCATCTCAATCCTGAATCCCCTGAACCTACGTTTTTACCCTCCGATCTAGGTTCGAACTCGTGTCACGCGAGAAATCGCGTTTCTCAAGATGCTAAAGCACCCTCACATAATCAAGCTGTGTGTCTAATTAGTCCTTTGGGCGACCGTAACTTAATCTTTTTGCCTCCAGATACGAGGTGATAGATACCTCTACCCATGTCATTATGGTAATGGAATATGCTGGGGGAGAGTTGTTCAATTACATCGTGGACAACGGTCGATTGTCCGAAGCAGCCGCCCGCAAGTTTTTCCAGCAGATTATGTGCGTTACTGGGCCTTTCTCTCTGATCGTGCTCACCTTTGCTCATCCATCGTAGTTACGGGCTCGCCTACTCCCACTCGCACAATATCGTTCATCGCGACATCAAGCCCGAAAATGTCTTGTTAGATGACTCCCAAAATGTAAAACTTGCCGACTTTGGGTACGGAGTCCGATCATATCTGTCCTTTGACCATTACCCACACCCATCGCTTCTAGACTATCTAACGAGATCTCCGATGGTTCGTGGCTCTCCACAAGCTGTGGGAGTCCAAATTATGCAGCTCCTGAAGTTATCTCGGTGCGTCATCATTTTCTAACCTATTAATTCCTCCTCATCCCTTGTATTTAGGGGAAGCTATATGCTGGCCCTGAAATAGATGTCTGGTCCCTCGGCATGTTATTTTTGTGATATACTCATTGTTTCCACCACTCATTCACATTCGCTCCCAGGCGTCATTCTGTATGTCATGGTGTGTGGAAGACTGCCGTTCGAAGACGAACATGTTCCAACCTTATTTCAAAAAATCTCAGCCGGAGTTAGTGTTGTTTTTCATCGTCTGAAGTCATTTCCCAATGATATCCTTTTCCAGGCATACCACACCCCATCTTTTCTCTCTCAAGATCTCAGGCTTCTTATTGCTGGGATGCTTGCAGTCGATCCAATAAAGCGAATGACTGTCCCCGAAATCCTCGCACACCCCTGGACTAATATTGAACTCCCGCGATACTTGCGCCGAATGCTCCGTTCACTCACTACAGGTCCGGCTCTCGATTCTCTATCGTCATTACTGGGGCCGAATGCGTCAGATGATCCTGATTTTCTTCCTGGGATCGGCCGACTCGAGCGTGCTGTCTTTGACGAGTTGGTTTGTTCCCTTGGCGTGGACCCATCACTTGTGAAAGGAGCGCTCGAGGCTGGGAACGAGAATGCCGTCAAAGTAGCGTACAAGCTCTTCCAGGATCGGAGAATAGCGAGAAACCGTGCGTCAATAAGTTGCGGTGTCCGTTGAAGCCCTGCTCTGACCCCTTTGTTTCCAGTGGACGCAATCGAAGAACAAGAATCGGAAAATATGCCTTCCAAGGCCGTGTGGATCCCGTCGGTGGTGTGTAATCATCGCGTTCGTTCGGATGATTCGTTCTCAAGTGATGTGATTATCTTTTAGGGCCTGTCTACGGCATATCGAGACATCGGACCAAGCAGCGATGATGATTACGATTCAGGAGCAGGGGGAGAGTACTCAGATGACGATAGCGGGTCTTCCAATGACGAAATTGATTGGACCTCAGAACACAACTTCAACTGGCTGGATAGTTCTTTTGTAGGTCTACCATCGTCTGAAGCATCACCTGTGTTCCTTCCTGCAAACCATCACCTCGCGTCATATGGGAATTCGCGGTCCGCAGCGTCGTCCAGAGGTCGATTGTCCCCTGGAGCTTCCGGCACGCGCTCCCCACGGCATCGACATCATCGGGACCAGCTACCGAGGCAGCCTAGATGGCATTTTGGCATTCGGTCGAGTAGCCCTCCAATGGAGGTCATGCTCGAGTTGTATCGCACACTGGAGACGTTAGGCATTCAGTGGCGAGAAAAGGGAGGCATCTGGGCCTTGCATCCCGACCAACATCATACGGGTCCTGTACACCCTGGACAGACGTCAACGAACGAATTGGGCTCTAGTTCGGATAGCTATGAAAGGATAGCCAAGGACATCTTAGACATTTATTATGTCGAGTGTCGATGGCGTGTTAGGGACGCGGTGGTGAGCTACACTTGCGTCTTTATTTTCATTCGGTCTTCTCACAATGGGTGCTGGTCACCCACTTGACTCCGCAGCTCCTTTTTGATCTGCAATTATATCAAGTAGACGCTATGAATTATCTGGTTTGTGGTGTTATCGCGCACAGGCGTAGCTAGAGACCTGATCGTAAGCGTTTTTTTAGGTCGATTTTAGAGACCTTGGCTACTATCAAGCTTCAACATTGCCGAACGCTGGTTGTTTCGATTCTGCGGAAACCCAGGGTTTGCCACGTACAAAGAAGGAAGGGGACTATTATAATCCTCTCTTATTCTTGGAGTGCGCATGCCATTTGATTATCGAGCTTGCTGGAGGATCAGGATAAATTTTTTGGATTCCCCTTCTTGTTTTCTTTCATTCCCATTTTTTAATATCCTTTTTTGACGGACAATAGGGATCATTTAGAGAGAGTCCCTGGTTTTGGCGTATGTGGCCCTACTCTGCTGTATCTTATAGATCCTTTGTATCCGTTATCAGGCCTCAATGCCATGATACGACGAACACGAAGCCCTAATATTTGGGGCGGTCTCATTGATATCGAGGGTTCCATCCCGATATGAACGGTGGGAAAAGTGGAGCATCAAATATAATCTTATGATAGATTGTTTGTGAGAGATTTGGAGCGCATGTTTACCCCGGTGCCCCCGCCCAGCAGCAAGCCACGATTCGGAGGAGAACGAAAAAGTACACCCTTACTCGGCCCTACTCTTGAAATGTGGCATAGTGCGCGGTAGTATCGATCAGAGGATAAGCGCGGGAGATGTGGAGGACACGCTGGGTGAAAGGAGGGTCCTACTCCGATCTGGAATTCGAGAGGGTCGGTCCTCCTTGGGTGGGTACGAGACGAGAGCAGATGTTCGAATTCCTGGATCCCATTCCCACACGGGTGCCGGCCGAGGTGCGATTAATACACCATAAAGGGGTGCTCTTATCTGAGAAACGAGATGCCTTTAGCGTACGCCAGGCGCGCCCAACATGCCGATATGCCTCGGGCAGGGAAAACCATCAGCTAACCCTTCATTGTGGGCAAGCTCTGGGAAATTGCGACGCGAAGGTCAATAGGGAAGTCCTTGACTGAGAAACACCCAGTCGATGGCAATTGAAAACGCAGACGATCCCTATGACTTGAATAACATCAGTTGCGAGGTGAGAACTTGGTGGGCACCATTGTATTTTCGATGTGTTGGTTTGGCAGTGTTGGTTTGGCAAGAGGAACTCGCCCGTGGGAAATGAAATTGCCACACTTGTCGAACAGGAGGGCATGAGAGATGTCTCTGTGGAGGCCTATGACCACCCAAATCTTGTGCAGAAGACACATCGAGGTGTCCGATCGCGCTTTAGAAGACATTGCTGTACACAATTTTACTGCGTAAAGCCAAGGCCATTTCGGGGTGTCCCCCGTGGCCAGGCGAGGCCGGGTGTAACTGGTCGGCAATAATCTTATTTGTGGTGCCCGCTCTTTCTTTCGCTTCCACTTTCGAGTTCTTTGGCCCAGATGCTGGACCCCGGATGCAAATATCTGCGCATTGATATCATCGACCACCGTCATGGTTTTCTAATGAGACAGTGTGTGCTAAAACAACAACACAGGGCGCAAAGATCTTTCCAAGCTGTCTCACTGGATATATCCTACAAATCACATGACTACATATTACTGTACTTTTAGTTACCTTAAGCTGATATAGAAGCAGGTTGCTGCATACCTTAATGCCCGGAAAGGCTTATAGTTGGTCACCGGTCATAGGGCTTAGCTATAGGAGCTTCAGAGTTCTGCTCTGGGGAGCACTGATCCATGGTACAAGGGAGTCACAAGGGCCATGAGGCTTGCCGTAAACCAGCACGTGGGTTCACATGGGGCCTTAAGAGACGATCTTTGAGAGCTGGCGGGGGCAGGTCTGGGTTTTTTTACTGGCTTGACGTCCGAACACGTGACTCGGGTTTTCGCCTGGGGATTTTCTCGATTGTATTCAAGGTAGTATTGTTACCTCCCTAGAATGTCGACGGTGACGGTAACGCGTACTCCAACGGCTCTGGGACTATCTCTTCCTGCCGATGTTCCTCATGGTGTATCTGTGTCTCTTCCGACTTGGGAAGATAATATAGGATACGAGAGAGGCGATTCTCGTGTCATGGATAAATTGACCTCAGGTTACCCAAGATTTTATATCCAGCTCCAAATACAGAGGGTATGGAGTTAAATTAATTGTTCTGGTGGCATCGCTTACTCCCTTCTAGCTGCAAGCCGTATGTGAGCGCAAGTTTGGGCTCCCTCACGAGCGATGCCACATTTTCCCGTCATTGCGGATCGCCGAAGCATGTAGAGCATTCATGCATGCCCACTCGCCCGACACATCCCATCCAGTCTTAGTTCGGATTGCCCAGTTCTTGATCCAAGCCTCCAGTTCTCCTACTTCACTTTCCCAGACATCGGGTGCAAAAGATTCCAGCATCGAGCTGCATATTGTTTTCTTTCCCGTTGACAGCGCGCCCCTTGCTAAGCAGTTCTGGCAACATACTGGGAATGGCATATCGAGTCGGATGGCCGAGCGCTGTCTGTCTCTTCTGCCATCCCAAGATGTACCTTCGGCACAGATCACTCCGGGACATGGAAGTGATTCTCCGCCAATAGCTGCGGGCGCATGGAACAAATCGCGGAACAGGCATTACGCTGGCCTCAAGAAGGGAAGTCACATCACATCGGCTTCCCCTGAGGGTGTTTCTCTGTCATCCGGGAAGGATGAGGCCCCTGATGATGTAGCGGACTATCTTGAAGAGCATTACGGGCGAAACCTACCGATCTCTGCCGCTTCGCTGGCCAAACGGGCATTGCGTCGCCGGGTTGCTGGGGTTATGGTCCACGACGAGATCCCGCTATCGGACAGCGAGGTTCGGCGAGGTCCTTGTGTCACGGAAGACGATGTATACTTCTACCCCACAGGGATGAGTGCCGTTTGGCATTCGCACCAATTGGCTCTCGCCACCCTTCCTCCCGCCAAAAGTGTCTGCTTTGGGTGAGCATTGCTTCAGTGCGATCATTTATCGGAACTCACTATATTGACTGTACAGGTTCCCCTATTTGGATACTTATAAGATTCTTCTGAAATGGGGCCTGGGTGCCATTTCTTTGGGCATGGCCTTGATTCTGATATCGATACCCTTACTGAACTGTTGGCCTCATCGCCGAGCAATCCGCCCATTCTTGCCTTTATACTGCGAATTCCCATCAAATCCACTCTTGCGATCGCCTAACTTGGCAAGATTGCGAAAGTTGGCAGACGACTACGGATTCCTAATCGTTGTCGATGAGACCATTGGAAGTTTTGCAAACGTCGAGATCCTCCCTTTCGCCGACATCATCGTTAGCAGCCTTACCAAAGTCTTCTCCGGTGAGACAAATGTCATGGGCGGAAGGTGAGGTAGCACCAATTCTTATGACATCTTTTATTCACTCTTTGGATTTTCTAGTTTAGTGCTAAATCCACTCTCCCACCATTATCATACGCTTAAGGAGAAGATGACTGCCACATACGAAGACCTGTACTGGATGGAAGACGCTATTCATTTAGAACGTAACTCGCGGGACTTCGCCCCTCGGGTACGCAAGATCAATCAAAATTCAGAGGCATTGTGCGGATTCCTGCGATCGAAATCGCTCGCTTATCGACAACAACAAGGGGAGGATGTAAAGTCGGACGATGAGGTACCAATTGTCATGAAAGAGGTCTACTATCCGAAGTGGATCACCCCAGAAAACTACGAGGCTTGCCGACTGGGCTCGCTCACACAAGCACCTCAGTCTAAGGCGGTCAGTTCGGAGAGAGACGGTGGATATGGTGGACTGTTCTCGATCACGTTCACATCCGAGCTTGCCTCCGCGGCATTCTTCGACGCCTTGCGGTGTGAAAAGGGGCCAAGTTTGGGTACGAACTTCACTCTGGCATGCCCATACACGATCCTGGCTCACTATACCGAGTTGGAATGGGCGGCTGAGTACGGTGTTGAGACAGGGCTCGTGCGCGTGAGCGTGGGGCTCGAAGATCAGAGTGTTCTCATGGCTTGGTTCAGCGAAGCTTTGAATAAGACTGAAGATGCTATCCGGCGAGTCAGAGCGCGGGCATAGAGATACTTTCCAGTCCCCAATGTACCTTCCTGTACCACGATTTTATGGTCACGTCCTAGGGGTCAGGCGTGCCAGTTGTAAACCAAGGCGCTTTTCCCTCGAGTCTCAGGTGACAAAGGATACATGCTTCATTGCCAGAGTTGTACCTGAGACTGATCCTGGGGGAGATCTGCAATCAGGTGTACTGTAGTATGTTTTGGTCAGCCAGATCACTGCGCGGCTTTGTCCGAAACTCAACTTCAATCCGCAACCGTTGGATTCCCCCCAACACTGGGGCCAAACTCTTTTCAAGGAATTTTCTCCTACCTTCCATAATCCTTGGATATACCGTTCGGAACGATTCCTGGTTTTTTTGCCTTAAGGAAAAAGCTTTGGCATCGATTATTAGAAGTCTTACATTATGAGCGATAATCCTCGTGATTCCCGCTCGTCTGATGATGGCAAATCTCGCTCTCTTAATGGATTGATACTGAGAAGGTCCTCGTATAATCCTGCGCCTCGTCAGGTTTGTATATCTATTTGTTGCGTGTTTACACCCTCGCCAATTGTAATCGGCTCATTGCTTCCAATTCCTTTGTCTTAGCGTGATTCATCACATCGTTCGCAATGGCCGCCTATTCGGTCTCAATCGATTGGAATCTATAATGACGTTGAGGAAGACGGCAGATGGGATTCGGCACTAGGAAATTCTGTGGATACTTCCTCCGCATACGGTCGCGACAGAACTCCCAGTCCAATCCATCCGAGAGGCGTTCCATTTCCTCCTGCCCCTAGCTTTAACCATAATTCTGATCAAAGGAATCGCTCTGGTTCTTGGGAGAGGCTTCCTGGAAAGTCCCCACAAAGGTCCGCCTGGTCAGATGAGAGAGGTATGCCTCCTGCATCCGGCCCACGGACTGAACGTCCTCGGGATTGGAGCTATGAGAGGTAAATCACCTCAAATAATTCAATGCCCTTAGAATCTTAAATAACTTTGGTTCCAAGCTCCCATTCGCACACCGGAGGCTCGCCCCGACCAAGGGACATTATCGATGGGACTCGCCCCCCTGATATTCCCCGGGGAGCACCGTCTGGATCTCATGGTCCGCGACGGTCTTCGGCATCTTTTTCTGACCGAGCTGATGATATGAGCTCTCCTCTGTCATCCGCCGGATCTATTCATTATCCCAGCGCCACTTCATCACATTCTCGTGCTTCCTCACCACATCGCCCGCGTCCAGCTGTTTCGGCGGATGCATATAGTGATAGAACATCCGCCTCGTCTCGAATATCATCAATTTCTGGGGATGTCGGCGGAAGGCATCCATCGGCATCCATGGATTCGTTGGGACCACGACTTCGCGAAGCCCCCAAGTCCTATGACCGACCACCAGGCCCACATCCTCCTTCCACATCATATGCATCAGGATATCCTATTCCAAGGCCTCCCATTAATCCAAGGGACTACCATGGGCAACCTCGCGTTAGGGCTATGGAAGACACGGATGAATTTGGTCGCGTTCTTCGAAAGGAGATACCGGAGGCAATTACTTCAAATGCATCCCCTTCACCTGGATACCCTTATCGAACACCCACTCGCCCACGATCTCCACAGGGAAGTGAGGGAAGCCATGGTGTGAATAGACCCATGGCCACTGTATTCCGCCATCCCAACGGGTCCATTACTCGCTTGGCTTCAATGGCAATGCATCCTGCTCAGACTCACACTGTACCCAATGGCACATCCCCCACTACGTATTCCTTCCCCAGTGATTCCCGTAGGCCTGGAAAGGCCGAGTCTCATGATATTCCCTCAAGTCCTCTT
The DNA here is from genome assembly GCA_014904985.1 of Hydnum rufescens UP504. Classification (NCBI taxonomy): domain Eukaryota; kingdom Fungi; phylum Basidiomycota; class Agaricomycetes; order Cantharellales; family Hydnaceae; genus Hydnum; species Hydnum rufescens. The sequence goes on along the minus strand of MU128980.1, from coordinate 207,317 downwards.
AACACAGGCCGCCCGCCCCATGGATCTTCAGAAGAATTTTCAACACGACTCTCCGAACTTGAGGCACTTTCTCGAATGGCCACGACATCTAAGTCCTCCGACTCATCTGACTCATCATCTGAGTCGTCCCACTCAATGGCACCCCGGGAGACAAAACCCTCAGAAGTCAAACTAGTGTCCTCCATGCAACAAGTCGAAATGGCAATGAGATCTATCCATGATATTCCTACCCTCCCTGAAATGGATGTACAAGGTATCCCACCCGCTCAAGCACAACATCCCAAACCACACCCGACCCCCTCGTCGAGTGACCTGGGGACAAGAATATCTCCCTCGACCGAGCGTTCGAAACAGGTCACTCCACTCACCGGCACAATCGAACAATCGGGCGATCTGAGTGCCTTCGCAAATGGGGGAGAAGACCCGCAGCCTGGAGCGGTTACTGAGGTGAACGCGAAATTCCGGCCGATGCAGGGTGCTGTTACAAAGGGTGAGATCGACCCAGAGGGTGATTCCGAGGGATCATTTCAATGGAGACAGAGCGTCTCACAACAGCCAAAGGAGAACCCTCCATTGTCAAATACTACTGGTATGTTTTAATGGCCCTTTCATCGTGGATGTATTTGCTGAGATGGACCATTACGACGCCAAAGCTTCCGAATCCACATCTCAGTTTAAGCCCTCTGACGAGGAACCTTTTCCATTCGTGATTTCCCAGGAACTCAAACCTCTCGATGGATTTTCCGACACTCTTCGCGGAATTCATGAGGCCGCGTCCTTGGGCGAAAGCGACATAATTGACGCTATATTGTCCGAGAATCATCACCTCACGCACCCCTTCGATACAAACGCTTCGGGGCATACTGACAACCATGGTACCGATGCCGTCGTCAATGGGACGCGGAGTCCTCAAAAGAGAAGTGAAATGCCGATTGAAGGCGAGTCTGCTTTCATGTAACCTGATAACCAAACTTATTATAGCATGCAGATCCGAGGCATGTCAGTATTCTTGAACCCCACGAGACTCATGGCAGCCGCCCCGTACGATCTCCCCAAGTACCTGCCACACCTCGCCTACCCGCAGACGAACGATTCCTACTGCCTCCTATGGATGGAGAGACCAAAACGTTCACCGATGCACTCAGAAAGGCGACTTATCATTTGGGTCCAATAATGCCGATCGTGGATTCCATCTTGATATGGAATACTCGACTAAATTCGGAACCCGAGAATCGTTCTGGCACCAGCCCCGAGGCACTGATCGCTGAGGTTGACAGTACAGAGATTCGTGAGGAAGATGGAAAGGTAGTTCGTTCCATTCAAACCAAGTTATCCGCCCAATTTTCTAGAGATCGCGTCGAGCTGGAAACGAAGAACCAGACATTGCGAGACGAGTATCGTGGTTTTCTTGATAGTTGGGATCTTCATCGGCAGCGGCTTGATCGGCTCGAAGCAGTACGAAATCGAAAGCAGAACCTGTTGGGAGGTGAGGACGGAAACGGACGAAATCGCCGCGGTACAATATCCCTAGGTGATGCGGCACGATCTGATCTTGAATTGGATCAAATCATGGCCTCGCTTGTCAACGAAGACCTGACGAACCCCGATATCCTGGCCCGCCGCAATGTTGCTGTCATCCCAGACATGCTCTCTGTTACCGACCCACGGGCCCTCGAGTGTCAATATGACGACCTCAATGGGTTAGTATCCGATCCAGTTGCTTACGCCGACAGCGTTCATCAGGCCGGAGAATGGACACCCGCAGAGAGAGAGATATTCATCCGAGCATATATGGCAACCCCCAAGCAATTTGGACGAATTTCAGAACAGCTTCCCCACAAATCTTCCGAGCAATGCGTACTATTTTACTACCTAAACAAAAAGGAAATCAACTTCAAAGGTTTGCTCTCCAAACAGGGTGGTGGTAGAGGTAGACGACGTGGACGACGTGCTGGCAAGCAGAAGGGGAACGCGTTGCTGACTGACCTTCGACAGCCACACGCAGACGATGAAGATTTATCTATTAACGATTCATCTCCTGCTCCGGGGACTCCTGTCTCTGACAGCGAGGCTGGTCCTTCTCGCCCTCGACTTTCATTGCGTGAATCAACCCGTACGGCGACGAAGAGACGAGCTTCTCGAGCTGCATCTTACGATCCTGATAGTGGTTCTGACGAGGACGGACAACGCAGTCCGTCATCGAATGGTCGTGACAAGAACGGTGGAGATTATGAGGATAATGAAACAAGGGAAAGCTCTGATGCGCCTCATAAGTCTCGCAAACGGCTTAAAGCTGAGGATTCGTCTACCGCGAAGGATGCCGTTTCGCGCCCAAGGCCCCGAGGAGGAAAGGGTCCATCTGGAAAGGGTTCTACAACACATTGGACTCTTTCCGACAAAGCTATTTTCATGCGACTGCTTCCTATTCATGGCAAGAACTGGGCCGTTATCGCCGAAGATCTTCCCGACAAAACCCCCGTACAAGTCCGGAATTATTTCCAGAATCATTCGGTGGAACTTGGGTTGCCAGCGATCGCTGCGAGAGCTGAGAAACCGCCTCGGGGTGCAGGTAATCCCAACAAGGTGCGCTTCTTCGCCAAATGATTGCGATGGCTCGTGTGTTGACAGTGGACTGTTTCCCAGGTTGTTAAGGTTGAGACACCACGTAATGAAAATGTGGTGCGGCTAGAGATGATCATTCAGTCACTGGGTAGCCTTGATTTTAAGCCAGGGCAATCTGCCTCGCTCCCGCAGGGTTTCAAATCAGATCCATCGTTAGAATCATCATCACGCCCCGGTATTAAGCCACCACCAGGCCGTGGACCTTCTCCGCCCTCACAATCGCTACCCGCAGACTCACCAGCACCCGTACCCCCACCAACCGGAGGCGTGCAAATACGGTTCAGTGCTCACGATCTCAATCCACGTACAGGAACCGATGCATCGCAAGGACAACGCACCATGACTACAGGGAACACCTAGCAGCGGCCTCCTTTGATGACTCTTCACCCCCATTAACATCTCGTCCCAACACTGTCTCGCCGTAGCCTGTATACTCTACCCTGCTGCCCGTCTGTCTCGCGAAATTGTTTATTACGTCATTTGTGTCCTATCTTATTGTTGATGTTCGTGGCTCTCTTTTTTTTTATCAAGTCATACATACACTTGCAACAGCTTGACCATCAAATGCAGGGTTAATCGTAACCATATGTGGCGATCAGACGCACTAAACACGGAGCTGCGCGAGAATCACTCCTAGGTGCACAGGTACCTATCACGACTCCAAAAAGAAGTAATTCCCAGAAGCTGGATTTCGACGCGTGAGTATGTTTCATGTGATGAAGAGCCATGAATAGATGAATAACTGACTCTTCTGCTCCTTGTCCTTAACGCTGTTAAGTTTATTGACACGAGGGCGATAATTTGTTGGATCCCGCCTGAAAGTAATCTCGAGGGAGGCCAGGAACTTGTTCATCCCCGTTAGAAGCGACTGAGGACTACACCAAGTTCAGAATACGAAACTCAATAAAGGCAACGGTGTAATGGCGGATGAAAACGCTCACGGAGTAGCCGTAGCGGCCACGGCGGGTTTGCCGCCGAAAACAATGACACGGTCCGCGAGATACGTGGCCATGATGAAGTCGTGCTCAATCACGAATGCTGTCTTCTTGGAGTGCAATATATAGCTGGGGGAAATGCATGGTGAAAGCTCACCCAGGGCATGGACGCCGTAGGGCGAGTATCACTCACCGTTTGATGACCTTACTGGCAACGATACGTTGTTCGGAGTCCAAGAAACTAACGGAGGCGTTGGATTGGATTAGCCGCCCCCAATTCTATAACACAGATTAGATACCTGGATGGTTCGTCGAGTAGATAGACGTCGGCCTGTGCAAGGAATCAGACATTCAGCAAGCATTGCCAAGAAAAGTGACTACTGGATATTACTGGTTTTCCCAAAGCGAGTACGATAGCAACACGTTGTAACTCTCCACCGGATAATGTCTGAACATCTTGATCTAGAATGGCCTCCAAGCTCATAGGCTTCACAACGTCGGTCTGGAATTGAGGGTGCATGAAAGCCGTGCGAATCTGTTTCAGCAGCAAGGCCCGAACGCTTCCAGGGAACTTGGGGGCAATCTTTTGAGGTTTGAGAGAGACATTCAATGTCTGTTTGTCCGTCTCTTGGTCCGGGATATCGCCTGCTAGGAGCTTAACGAACGTCGTCTTGCCCGTCCCATTCTCACCAAGCATGACGATGATTTCGGAATCGGTAAATTCACCGGGTTCAACGGTAAGTTTGAATGAACCAATGGTCTTGGTCATGGCCGGGTAACTGTACCGTCGCGTCTTTTCAATGATGAGTTCTTCAGCGTTCTCGTTCATTTTGAATGTCAGACTGTCGTCCCGGAAACGCAGGTTCTCCGTTGGAATAAAACCATCCAAGAAGATGTTAATCCCTAAACAGGGGAGAGTAAGAATGAAAATATTGAAACATCGTCTGATTCACCTTCACGAACTGAAGCCGGCATAGTCACAACACCGTACACCGAGGGCTTGCCATACAAGCAGCATATGAAATCAGAGAGATAATCAAGCACGGACAAATCATGCTCGACCGCAATGACGTAACAACCGGGATGTAACAGACTTCGGATGACGCGAGCAGCTTGGAGACGTTGCTTGATATCGAGGTAACTGGATGGCTCATCGAACATGTAACTGAGGAAGGGAACGAGTCAATGCCTATAGCCATTCCCTTGTGTTAAACGAGTCCGTACACATCGGCATTCTGTATGCAAGCGATGGCAATCGCGAATCGCTGTAGCTCTCCACCGGAGAGCTGGCCTGGCTCGCGTTCTAATACCTCATTGAGCTCCAGAAGCTCGCACATTTCGGCTTTGTTATCGCGTTGTAACTTTCCGTCCAGCATTTCGTTGACAGTGTGGGTCCCTTTGATCGCACGAGGTATCTGGTCAACGTATTGAGGTTTGATGAGTGCCTTCAGGTTATCCTCTAGGATCTTGGTGAAGTAATTTTGGAGTTCTGAGCCCCGAAATACTTGAGAATTTCAGACCAATCGGGAGGATCCTGTGAAATGTCCAGATTAAGGGCCTCGACGCACGCCGCCATGAAGAAAATACGAACATCGTAACGTCCAAGATTCGGCTTGACTTTCCCTGCTAGGATATTGAGGGCAGTGCTCTTTCCGATGCCGTTCGTGCCTACAAGTCCTAAGACTTGGCCAGGACGCGGCGAGGGCAAACGATGAAGTTTGAATGCATTGGCACGGTATCGATGAGTGACTTCGCTCTCGAGATTGGTAGGTAGATTGATAATCTGGATAGCTTCAAACGGGCATCTATGAAGGTAATTAACATGAATATTCGGAAAGGAGAATCCTCTGGATCTAACTTTTTTACACAGATACCACACCCAATACATAGCACCTCCGATATAAATGCAATTTTATCCGTAGGCTTTACCTCGATACATAGACGTCCTATAGTAAAGGAAACGTGAGGGAAGTCAAGTTTGACGCAAGCCCTATGGGACGTCACAAACCCATGCGCACGACCGGGCATGACTTGGAGTCAAATTTTCAGCCCTGACACATACCTTCATCAGCGCCTATAAGCGAACCCTCACCTTTTTACACTCCTGGGCACAACGTTTGGGTCGGCATTTGTTGGCATCAATGATGGCAATACGAGTGTTCTGATCTGCCATCGCCGCAAAGAGAAGCACCGGTGTCTAAGTAAGAGTATATAACAAGCAAAGGATGGATGAATTGGGCGAACGGAAACTGCCGAGGTGGAGGAGTGAACGCGACTCGATGTACTCTAGCCGCCGTTTCGGCGTCGTACCTTTGGCCCGAAACTAAGAAGATGGCAAAGAAGGCCGGTGATAGGAAACCTACCAAGAGTTCACCGGGAAAGCGAAGAAACCACAGGAAACGGGAGACAATGGCAAGGTGAGGGTGCCCCAGCAGTGAACATTGCCTGGCCATCTGACACTACGGTTGATACTCAGCTTAAAGCTGCAACGGTGCCGTTTCTTCATGGCGAGTTTGGGCAGTGTCTTACAGGCGTAATGTCTATAGGCTATAAATGTCCGCCACATACTATGCGAGAAACATTCCAAAGCTACAGAAGCCCTCCAGAAGATCCAAGTCTGTCTTACTTTCTCGTCCTGAAATTGCAAATTTCTGATCTCCGAGAGGCAGGAGGGCCAGCGTTTTGATAAAGTCGCTCAGGCATGCCCCCTTAGCATTCTCCGCCATTGTGCTTACATCCTCACTCCACGGTATAGGAATATTCTGAGGACAAGGCTAAGGCTGGGGGTACCCTTGGCTGGATGGTCCGAGGATCGATGGTTGTAAGTCCACCTAATTCCACCTTTCAGACATGATTACAGCCTGCCGCTAGGGTGAATTTCAAGACGCTGCGTTTGCGTTGACGCCTTCCACCATTGACAAGCCAATAACCTCGGAATTGGTAAAACGAAATTTGGATATCATATTATTCTTGTCGAAGGGCGCCGATGATCCTGGACTAGGAATCTCCGATTCGACTCAGTCCATTCCTTCTCAGCCTGATTTCTGCTTATTGCAATACCACGAAATGACATCGTCTCCAGAGACTCATGTTGGAATGCTTCTGCGGGTGCCGAATGATTCTAATTTAGACAGTTCCCTCTCATGCGGTAGTATCACCCAAAACCATTGCCTGAAGCGCCCCTCACCATGGTGTATTTTAACCTTCTCCCTGCGCACGGCCCCGACCAACACTTGCTAATGCTCGCCCTAATCCCTGTGAATTCAATAGCCTTTGTCCATTTCTTTTGACTATACATTCATTGTAAAGTCGAGCCTAGGTTGACCTGGCAGTGTCTGTTCCCGGTGCATCACAGGAATCTGCATTTCTCCGATGGCGAATACTGTAAGGTCCGATTCACAGATTCATCAAGATGAAAGAACCACCGCACTCCGAGATGTTGGTGACGCTGATGACGAATAATGCTCACGAAATCGTCTTAGTGTTATCACGTGACGTCACATAATTTCACCCCGAGATGACACCCCCTCAATTGGTGATATGGGGAAGGCCACTGACGAAGTGTCTCAACTTTCCACGCAATCCCAACTGGATAGCCTAAGGCCTATTGCAGTCGCGGAACCATCGGAGGGATGGGATTCCAGTGACTAAAATGATGGCATGTATGTCAGGAACTCAGGTGCGGGGCAAGAGAAGCACCAGGCATAGCTCTGGCTCCATTTTCGATTCTTTTTCGCTTGTGACAACCACTAATGATATGGGCTGCTGTGACGCCATTGCCCACTGTGACGTGTAACGGACCGTAACACTACAAGGCCCACATACTAGGAACACCAGCCTCGATATATCTTCGGATCCATCAATTGTCTGCGCCTCTGAGGTGTGAGACTAAGGAGTCAGCCAGGCCGATAATCAGTCAGTTTCAGTCCGGGATACCCTACCCTAGAGCTCGCAGGGCTCCTGTCCTACAAGTGGTGCGTAGTCTCGACTATCGAGGTGTGGTCCGCGTGGGAGCTTTTTCTTACAGACCGCGAACACAAATAGTACTTCTGTTTGCGCCACACTGAATCTGGTCTCGATCAACCCACGAGACCCTTCCACGCCCTGTTCACTACTTCACTCAGATTCCACTGACTCCCTACATGGCACCTAAAACTCCTCCTCCCAAGCCTCCTGCAACTCTGGAAACTCCGATTTTTGTGAGGTCAACATCAGGTCACTCCTACGATGCTACCCTGGCGGCGTCACGCAAAGCAGTCATGGAAGACTTGCATCGAATCCCCATCGCCAAGATTGATGACATGCTCACTGCTACGTTCCCGCAAGTAACTCCACCCTTGCTCGTGCCGTTGTCGACAAATTAAAGTCGAATGGTGACATCAATACTCAAGGGCGTTGGAAAGCCTTCGACCTGGAACCCTCAAAACAGAAAGGCACCGAAGACAGTGTGTATAATAGAGGTCTTCTCGATACTTTCAGTCAGATCATGAACGCCGCCAAGTCCCTCGTCAGCAACATGCCTGTGGCCGTGGCATTGAAGGTCTCGGGCAGCAAAACTCCTCAGTCGGATCGAACGAATACCTCGAGGCCGGATGGTTACTTTCATTTACAATCCTCAACAATCCCTCTTCAAAATTATCGCGCACTAAAATTAGGGGCAAATCAAACTCATTGGGGAGATATCGTCTGCCCAATGGAATTCAAGAAGATCGATGACAAGATTAATCGATATGATGTAAACTATTGTAATCGGATTCGTGTCCGCTGCTAATTAATTGCTATTCCAGGATATGTGGAAGGTGGTGTGGTCAATGCATGAAATAATGAGAAGCGATCCCCTCCGTCGATTTGCGCATGGAATCACAATCGAAGGCACCACGCTGCGGTTTTGGATTTCTCATCGCGCATACTTAGTGGCCTCAACCCCTATTGATATCAATTCGGTAGATGCTGTCCTTTCATATCCAACACCTTTCTTTAATGTGTTTGCTGTTCCAGAACTGCATCGATCTTGTGCGTATATTCCTCGGAATTGCACTCTCCACAATGAGCCAGCTGGGATACGACACTACGATGGGTCGAGTATCGTCTCGGGACGATAGTGACAAATACTGCTATGATATTACGGTGCGCGATCACAGCGGGAAGGAGAGGATCTTCCGTACCAAGGACGAGATTTCGACCTATGGCGCGGATGCAGTGCGCGGCCGCGGGACCAGGGTGTGGTCAGTGTATGACAAAACGAGCGATCCCGAAGGAAAGACAGCTATTCGCACTCAAGGATACCTGGGTAAATATGGATCGCCCCCGTGAGGGTGATACGCTGAGAGGTCTTCGCCAGCGACTTGCACAGAAGAATGAGATTGATGCACTGAAGCATTTCCTTACGGAAGTGACTTGTGGTGACGTTTATGAGGGGGATGCGCCAGACCATACAGGTGATCACATTCAAAACGGGAAGCTCTTTACAGTGGATTCGATTCTGGAGACTCGTGTGGCAACTGATGGGGTTGGGACGGTGACAGACATACACCCTGTCCGTAGTGGATCCAAACGGCCGGCTTCCACCATGGGGAACGTTCCCAATATTGAAGTGTCGTCAGCCGAGGGGACACTGCGGATTGGGCAGGTGCTTTGCGGAACATCGTGTCCATTATCGAATCGTGTTTGAAGAGATTGGGATTCCGATCCATCAATTAAAGACCTTCAGGTGACATCTTTCTTGCCTCCGAGACGCGGTTGTTGGTACGTATAGTTCGTATTAGGGTGATCCGTAATCTAAGATCTAGTCTCCATGTTCAGCTCTCAACGTCATGGTCTCCGTTCAGTTCATTCACCGAGATGTCAGTTGCAGCAACATTCTCCTCTTCCGAGCCCCCGGACAAAGAGCAAGGGGTTTACTAGTGGATTTGGAATATGCGAAGGACATCGATATCAAGACTGCGCCACATGAGTTCCGCACGGTGAGCTAAGCAACGAAAACGTATGTTTGAGACTAATAGGAAATATATACCAGGGAACTCGCGACTTTATGGCGTCGGAGGTTCGCGAGTCGAAATATCTTTTTCGTAATCCCACTGGACGGAAACTATCCGACATTAAGAAGCCCCCACCTTTTCAACATAATCGCCTGCATGATTTGGAGTCCACCTGGTGGATTGGATTGTGGACGACATATGTCTTTGCCCCAATCGTACCCTCCGAAGAAGACGTCATTCATTTCCAACAGCTTTTCCCTCCCCCCCACGTCTCAGCACCGCGCACTTCTCCCCTCGCCCTCTCGTTGATACATGGGGATACGATGGCGGACTTTGCCCCTCAGCAAAACAACTTATTTTTGAGGCTTTTATGGGAATGGAGATATGATCTTTATATCGTCCTATACAAAACACGAAAATCGTGGAGTTGACGAAGGCATGCTTGACGAGAGCACCTTCCAGCACGTCCATGATCAAGCTTTAGGTAATCTGAATGGCTTTTGGCAACGCTCAAGAAGGACGATCTGGGCACAACAGAGCTAGCTCATATGAAGTTTTCGGAGCCCAGCAAGGGTAAGAAACCCCGAGTTAATTAATGTTCGTATGTTCCCTCTTTCATGAAACCAGGAGCCCTATTCGGGGCATGAGCTACTATAGATCCAAATACAATTAGATGTCGCGTTCTGAGTCTATTTTATGTACGGCGTACCGTTGCCCACAGGTAAGGATAAGGTGCCAGCCCAGTCTTTTATAAGGAATAACAAGTAAGGCGAATCTCTTCGCATCTCCCCTCCTGGAACCCTCCCTGGACTCGTATAATTAGTTGTTGCAGCGACGGTTCGGGGTCGACTTAAGTGACAGGTCAAGTTGTTTCAAGTCAAGTCACAAACGGGCTCCGACTCGTATAATAGGGCTTCATTATCCAATGATCGATCAATTTCATGAGTAACGGAGACTCTCCTCAAGTGAATGTGGGAAAGTCCCCGGTGCTAAGTACAGCGCTAACAAGCAGAATGTCTATTGTTAGTTCGATATTTCTCCACTGCACACACATCAACGGAATGGCAAGTCGGGTAGGATCGTATGTAACAGGCACAAAGGCCGAGCGCTCGGCAGAGTCATGCCTCGGAGGAAATGCAAGGGACATAAATTTCTGAAAGCGCAACGTGTGATTGTTTGCTTGCCGATTACTTACTATCGTGTCTCATGGATCCGCCTAAGCCTTCAGGAGTACATGTCGTCCTTCGCGCAAGTCGCCACGGCGGCATCGGAAAGACGGTTGCTTAACTGTTCTAGCAACAGCGCTCCCTTGGATGAACACCTTGAAGCGTATGTAATCTTGACGCACCAGATGAAGGGTATGAACATCTTCACTAGCAGTGCTAGTTGGCATCCATTATTGCGAGTTCGAGCTTGTTGAGATGGTCGATTTTGAGATTTCAGAAGCCAAAACATTGAAATTATGCCGCCAAGATAGAAGAGGCAAAGAGCAAAAACTAGGAGAGAAAAGAACAGCGGGCGACCTTAATAGGCTCAGGTATAACACTGATGAGAACCAAGAACGAAGCATCCCTAGTTCACTCCTAGTCGTCCCTTGTTGTAGTGGGTTCATTTGAGCATCCGCTCCTATTGGCGAGAACGAACCAAATGGCTCTAAGATCGACTGTACGTGCACGGTTGCCTGTATTCCACAAGATTCGACCAGAACGCGTGAACGGCGAGTCCGTGCATGGCAACTGAACAGTCGCGAACATTTTTGCAATACTCGCCGCTGTTATCTTTGGCTGAACTTTCATTAGATCATCCTAATGTTGATATTTACTCTGCACTGTCTCACTTCAACGCGAAGACGCCGCCTCAGACCGGAGTATTACTAGACTTGCTAAAGCAATTGGATTTGGTTCCATACAACGAGCTCACCCATACTATTTTGACGAAAATAGCGGTCTGTGTATACTCGGCGACTATTGATCGACTCCTTTCTCAGGCCCTCGAGGCCGAGGAAGAGCTGAATGGTGGGGGAGGGTTGAGCGGAGCACTTGGAGCACTTCATACTTTCTGCTGCAAAGTAGGTTCTCAAATTCCTCATGCGTAGATAAGCATAAGCTGATTACTATGGCTCTGGGGTCTATTTACAGCCTTCCCTTCTCGGCTTGTGGACCTTGCTAGAAATATATCCAGTGTGCCTGGAGCTCGAGATATCCAACTTTCCTTCTCTAATCTGAACCGACGTATTTTTGGTCGTCTCATGACCCCCCCTATTCAAGTCTTCAGTTCACTGTTCCCAACTCTCTTTCGTCATCCCCGGTTCATTTATTCTCCTTTAGCCTTCATCCGTGATGAGTTCAGACATCATCGACGCCAGCTTGAAGCAACAAGAGATTCAAGGGCCCGAGAACTAGGGAATCTTACCTTCATCGGGGCTCAAATTCTGGCCCTATTGAAAGAACCAACCAACGCCTCCCAAGACAACGATGCCTTAATCATAAAATGGACGGCCAAAGCTCTCAGTGCTGCCTATCAGGGAATCCCGCCCCAAAGACTCCCTCGTCTGCAGACATCATTTCAGCCGCCGAAGCGATTCAAGTTCTGCGTGAATTACTCTGCGTCCAGTTGCCGAAACACACCACATCGCATGTTGCAGTGACGGATGCGCACAAACGGCCCAGCCGTTGGGTGCTCGCTTGGCCACGGTTCATCCTCTTTCCACCCGCTATTTTTCTGTGCCTTCGATCCTTATATTCCAATCGTGATTCGCTTGTGGGTAACCTGATCGATATCGCACAGACTGTTCGTATGTTCTGGACCCAGTGGATATTCGAGCCTATCGTCGATATCTTGAATACAGTGCGAACGGGGGGTGAGGAGGGTGTCCGCGTAATTTCCAAACAGGGTCTACAATCTGATATGGAGGTGTGATCCCTTTCTTCTCTATTTCTTCTCTTTCTCTCGTACAATTGGTTGCAATATTGATCGTTCCTCGTTAGTCCCTGGAACGAATGGTGTTGGATCTCGCCATGGAGACACAAACTTGGTCCCAGTCTGAACTTCACGCCCTATCCAACCGAATTCGACAAGGTGACCTCTCCACTGTGCTCAAAATCTACGAGGGCGATATCAAGAGCCCCCTGCGTTCAGCCATGAGTGGGACCCTTGTGCGATCTCTTCTTATCCAGATTCAGAAGGCCAAGGTAAGAACTATCCTTCTAGATGTCTGTCTTACCCCGTGTTTTCCCCTCGTCCAAAGCCAAAGAGTGTCCTACTGAATGACCTCGTCTGTATCTAGGTTGATATTGATTTCGCCCTTGCTGGGATAGACAAGTTACTTCGTTCCCAGGAACTTACGTTTGGTTTCGTTGGTGTTGCACCATCATTGGCTGTTGTATACATCGTGAGTGGATGGCTCAGGGGTTTGTGGTCTGGGGGTCGTGGAAGAGGGAAATACGGAGGGAAACGGGGTCGCGAAAGCTCGTTCTACATGATTAGGTCCGTCCTATATTCTCCGCCCCCCTGGCCATCTTGGGGCAGATTTGAGAGCAAGCTGCAGCATCGGAATAGCCACCGACGTCAAGATGATATGCTCATTGTTTTTTCTCCCATTTAGACGCATAGAGCGCCTGTTAACAAATGCGCAGAGTATTGCTGCGGGCACTCTATCAGCCCTTGCTGAATCATCACCCACCACCTCTATACCACTCACACGATGGAAGGTGACGCCTCTAGATCCATTAACCCAAGGGCTCCTCCTCGTCTCCGTCTCACACCTGCGACGGTACGTGGAGCGCCACCTCCCCAAACGCTCACGACTGCGAGAAGGCTTCTTGGAGGATCTGAGTGATCTGGAGGACCCCGCGCGAGGGGGGAGGAACGAGAAACTACAGGTAGTCCACAGGATGTGGCATTCTTGGGGCAATACGCTGGAGTGGGGCAAGGTGGAAACATAATGGTTGCATCACTACGTACCCGATGGTAGTCCGTGGAAAATATCCATTCTCAGAGTGCGAGCAGTGCAGGCCTTTGAGAGCAGGTTGATGGGATGAACTGGGCTCTCAATCTGTAACAATACGCTAATTTTTTCCAGCATAATATGGATATCTAAAAGATACATGGGAAGTCCTTTAGCGATAAATAACTAGCAGAACCGGTCATCAACTGGACATGAAAAGAGCACACAGAACGCGACACAACCATTTGAGAAAATGGGCCTCTGGAGGGAGGGCGCTACCAACGCCCAAACAATCTCCCCGTTTCCCAGACGCCAAGGGTAATGCCAACAGGAGTAAGGAGGAGCCATACCCCCAGATCCCATGCTATGCGGCGTCCTAGCCGCTTTCGTTGTAAACTACGTTCTTTTCTCCTCAATAATGAGTCAGGGTCTGAGTCTCGTCCGTCTCCAGTTCTCGGAACACCGTCTGTGTGAACAGCCTCGTCATCGTCAACCGAGATGAGAATAGAGAGTGGGGGTCGGAATGTGTGGACGATAATGTGTAAAAAGGCAGGGATGACATATGCGAGTAGGAGGATGGAGAGGATGAAGATGTGTCGTGCTATGCGTGCCACCACAGGCGGTATTGCGATAGCGAAAAGAACGATCAACATCCATAAAGCATATCTCCAACCAGAGGCATTCGGATGCATCCTACCGCTGGGTAGGCGTGGGGACAGGGAAATACTCCATATTGGTGGGAGACCACAGAGTAAGGCAAGGGAGCTTAGCACAGGGTTAGGCGAAGTTGATTTAATGGCGACAAGGAAGAGAGGGAGGAGAAGCAGACATGATAAAATGGCAGACATAAAAAGGAGAACGGAATAAGGGATTCGGCGGTACTTTTGGGCTGTGTCAATAGGTGTCAGCGATGACACCCGTGACATGTACAGTGGGTAGGTAAATAATGGGGATGCGGCTGCGAATGCCAGTGTACCTGAAAAGAACAATGCGTCTAGTTCATTCTTCATAGGTGTTAGGGAGCACGGTGCTAACCAAAACCTTCCCAGTTCAGGGCAAAAGCATCAATATTACCGAAGGGGCCTCGTCGGGTAGGCTGGCTTGGCTTCTCCATCGGACTATCGGCGATCATCAAGATCACCATTACGATGTATGCAGAGACGGAGACGAGAGCGACTGCCAACATACGCTTGGCAGCGATAACACTGGACATTAGAAAGGGAAACAATATGATGGAAGAGCCAAAAGTGGCCACCGTCCTCCCTAATAGCCTGGGGCCTATTGAGTAGGTGAGGAGGACATCAACTGCTTCTATGGTAAGAAAATGGCGCTTCAGTTCCACCATAAACATCGGGAGTTCGGAATATTTGCACCTCGAAGATAAATCACACAACCAAGGACAGATAATCCAGCCAAGGAGATAGAAGTCAGTTTGGACAAACGTTTCCTCCATGTTTCCCGTGACCCATTTCGTCTCCCTCCGCCACCAATGAGGGCATGGGCAACGACTTCTTCAATGCTGTCACAAGAGTTCAGGAAGATGCAACTCAATGCCGGAGGGACTGAGGTCTTACCTCCATTTTCGCATATAACGCCCCAGCATAATCCAGATATGGTTGGAGAAGAAGCCTGCCAGGAGGGCGAACAGTGCAAACCAGGCTATCCCTAGCGGTATCGGGGAGAATCCATACCCATCCGCTCGTAACGCGCTGAGCAGAAGGCGAGCCCCGAGGAGAAGTGAGGGTGTAACGAGAAGCAGCATCAAAGTATATACAGGAAGCGGGGCGAGCCCAGGAACGGAGTCCGATAGGTACTGAGAGCTAGATCCAGAAGACAAGAAGTCCTCAGCATCATCATCAAAGCCCAAAAAAAGCTCCGGGTCGTCTGGTACAAGGACGAGGGCTGCAGTGGACCCATACGCATCCTCTGACTGGGAGGTAGCGGTAGAGCTCGAGAGACTGCGTACCCTACGTTCAGCAGATACTGAAGCGCCAGCGACCTGGGGAAGAGCCTCCCCTGCTCCTTCATGTTCTGGCATGTCGAGATCAGCCTATCCCCTGTCCCGAATTGCACTGGAGGTTCGTAATTCACAATAGAATATATATAGACGGGGCTTGCCGGTCTTCTCTTTTAGATTCGGATGGTCCATGACGGTTCGGCTGCCCGTGCCGATCGTGGTTCAATCACAAACATCTCTTTGGGTGCGGCGGTCAAATTAAAGACTTTGCCATGAACGAGCCACATTCCGTGCCTTGTACCTTCCTCTCTATATCCATCCAATGAAGATCTGATGTATGGGACGATTCTTAGAGTAAAAGGTGAGCCTACTTTCTGATTAAGTAGTTTTCATGATGTGATTTTGATTCAATTCCTGTGCATTCACTGCAATCTAAGGCAGGCACGAAGGGAAAAATCCCTGAGGTCACAATAGAGTGGCTTGCGTGATCCCGGCTCCAAGCCTTCAAAGCGTCCGCGTCCTGGACAAACTTTTCAAGTACGTGTACACCAGGTTTATAATTGATCACTAGTTATCCAATCTTCATCACTACTCTGGCCGAGACTTTCGGCAGCAGCAATGACTATCGCATCCAGTTCATGGCACTTGTCAACACCAATGAGGCGAGAGATCTCGTCTATTGCGATGTTACGCTTGAATACCGCGAGTGCGGTCTTGGCGACATATGCGCGGATCTGTTCGTGGATGTGCTTCTTGTGCGAGGACTTGGAATACTTGAGAACCACGAGGTTGACCATGGCTCGAGAGATTGGAACCGTTTTCCGGCGGAAGCGAATCATGGCAAAGAGACTTCGCATCATCATAGTGATAGCTATGATATATCCCATAAGACATCGAAGGGAATTGTGCCTATAGCATAACATTATGGGCGGGAAGAACAAAAAAAGCGTGACACCTCACGCTGTATCGAAACTTCCCAGGACCCAGGAAGCCAATATCATAGTGCCTGCAACTGGGAGGACGACGGGCACGGAAGGGGGGAAAACGCTGGCGGCACTGATAGCAGTCGTGACAACCAAGTTGGCCTGTTCCGCGAGACTGCAGTGTTTTCAAACCAGAATTCCATCATTAGGCTTCCTCAGTAAGATTGACGCCAGTTCAAGGATACTCACTTCCTCAACGAAGTGCCTGTATTTTCTTCCTTGAGATCCTTCACGATGTGGGTCATCAAGCTCAGAAACTGTGCTGACATGAGACACTGCATCCAATCCTCTGATCAACACGTCAATCCCCACGATCGAAATAAATGGCTTGCCTTCTCGGGGTCGTGAAAGTTCCACACAGCGATGATGTCATAGTGAACAGTGCGAAGGCATTTCTCCAGAGACATGCCTAGAAAAAGGCCAGAAAAGATCCCACGCCAGTACTCTGTGAAGCTAAAGTGGTAAGTACCCTGGGAATCCGACTCGTTTCCGAACCATACGTACTGAGTCGACCGACCCTAGATGGTATCATGTGAGTCGGTCTAAGGGGGTGAAACACTGGACGCACTCGATGGATGCCTTGATAGTGGCCTCAGCGCTCCCGCGTTGAGCAACTGCGAAAAGTAACCGCTCAACATTTATATCTCCAGGGTGGGTGGCCAGGTTGTCAACCGGGTTCTGGCGAACGGCTTCGGCAATGGGTCCACGAATAGAGTTTAGGGTGACTTCAATCAGATCCTCGATAGTTTGCTCGTACTTTGGACGTGCTAAAAGTCACGGGCTCTCAGTACGAGAGCACGTACCAATAGGTCAGATACATACAGGAAACCTTGGTCCATGGATGTCTGTTCCCAGGGACGACAGCACGCAGGGGCGCCTCACAGAGAGGACCGATAGCCTGAGCAGCAGCCGAAACCGAGAGGTTTCTGATATGTTCATCATACATCGTCTTATCCCAACCGAAATCCATCAGATCAAAGCTACCAGCGAGCTCCTTCATCTTGGTCATCACGAATAGATCGTATTTAGTAAAGACGACGATAATGGGCACTTCCACAGCAAGTATTTGTGAAACTTCGGGGGAAAAGGAGACAGTACCCTGCACTCTCAACGTACCATCGTGGGTGTGGTCTCGAAGGAATTCCTCATCCCCTCGTTCAAAAACTCGTCCCCCAGCATGAGGGATCTCGGCGCACAACCTAGAGTAACAATTTATTGGTTTAACGATCGATATGCGGAATGAACTAATGTTGAATGCACCAAATGGCATGTAGCCTATCATGGAGGGGTATCGACTTGGAGCTCCTCTTCTTGATAAACTCCTGCACAGTTCGAAGGGTACTATTGTCTCCGAACCCAAATCCTTCGGAGTCGTGGAGTATGAGGTGATTATTAAGGGGCGATCTGATCTCATGGGCCACATCGTGCTTCCCGGCATGGCGATCAGACGTTTCCTACAGGGTAGTGAAATCAAGCACTGTGGCGCCGAGACCATCTGATGCACGTACGCTAAGGTCGACTCCGAAGGCAGCGTTAATCAAAGAAGATTTCCCTATTCCTGACTAGAAATACTACGATCATTAAGGGTCGCGATCAAAAATCTCCAAAGGATTACCTTGCCCACAACTAACGCCCTGAACCTGTTGGCGATGCCTAAGCGGCGACACGGGAACAGGTAATTAAGAACCATACCTAGAAGACTCTAAAAGGGCCTTTGTCGTAGGAATAAACTCTTGATCTGGACTCCCGCGATCGTCGGGGAAGTCACTTTCATCTGGGGGTCCTAAACCCTGATTCAATGGCACATGGGCTTCAAGTTCTTCGGGAACATCTGTACGGCTTTTGCCGCCATTCTTGGAACGGAGGGGGAGGAATTTCGGGAATGGCATAGACGGCACGAACCAACTAATCGCCGCTGGTGGTGATTGCAAACTGTGGAAATCTCGTGTGACTTCATATCTCTAGATATGTCCTCTCCGGCTGCGCAATGAAATTTCAAAGGATACAATAAAGGGAAGTCGTGCGGACCTTGGATTATACAGTACGATGAGAACGTGAATCTGACAGCTAGATTACGCCCAGGGGCTCAAATCAGTAAAATTGGCATGATATTTAAATTTTCAAGAGGTAAGACATGAAAGATATTATACATTTCAGATGTGAAGTGGCAACTATCAAACTACATGAGTGAAGGTGATTTTGCTTGACCTTGCTACTTTTCTTTGCCTCAGGCTGTTGAGAGTTCCGAGGCGACTTGATCATAGTTTTTCCCTCGGCTAGATGAAAAACTACCATATCGTTTGGACCGCGTAACGCCGGCTTGGGCAAAGGAGTAAGCCGCCACTCCAAGCTTTGTAGGTGGTTGTGCATCTGCTTCTGCGTCTGGGGATGTACGTCAACGTTTCAGCCCTCTTCAACGTGTGAAGGGATCTTCAATACCACGATCAAAACGGATATCTAGGTTGTCCGGATAGATAATAGTGTAATTGATAACGACTTGGGTGTGGCAATTAAAGACGAACTGTGTGCGGTAGGAGGCTCATATTGACACTTTCATCAAACCCTGATACCCCTTCGGTCCAGGATATGGCTAGTTCATCCTGACTTTCGCCATCATTCTCGCGCTCGGAGAAGAATAACTTCCATTCTGCACAGAAAATAGATTCATCGGCTTGGGAGTCCCGAATTTCAAGTCATGACCTTCAGGTTCTCTAGCCTCAATGAGAATTAGGAAATGGGGGATGTACCACACCATGCTTACCCTGCTATAATTAATCTCGGCCATTTGGGTTTAAGGTCAGGGATTGGTGCTCCCGCCGCTGCCGACATAAGAGATTCTGTTCACAGGAAACCGAGGTTTAAAGTGCTCGGGTGTCGTACCTCTCCGCTAGCCTCAACGCTTTCCATAATCTGTCGGTTTATTGTTTCTTCATTGCCCCACACACCATCTCCACGTAAGAAACGCCGCAACCACCACCATGAGTGTTCCACCCATTTCGCAAGCCGGCCACTTTATTCCTTGTTGCGATCCTTCATCAGTCTGACAATTCTAGTTTGGGATGTCAAAGATTGCATTGAAGACGTTGAAAATGCTCACATCCGCGTAAGGGGACAAACCATCGTTATCATTTCACTCCAGGAAGTTGGCAATGAGCGTTAAGCCATACCTGTCGCTTTCTGGGAGAGAGACGGTGGGCGAAGGATTCATATTCCAGCCGAAGGTGCCAGCCTTTCGAAACAACCCTATCTCCTGCCCGATTGGATCGAAGTCAATGAACACTGCATTTCTGTCGTCGTCGGGCATAATGTCAGTGGGGTTAATGTCATTGCGCACAAGATTAAGAGTGTCGTGCAAGAAGTGCAATCCTTTCAAAATGCCATCAAGAACCAGATGAGGATCCACAGCACAGTCTCCGTTTTGAACAGCGCCCTGCAACGAGCGTCCATACTTCTTTAAACATAATGCGGTAAAATAGGCACCGTCACGCATATGTTTGGACGACGGTGCTGTTTGAGGATTTCGTAATTTTCTGCCTCGGCTTCCATATCCTCACCAGGTGCGCAGTTCGGACCATAATTTCCAGCACCTTTGGCATTGTAATGGTCAGGCAAGAATACGCGTGGCATTTTCAATATAAGAGTCGGCAGGGATTGAACAGGGTGATTGGGTTGGAGATGCTCTCCAACGCCCCCTGAAAATCTGGATGCAGATGGGACGTGGAGTAGGAAGGCTGTGGAGGGGGAATGTTCCGTCCCTCGAGGAGTGACTGAGCTGGTAATAATTATCGGCATCCTTCCATACAGTGACAGTATGGTCAAACTCATATGTTCGTTCGTTCCACGCTTCATAGGTTTTAATGAGTTGTCGCATCGCCGCGGTGGAGGTCGTCTAGTACACCCCAGTAAGATTGGCGCCGAATTAACGGAATATAAGTCGGCAAGCAAAGAGGTATTTACTCACCGGCACGGAGGTATTCCTGTTGGATGACCGGTACGTCCAGCTATGTTGTCATTGGCTGAGAATTCCAAGTTGCCTTGGCCCTGACGTCTTTAAAGGCAGAACTGCGGGCTCAGCACGAGAACGAGGCGAACGTAGCTTAAAGAGTCATCTTCAAGTGATTTAGACATGCGCGGCGCTAGCTCAAGAAATTTAATGCGGGCACGAGCAGCTGGATGCCGTACGAGATGAGGAAGTCGAGAAATCAAGGGAGACAATGCTTTTATGAAACCTCACGTGCATCCGGTTTTCTCGGAAAACAGCCCGTTGATGGACGTCACGAGGCCCGCCCGCCATGCCACAGATTCGTGTCCTAGCAGGTCCCTCGCCTTCTTCACTCCATCCTATCCAAGCCAACTCTACTACAGGGTGCAGAATCAAAACGTCTACCTACGACGGCGAGCTCTCCGTATACCTCAAAAATTTCATAGACGAGCACGGTGTTCCAGGCGTGAAGACCGAGTATTTCGAACATCCAGAGCGGCAGGGATGTACATGGTCCATCCAGGCTAGAGGTGTGTGGTCCGCCTACCTGTGATCCCAACTCTCGTCTTTGAAACGAGAGTGCTACCATTATCATTGCATGTATTTGGTCTTCGGATTTGGGATTGGATAGGGAGGTTCTTGAAAGAGGTGTCGGGGACGACGTCATGTTTGGCAACGTGTTTGATCGACCTCTCCATCTTCCATATGGTTCGAGGTGTGCACCAAATGATCTTTAAGCTGACTTCACGAGATAGGCTGGAATGCTGAGGCGATCGCATGCGCATTCAGTGCGGCTTTGGGCTTTGTGAAGTTGCTGGATTCGACATTGGAGTATGATCTCCAAGGAGACAAGCCTTGGGCACTGTGAGTGAATAGAAACTTTCGAGCCCGTGGGATAATGAGCACGTAAATTTGTAGATCGCCATACTTGGCTACCACGCCGTTCCTATCGCATACAAAGATCTCTCCTGAAGAAGACCCACCACCCATCACCTCCAACATAATAATCGACGACGCCGGAGGGCTCATACCAAATAGCACCGTGCCTATGCAGCCCGATCGTAGAAAACACTTCTCCTCGCCGGAACACCGTCGTTCAGTTAAACTTGGCCCATCAGACTTTATTCAAACCGACTTTTGCTACGGATACTTGTCTTTTGACAACAATGGCCTCGCCGTTGATCTCCCGATCGGTTTGTCGTTGGATCTAATGAAGTATTGGCACGGAGGGCGTGCTATTTTCGCCTGCTGCAAAAGGAGAGATGATGGGAGCGGAGGACCAGGGGAGATATTCTGGTGCATGGCATTTGAGCGCAAAGAAGACGACGATGAGGTGGAAGAGGATGCAATGGAGGACATTTCGGGGGACATCGATTAATATGTGGTTCGGACCTATACACCAAGCGTTCAAAGAATACAACAACGGTCCGAACTGCTCCCGAAACGAAGAATGAGCCACGGTACTACTGGTTATTTGGCTGAACGCTCAGCATCCGTACTTCGCTTCGGGATGATGCTATGCAGAATATGAGCCCCATATAGGAGAATCTGGGCGATCTCGCAGGTAATAAAGAACGATGTTGCGTAGGAGCCCAAATCAATGCGTCTGTATCGTCTATGCAAATTCTCGAAGGGTCAATAACAAGACGAGTTGGTTGGTTGGTCTGAGAAAAGCATGATAGAGGGCCCGGCCCTGGCTGATCTATAGCTGGGATTCAGGCAAGAGAACATGCAATGGACCCCAACGTGCATCTGGACTGTGTTGATCGGTACCTGGGCACCAAGGTGTATGCCACCAACATGGCGTCTTGTCGGGAGGTTGTAAATTTGCCTGGGTACGTGGCATGATATCAGGGCAAGGCGGCACCCAGAGTTCGATGAGTTCGCCGGTTGCATCAGCATGGCTTGTTGCTCATGGCTGAGACCCAGAAGCTGGTTGAATGTGATCCTGAAGTTGCAGATGGGACCCAGACAAAGCTTGGCTTTAATTGTTGTATACAGTGTCTTGTAGTGGCACAACCAGACATCTTGGGCTTCTCCATGGCATCACAAAAGCAAGATATTTCAAGTGCCAAAATCCCAAGCTCTTCCCACACAGTAGTAGACCAGCCAGCCCATTCGAAGAGCTCCTGCGACCCCTCAAGGTGATTGCGAACAGTCAAACTCTATACAAGCGGCTTTGCACTGGCACACAAACTCACTAGAATATAGCGTGCTCAGACCCGTTCAGCGAGACCCAGCGATTGCTCCGAACTCTGAAGGTGCTCAGATGGGCCTGACACCGGCGAAGTACTGGCCTCGAGGTCTTGCAAGATTTCCCGCGAACCTATGATCGAAATAGGATTCTACAAGCAGGCGAGGTAGCAGCTTGATTTCATGAAAAGTTGATTACTGACATGGCATCTGATCTAAAAATGAGAGCCATATACTCAAAGATGTGTTGAATGCTGGTGCCTAGATGGACAGGATACTGGAGCAAACCATGGAACAGGAGGGGTTGATTGAATCTGACTGAGGAAGAACACTAGCACTCTGTTATCACTATGTACATAAATATATGATCAGGTGCCTTGACTCCAGTCAACCTGAAATCCAAATCGAGTTTGAATTTTTGACTTGGCTTTGGTCATAAGCCAAGCTATTTGGAAGTGGTCAGAAGTCGAGCCAAACCAAGTCGCGCACCTCCTTGAGGTGTTGAGTCGCGTTCAGAATGAATTGAATTGGTTTTACATCCGGCTGGTGCGGAAAGTGGGATTGTCCACGTTGGCTTGAAAGTTCGTTGCTGCTGCTACTCTTTCCCATTCATCAACATGAGTTTTGAGGATGTGGAAGAACGTGATGGCAAGCATACTTGCTTGTGATGTGACTGTTTGCGTTCATCTGCTCATTCCAGACACTTTCGTTTGCCAGGCATTCGCCTATCCTGGAACGTATGGCCTTCCTCGCGAATAGAGGCAACCCGCACCGTTGTGCCCATATCTGCCCTTTATACACCATTGAAGGAGCGGGAAGATCTTCCACCTGTTTTGTACGAGCCTGTCACATGCAAGGGCACCTGTCGATCAATCCTTAATCCTTACTGGTAAGACCCATCGTCATTTTTAATGCACATTGTCAGGGTTCCTGATCGGTGTCACTCTTAGTCAAATTGACGTCCGTGGTAAACTTTGGATATGCCCATTTTGTCTCCAGAGGAACGCTTTCCCACCGCATTATAAGGACATTTCGAACACGAATCTGCCTGCGGAGCTCCTTCCAAAATATACTACTATTGAGTATACACTTTCTCGCCCCGCGCCCGCACCGCCTGTCTTCCTCTTTGTTATCGATACGTGCCTTGACGAGCCGGATCTGAAAGCCTTGAGGGATGCCATTGTTGTCAGTTTAAGTCTACTCCCTCCGTATGCCCTTGTCGGCCTTATCACATTTGGGACGATGGTGCGCTTAGCACGCTATGGTCAATATGATTGGATTTTGTTTACATGTCCCCGCTTAGACACAAGTGCACGAACTGGGCTACGCAGAATGCTCCAAATCATACGTGTTTCGTGGCGGGAAGGAATACACCCCCAAGCAGATACAAGATATGCTCAATCTCGGTGCCCAAAACCGTGCCACTCCACGTCCAGGCCAGCCAATTCCTCAGAATTTTGGCGCTGCACGTTTTTTGCTTCCCGTCTCTCAAATCGAGTTCCAGTTGACAGGGATATTAGAAACCCTGCAGCGTGATCCTTGGTCGGTTGCAAACGACAAACGACCTTTACGATGTACTGGCGTCGCGCTTAGTGTCGCCGTTGGGCTGCTTGAGGTGGGTGATTTGTTCCTATAATTTCATTGAGTTTATTGACATATTTTTATAGACGACGTTCGCAAATTCCGGGGCTCGCATCATGCTCTTTAGTGGTGGTCCTGCCACGGAAGGTCCAGGTTTGGTCGTAGGCCCCGCGCTTAAGGAACCGATCCGATCACATCACGATATTGACCGTGACACAGTGAAACACTTCAAGCGTGCTACCAAGGTGCTGGGACCGCAGTTCCGTGGATCCATTTGCAGACCCGAATTGAACCCCTCCATTCTAGTTCTACGAAGGGCTTGCAAAGCGTGCAGCAGAAAATGGACATGCCGTCGACTTGTTCGCTGCTTCCCTGGATCAAATTGGCTTGTTGGAGATGAAATCTTTAGCGAATTTTACCAATGGTGCCATCGTCATTGCTGATTCCTTTACCACCTCTATCTTCAAGCAGAGTTTCCTCCGCTTATTTACCAAAGACGCGGATGGCCATCTTCAGATGGGATTCAATGCCACTTTCGATGTTCAGGTAATCGTGTCCTTCATATCGAGTGGTTGTAGTTCGTTGACAACCATCCCGTAGACCACGAAGGAACTGAAAATATCGGGTCTTATCGGGCATGCTATATCAGCTAACAAGAAATCTGCAAATGTAGGAGAGACGGAGATTGGCCTTGGTCAGACCTCGGGCTGGAAGATCTCCGCCCTCTCGCCCCGAACGTCGACGGCTGTGTATTTTGAGGTCGTTACCCCAGCTGGTCAACCCGTACAATCGAGCTCACGGGGGCTCATCCAATTCCTCACTCACTACCAACACTCTTCAGGCACAATGCGGTTGCGCGTGACAACCATTGCCCGCAACTTCGCGGAGGCAGGGGCGCCTACCATCCCCGCCGCATTCGATCAAGAGGCCGCCGCAGTGCTTATGGCACGCATTGCCGTATTCAAGGCGGAGATTGACGACTCACCGGATGTACTCCGCTGGCTCGATCGTATGCTTATCCGCCTCTGTCAAAAGTTCGCCGATTATCGAAAGGAAGACCCAACAAGCTTCAGGCTTTCTGATAATTTCAGCATCTACCCCCAGTTTATGTTCCACTTGCGACGGAGTCAGTTCTTGCAAGTCTTTAATAACAGCCCAGATGAGACCGCGTTCTATCGGTGCGGTTTGTTTCTTGACTTGTCTGTCGATCTAGAGGACTTACCTGCGGCTTAGGCACGTGTTGAATGAGGAGGATGTGAACAATTCACTTATCATGATACAACCAACTTTGATGTCCTATACATTTGACACCCCGCCGCAACCAGTGCTGCTGGACAGTGTGTCTATCAAGCCGGACGTCATTTTGCTCCTCGACACGTTCTTCCACATCCTCATCTTCCATGGACAGACTATTGCCGAATGGCGCAAAGCAGGATATCAAGATCAAGAAGGATACGAAAACTTCAAGGAACTTTTGACGGCTCCAGTGACTGATGCCCAGGTGAGTTTTCCCTGCGATCGCTTGGGTTTGTTAGGAGAGATCTCAAATGTTGAGGATTCGTTGGAATATCGCCAGGACTTGCTTATCGATCGGACGCCAATTCCTCGATATGTCGTGTGTGACCAAGGTGGCAGCCAGGCTCGTTTCCTGACATCGAAGCTAAATCCATCGACGACTCATATGTCGGGTGGGATGTATGGAGCCGCAGGAGCTGGGGCAGGCCAGGCCATCTTTACGGACGACGTAAGCCTGCAGGTGTTCATGGAACACCTTAAAAGATTGGTCCGTGTTCATTAATTGGCCTTCACTCATCTTCAATTCTCATTGCTAATTGGAACTAATACAGGCTGTCGGGGCATCGACCACTTGAATGGTCATAGAGATGAGTACGTGGCTGTATTCGTGGGTAGTATGTTTGTCGTTTGTGAGTCTCTACGTATCGGCTTGTTCCAAGAGCAAAGAGCGCCTATAAGGCTTCGTGCCCGAAGTTAAAATGGCGTGCCCAACGATGGCGGCGAAGCCCCCTGCCATGTGCAGTCTCTGAATCAGTCTCAGATCGATCATAGCGACTTGGTTGATATATGAGATACGGCAAAGAGGTCAGATAATTGTCGAAGTGCGGGGCGCGATCGCCAATAGTTTAAATAGAACTCTTTCCCTACACTATCTTCGACCCTCTTCGCCGCAGTATCGCATTGTTTCGTGTGCGGAATGGCTATAGTTGCCCAGAACCCGATGAGGTGGCCGAGCACTTCCACATGGCTTCCCCTCAAAGGGCATTGCACTCTCTTGTATCCCCTAGCGGCTAAGGAGCGTGCTGGGCTCTGCCTGAACGAATACAACAGCCATATGCATAACTTTGATATGGCGGCGGGAGGGATCTTCCCAATAGTTGAGAAATAGGAATTACAGAATTAATTGAGCTGACAGGCCTTGATGGCGATGCAAACTACAAATAAATTTAGGGAGGTCATTACTGGGTATACACTATCATTATGTACATGGTAGCCGTGCAGAAAACGACGAAGGTTAGGATATATACGCATGGAGCATTTCAGCGAGGTCAAAAACAGAACTTGGAATGCAAAAAACTAGTACGAATTCGATCAAACACCACCACCACCACCGCCACCGGCCGGCATATTCAGCTTCCTGATATTATAGTTACGGATCAAGCTAAGGAATGCCCAGGGTGTGCGTCAACATCATGTCACATGAGATTAGAAAGCCCTGTGGCGAGGAAAAAAACAAGCGCTCACAAAAAGGAGGACAATGAGGCAAAAATGCCACACGGAACGCTTAACAGCCACGCATAGCCCAACGATCTCGAGTAGGCCGAAATGACAGCGTCCCGCTCGTTCAGCGGCAACGTGAATATATACGTGACGCTTTGCCGAACGCCGTGCACGACGTCGGGGGCAAATTCGGTGCGAATTTCGCAAGCTCCTTCACAAGTTGGTTAGCGAATATCGATCCGGCGATACTGTAATCCTGGGATGAGCAAGGAATTAAGTGATGAGAGAGGAAAGGTGAGACGTACGCGATGCCGGCGATTCCACCGATCAACTGAGTGAACTGGACCATTGAAGAGGATTGTGGAATCATATGCTCTGCTGAATTGTACTCAGCCTGGATGGCGATAAACTATATCATGTATGCTGACATGAATGGGCATATCTTGCATTTTAAACAACGCGTTGGGACGTACGGAATTTTGAAGCGCCCCTCCGATACCAATCCCATAGAGAATCTGGTAGCCAATCAAGCGGGACTGCCTGTGGGTGCGAAAAAAGCCCATTGTCTCATCAAAACTCCGCACTCAGCACCCAACAAGCAATGGGTGACAAGAGGACTCACGACATGCTCCTGTCCATGGTGAACAACAAGCCTGCACCGATAGAAGCAACGAGAGGCGAGAGCAGGAGCCAATACCAATATCGACCCGTGGCTGCAATCACTCCCCCGGAGGTGCCTGCCCCAACGACAACGGAAAGCATGAATGGAAGGATATCGATACCCGATTTCGTCGCCGAGCGGCCCTAGGCGAGCAGTACTGTGAGTACACTAGAACGATCAGTGTCACCAGACTCGAATGAACCTTTGCTTGGTAGAAAAGGGGAAGGTAGTAGATTCCTAGCAGAAGGGCGAGAAGGTCAGATAACTTTGCGGAACCTCAGACACGGTCCGCGACACACCAACAAGGAGCATCATCATAACAAAGAACTGACGGAAGCTGTTAGCGAGTGCCCCTTCTACACAGCACTCACGCAAAAAAGGACTCACAGAAGTCAAACAGCACCCAATTTGAGTGCGCCTGCGAAACATATGCAGAGGCAACATAGCACGCTTGCCCATCTTCCACTCCAATAGGATGAACGCAATCAAGACGATGCCGAATACACAAAACAACGCAATAACGACACGATCGTTCCACGCTTTCGTATTGCCTCCCCATTGCAAGGGTAGAAGCAGAGAGGTGACTATGCCCAGGCACATGAAGGTTCCGGCCCAATCTAAGCGGAGCCAACGCTGCCACACATTGAACTCCAAGTTATCGGATCGATTGAGCGCAGTATACTCTGCTTTCAAGAATAGGACGATCACAAAGACAGAGACAGCACCGATCGGCTACACCGAACGTCACAAATTTAGTAATAAGAGGGTTTCATCGTAGTGATAGTCATGTACCAAGTTTATGTAGAAACACCACCTGCCAGCGGTAAATTATGAGCGCTGGAGTTACATTGGATGATGTACTTACCTCCATGACACATGATCAGTAAAGACACCGCCTACAGGACATCAACCAAAGTCAGGAGCGCTGGTTTGGGCAGTATCCGCCTGGAGCCACGCGCCTAAGAGGGGGCCCATCACGGACGCAAGAGCAAAGACGGCACCAAAAGAACCGAATAACAAGGGCCGCTGAAGTCGATAGGCGATTAATACATCAGATAACCAAGGTGAAAAATATATACTTTTTGTATAGGAGCAATCTCTGCGATGATTGCCACGACCGAGCTGAAAATACCGGCAGCGCCTACCCCCGAGAACGCGCGGCCGAAGATGAGAACGTTCATGCTCTTTGATACGGCGCACACGAGGGACCCAAGCTCGAATATGGTAATCGCGGTCTGCGGGTAAGGAAGGGGAAAATTATTAAGCCAGGATACGATGGGGATGCGAGGAAGGATGATCGAACCAAGTAGACATATTTTGTGGGGAAGATGGCTAATAGTTTTCCGTAGAACAGGATAAAACCAGCCTAGATGATAAGATGAAGAGTCAGCTAGGGATATGGGACAGAGGAGTGTGCAGACCTGGGTCAAAAAATAGGCGGACGCTGGGAGAGGACTGCACGGTCGGGTCGCAGAAAATGAAGTAATACTAGAGGAGACGAGTACCTATCCAGGTAACACTACTGAGGGCATGGAAGTGTGACACGATTCTAGGTATTGCAGTGGCTACAATTCTGGAGCAGAATATGGAGTCAGCTATGATGTGTGGGCAGGGAGCGATGGTACTGACGATTGATCGAGGGCTATGAGCAATACCCTAATATAAGTTATCGAATGTCGTTAGTATCCATATGGATATGGATGAAAAATACGTTGATACGTGCGACGAGAGCATGGCACCGTGGACGATGATTAACTTCTTGCCCTCGAAATATCGACTGTCTTCTGGTGGTGGCGGTGTTGTACTAGGGGCTTTCTCTTGTCCAAGGTTGGTGTGCTCGCTGTTAACGTCAACCCTGCCATCGGAGGCTGGGGAAGTAGCGGATGCTTCCATAAGTTCCATGGGATGGCAAGTGGGACAGATAATAATTACCTGATTTTGTGGTTAAAATATCCAGGCCCATTTGTTTCCGGTGGGATCGGCACCGAGAACTGTACGCATGGTAATTACCCTGACTCACACCATCAGGTACAAGAGGCTGAAACTGCACGCTCCGTGCATACTCACAACACCCAGCCTGCGCGCATATGGGTTAATAATTTTGACCACTGAGGCTTTGGCTAGATACCTGGCGAGACGGGATATAGCCAGTACTCGTGAGAGGGATGCAATGAATGCCGTTCGATGGTCTCAGAAAGTGAGAAGGTTCCTGACGTTATAGGACAACGAATAGGCATTGTACCGACTGCTGGCGACAAAACCCTAATATCCCACCTGGATCATATCCGGAGGTCGGGACCAAGGCGTCTAAAGTGTTTCGGCTGATAAGCTCTACTTTCGATCCCCGATGGCCCCAACAAGAATTAGTGGCACCCCGGATTTTAACCTCAAGGCGTCGAGGTCTGCTTTGTTCCCTATACTGTAAGAGGATTCGTCGACTCATTTGCACTCCTGATCCCCTGGATACGAATGGAATGAATAGCTGGCGGTTCTCGGAGATCCATTTCACAGCGAGCACTCGGTCAGTTTGTTTATCTAGTCCTCGCATATCGTCTGTTTCTCCAAGAGTCGCGCATCCTGTTCCGCACATCTCTAGGACAGTGCAACCAGCATAAGTGCCATTACATCAGATGGTATATTTTCTGCTCGCCATGATTATGGCAAAAGAGGGAATAAGCAACACTGGAAATTTTTGTTAATATGCTGAGTATCATCAGCTGGAACACTACAATTACAAAATATTGGCGTGACAGGACAAATGGGAGGACTCAGAACTGTAGGAATGGGGCAGGATGTGTTGAAAGGATGCGCTGATCACTCCATATGCTGGTCGAGCCCCAGGGCTTATGCTTCGCGACGCTGGCGACCGCTGATGAGGTAGATCGCGGCACGCAGCTCCAGGAGGGGGTCGTCCGATGGTTCAATGCCTTGTACTCGCGGGACTGGATCGAAAATGATATGTTTCTGTTCCTTATCGTTGTCCTTGACAAATGCATTCAAAGTGATCTTCCCTAGGTCCAATACTTGGCGATTGTCGGGCCACGAGACGGTCGCATCGTCAAGCGTATCTTCATCCTCCGCGATCTGCGCCAAAAGGTGGAAAGATACGGGGCCTTGGCTGATACGTGTATTGAGTTCGTTGTACAGGAAATCAGAGTCCTTGGTCTTCGTCGTAGCAGTGTCGAGATGGTCTACGCCCGCATCAGGTGCAATACGATAGCGAGCGAACTGTGCCTTTCCGTCTTTGTTTGTGAATTTGTATGCATGAACACCAAAGTAGGCTTCGCGCGCGAGGCTTGACGGGGACGGTTTTGGAGTGGCGACGTATCGATGGGCGGCAGGGTGTGCAGCAAGGAAGGTTTGGATGGGAGATGGAGACGGACCGCCGGGCGGAGACGCGGCGATGGCGCGGCTAAGCCCGAGGAACTCTTCTCCGGTGCGAATGGGGAAGCCATCAACAGAATGGCTAATGATATCTGTGTGTACACGGTCTCCAAGATGGAATCGGAGGGAAAGAGCACGAGGATTGGCGGCGGGATCGTTGTCGGGATGAGGGGAACGCCCGTCGAACTGGAGAAACGCACAGTCACGGGGGTAGATGATTGATTGAAATGTGGTGCGCTGGAGAGTGTGGGAGCAGAAGGGGAAGGTATGAAGGTGCCTGTGAGCAACACTCCTCGGCATGTGTGGGACGAAGGCCTGGATTTTTCCCAAACTGGCTCTGGAGTTGGGCTATCAGGTCCTGACTCAACGCGATGACGTTTTCGTTGGTGGGGAGAGGCATGGCAGCTTGGGGATGAGGCCAAGCTTGGAGATCAACCCTTACTTATATCCTTGCGTCATTCTGAGGTTATGCAGCGTATTACAAGTATCATCGTATCGCTTCAGTTAACGGATAAGTAGCCCCATAATCATGTGTTATTGTTCATAATGTCTGTCAAATTAGCTGTGTTCGTATGCGAGTCCGTGATATCCGCATTAGCGGAACACATCATTTACCGCGTCAGATGATGGATATGACGAGGACGTCTTGATGGAGCTGCTACGATGTCGAGCTACGATGCATGTTGCACTGCATCATACAGTGTAATAGCACCAAGACGCATCATCGCGCGCAGCAATTCGCACCTTTTACAGAGCCCTGTACACATTCAACAGGCTGAATGTGGTGTTCTCTCCAGCCTAAGCAGACTTGTCTCGGTTTAAGCGCTTCGAGAGGGTTCTCCCGATAAGATTTAATTGCTACGCCATCTTACATTGCGTCAGGCAAGCCGCCCTACATCACAAGTACGATACAAAGTGATCCAATCATGGATGCGCTGGATTGCAGTAATCCGAGCTCATTGATGAATACGATCTTGGCGCCCCTTTGAACACGAAGGAACGTACCGACTATGCTCTCGTAGAGACCTCTCCCTTATGTACCAACTTCTGACATTGTCAAAGGTGTTGCAATGCTCTAGCGCATGAAGAAGTGCACGTGGTTGCAACGGAAATTTGCCCCACGCATGTGAAAAAACGCGGCCCACGTGTCTATGTCGAACCTGTCTCCACAGCATCCAAATCTGCGTGCGGTATGCGAGAGATACCCAGCAATTGACAACCATGCACACCCGCTCCTCAAGCCTGCCTATCGCGACGCTATGGCCTTCGAGGGTATCATTTCAGAATCCAGTGCGAAGCGCTACAAGACTCTATGTATTCGCTTGCTGGCTATCGAGCCACAGAACAGTTAGCCAAACTCTTTGGTTTGAGCGAAGATGCCACCTGGGAGAAAGTGAAGACCACTAGAAGAGGGATGGAATACCTCAAGTTGTGTCGGACCTGCTTTGAGCCATCTGGGATACAATGCATTCTGATTGACGATGGCTTGGGGGGAAGCAAGGATCTCGCAGAAGATTACAAGTGGCATGATCGACTTACGACCAGCCCGACGAAGAGGATTATTCGCTTGGAAACGTCCGCAGAGGTATTCGTCGCCCTGCTTCTTGTTCGTTTCCTTTGATTAATCACGTCCTCCTAGGAAATTGTTCTCGATATCATCAAGACGATTCCCCTTGAGGACTTTGGCTACTCGATTGGGGACATCTCCAGATGTTCAACACCAAGTTCCGTGACCTCATTTTAGCATGTGAGAAAGATCCAGAGGTCGTTGGATTCAAGTCTATCGCAGCGTACAGAACGGGCCTCGCTGTCTCTACTTCAGATTCCCAGGCAAACATCGAAAGATCCCTATGCGATGCCATTAAGAGCTGCCGTGAATCTGGGATCGCAGTCTTCGAATACAGCATAAGCCCTTTAATGACTACATCATTCGCACGGCACTCAATCTCACCAAGAAGCCAGGTGAGAGTATAATCCGTAGATGCAATTTCCACATCGCATCGCCGACATCTTGCGTATTCGTAGTGCAATTCCATACTGGCTTGGGTGATGCAGACCTCCTCCTCGCCACTGCTACGCCCACACTCTTGCAGCCCCTCATTCGCGCCTACCCTGGAGTGACTTTCGTCCTCCTCCACTCGTCTTGGCCATTCAGCCAAGAGGCCGGTTATCTCGCTGCAATGTATAAGAACGTATTTCTTGACTTTGGAGAGGTGTTTCCGCAGGTTTCCGCACAAGGCCAGAGAGGTCTCATACATGCATTGTTAGAATTGTGTCCCACTAACAAAATCATGTGGTCTTGTGAGCTTAGAGGTCTATACATTGCATTTGCGAGGAATCTGACTAGGACTTCTTGTAGCGGACGGGCATTGGTGGCCTGAGGTATTTTACCTTGGCTCTCTCCAAGCGCGTGAGGCCCTCTACTGATGTTCTTGGCGAGTTAGTAATGAGGGAGGAGATGACGGAGAAATTGGCTATCGAGGTCGTGAAAGCCGCACTGTTTGGGAATGCAAACAGAGTTTACGCGTTAGGCCTTGAGCCTTATTACAACGTACGTACTTTTCAAACTGCATGTACGGCACCGGTAGCTGTGACGAAGAGCAAGTGGGTTTAACAGCCAAACATGCAATCAATAACTGTCTATATAATGTGGCGTGGACTGGTAACAGCGCCTAGGTATTATAAGCCTGTCTATATAATGTGCGTGACTGGTAACAGCGCTAGGTATTATAAGCCACTCAGTTAACATTGCACTATCGATCTCTATATTCTTACAGTCCTGCCAACCGGGTGGCACCTTGAAGGCGGTTCGAAATTCCCGAAGCAGCCTCGGTGTATAGGGCTCACTGATACAGTAATGTGGCCAGCCAGTGTTTTTGTAAATATTTGGTCTCGGAATCACCCGTGTGGTGGAAAACAATTCGTGATTCTTGTCTGTTGGATTACTCCCACCATGCCCCCCAAGCGTGCAGTTGCTGCCGCTGTTGTTGTTTCGACAAGGTCGTCGCGCAAGCGTGCTGCTGCTGATGATATTGAAGCTGGATCTGTATCCAAACGCCCAAAACGCGGCGTTGTGGCGGCGGCGGCTGTTAGACCAGTCCCTAAACTCCCCAAAAATTGCTCCGCCCACCTGCTCCAACGCGTAAGCGTCCTGCTGCTACCACTGCCTCCAGAAAATCCGCCCCTGCACGAAGGACTACGGCTGTTACCCGAACAAAGGCGCCCCCACTGCGACGGACTGCTAAAAAAATCCCAGACAGGGTCGAAGTTGTCGTAAAACCTAGAGTTCCTCGCGTGCCAAAGCCCAAAGCACCTACTCTGAATGCTCTAATACCTCTTCCTCCCCCTCGGCCAGCCCCACTGCACGCGTTTGTGTTCGGAAATGGCGATGCTGGCCAATTTGGTCTCGGAACAGAGGTTCTATCCGAGATCGGGAGACCCAAGATTCATGCCTGGGTCGAAGATGCTATCAAAGATAATAAGTATGGTGGCAAAGGCCTCGAGACTATTGTGGCTGGAGGCATGCATACTCTGGCAGTCACGTCTGACGGACAGGTATGATTTGTATCCATCATTACTTGATCTATGTTTATTCTATGCTCTCAAGGTGTGGAGTTGGGGCGTCAATGATGAGGGCGCTCTTGGTCGCAAGGTCACGGACGTCCCGAATCCTCAGAAACCCGAAGAAATGCTTGACCGGGAGGAGCTGGAGAGCACCCAATGGTGGTTGATAACCTTGAGAAGGATCGTTTCCGTGCCGTAGCCCTCGCTGCTGGCGATAATATTAGCGTGGCAATCGGTGCCGACGGGCTCGTCAAGGCGTGGGGATCATTCCACGTGAGCTCTCCGATCCGCTGTCCGTCTTACCGCGCTCTGACACTAGGCCTCGTCTAGTCCAGTTCAGGATCCCTCGGTTTCCAAGTTGGCTCCAATGCCTCTCGCGTGCAATCTTCTCCTACCAGTGTTCCATTTATAAATAAGGTTCAATTTTGTGCCATCGCTACAGGGGCGAATCACGTCGTTGGGCTTAGTGTCGATGGCAAGGTGTACACTTGGGGTGCTGGCGAGGCAGGTATCGTGGTGATGTGCCAAGAGTTTTAAGCACCTCCATACATCTTGCTTTCCTAGGGACGCTTGGGCGCAAGATAGTTGAGCGCCGGATACTGAATGGGACTCGTCCTGATCAGCTCCACCTCCGCAAGATTGTTGCCATCGGCTCTGGCTGGTACCATAGCTTCGCAGTGGACGTCGATGGCGATGTATTTGCATGGGGATTAAATCAATATGGCCAGCTTGGGATCGAGGTTCCTAATCCGAGTCACGGCGACAACAGCAATGTCATTTGGACACCAACAGAAGTTCCTGAACTTAGTCCATCTACTCTCGGCGGTGCTCGAGTGGTACAGATCGATGGCGGAGAGCATCATACCCTCTTCCTTCTCTCCGATGGTCGCGTTTTTGGCGCGGGGAGGGTCGACAGTTCCCAGCTAGGGCTTCCTGCCGACCATCCGGAGATGAACAAGGCCAAGAAAAATGAGAAGGATTACGTGGCGCCTCCCACTCAAATCTTCTTCCCTCCTCCCCCTACTAAAGACGAGCCAAATCCGGTCCTCCCTCCATACAGTGAATCGGCAGAAAAAGAGATAAATAATCTCATCTCCAAGATATCAGTAAGCGGACGGGGCAACTTGGTCATCTCCGAAGCTGGTTATGCATATTCTTGGGGGTACGGGGCATCGTGTCAGGTACACTTCATCTTTGGAATCTCACGCGGTCTCAGCTGATACACATGACTCTCGACTCCTGATGAAGCTCGGTCTAGGTCCAGATGTCGAAGAGCAAAATACACCAACTCGAGTTCGGTGGAAGGGATCTGATGATTGGTTTGTTGAGGATGCCTCCGCAGGTGGTCAGCATTGCTTCATTCTGGCTAGCGACCGAGCATTGAAGGGAGAGGCACATGGGATCAAAAAGGACGAGGCAATGGATGGGTCGGCGTGACGTCTGGAGTAACTGTCATGTCTTGATTCCTCGCAAATTCTTCTATATACATTCCCGAGAATCGGTGGTAAATGGGAATCCATTTTTCCGCCGCTCTGCTCCCGCGTACTTAGGGAAGCTCAGCCAGCGAGGTTGTAATTTTGCAATTGTCAGTTTGTCTTATCCGGAGCCTTTCTCTGAAAAAACGAAATGTCCCAAGGCTATATCGAGGAGTGGGTTACTTACGGCGACGGTCCTAATAAGACCTCGTTCTACACTCGGACGTATAACGTAACCAGCGGTCAACCCAAGGCTCACTTGGTGTTTATCCATGGATTCGTCGAGCATTGTGGCCGTTACGATCGCGCCCTCTCGCAGTGGGCTGCCAATGGCATCTCTGCGTTCACCTTTGACCAACGTGGGTACGGGAGAACGGCTACAGACAAAGAGAATATGAGCGCCAATTCAAGCTACGGCAAGACCTCATGGAAAGACCAGATGCAGGATATAGCCTTCTTCATCACGCGTGAGAGGGAGCGTATTGGCTCTGGGGTGCCAATGTTCCTTATGGGACACTCTATGGTTCGATACACTCTAGGCTCTGTCATTATTGGTGGCTACTGACATGGCGGTGATGTGATATCGTAGGGGGGAGGCGAGGTGCTAGGGTTTGCTACGTTCTGGATGGCAGAAACCAAAGCTGCACTCGCCCACCTTAGTGGCATCATCGCGTCCGCTCCAATGATTCGTCAAGCAACCCCGGCACCTTCGTGGAAGGTCTGGGCAGGTGGAAAGGTGGCCACTATCTTTCCCAACTTGCATATCGGCTCTTCCATAGTGACGAAGGTACGTCTGGATGCGAGATGATACGGCCCTAATTGCTAATCGTCTCACAGGATTTGTGCCACGATCCTGCCATAATCCAAGGTAACACAATATCCCACCTAGCCGTTGAGCATTGAGCCTCTCACCGATACTCTCCACCACAGCGTTTGAGAGGGACCCATTAATTGGACCCTACTCGACGATACGGGCTATCTCTGACATGCTTGAAGGGGTTAGCGAGTTACTTGCGACACGTTGGAATGGCCTGACCATTCCTCTTTTGCAGGGGACAGCTCTTGCTGAGGAGAACTATAAGAAGTGGCCCATTGGACTGCCGGTATGTACCTGATATTCTTAAATATGCAAAAGATTTTGTCTCTGAGTGCAACCCCTTCCTCGTAGATCCTGATACTTCATGGCGATGGCGACAAGGTGAGTTAAGCAGCATTACAGCTATCGATATGGACAAACCTATTTTCAACTGTGCGCTAACGGGGGCGACGTCTCCTTTTCAGATTACCTCCCACATCGCCTCGAAGAAATTCCATGACGACATCAAAGCGAATGACAAGCACCATTCAATCTATGCTGTACGTTCCATCCAGTCGACAGT
This sequence comes from Hydnum rufescens UP504, assembly GCA_014904985.1. Classification (NCBI taxonomy): domain Eukaryota; kingdom Fungi; phylum Basidiomycota; class Agaricomycetes; order Cantharellales; family Hydnaceae; genus Hydnum; species Hydnum rufescens. Next base: position 169,941 of record MU128980.1, on the reverse strand, counting down.
CGTCAGTACCAGTTATACACCTAAATGCAATTTTTTAGGGTGCCTATCATGAGGTCCACAACGAGCCAGACGGTGTAGGAACCAGGTTCGTCGACGAATGCATCACTTGGGTGGAAAGACATATTAGTTCAGTGCATAAACTGTAGCCTGCAATGCATCACTCGTGCAGAGCATGTCCACTGGTGTTAATAATGGAGACAAGTGGTTGCTTCTGGACCTTGCAGTAATCCTGTGTTGTGTCACCTCTCCCGGCACAAAGGCAATATAAACTTAGAGTTATCTTTAGGGCCACTTCGGCTGCACCAGAAACACTTCATTTCTCAATATAAAAGTGGTGAGATGCCTAGAAACGTTTCTCGTGAAGCCGAAGTGGTCCTAAAATCTTCTCAAACTTTGCCCGTGGACCAAATCGTCAAATGAGATTTCATGGGGAAAATGCGCAAGAAATAGAGAATGCGATTAGAGTGTCAGTTGCTCAGTACAGCTGACTTTGCTGAGCACTCCAATTCCCATGGACTTTGGGACAGGGGCCAGAGGAAGAGTGGATAATCAACAAATATCTGAACTTGTTTACGATAAACAATGAGGCCCGAAGGGATGTGGTGTATCGATTGGTGTTCCTGAATACAGGTAGAGTTTTAACACCGCCATTCATTTCTGCATGCCCGAGTTAGAACCACTTACTGTACCCTCGGGCAATAGATATAGATATCTATGGTCGTACATCACTATAGTTTAAGAATCCAGATCACGCCCATTCTAAGTTTTACGCCTCTTGGAGCTCGGCTGGCCTGGGCCCTACCGTAACAACAGCCAGAGCAATACTCAAAACGCCGATTCTCAATCATCTGCCAGCTCGTACACAGGGGCCATAAGAAGTGGGGCAGAGATGAACTGCCATGTACCCTGATACCAACCAAGTCTGGTAAGCTAGAGATAGAGGTAGTCTCATCACAATCACGCACCGTCCGTTTCAATCTGCGCGCCGATGATCGAGGGTGTGATATATCGAGTGGCAGTCCCAGTCTATTAGCATCCCTTTCCCATCCGCCTCGATGACAATGTCTTCGACACTGATGTCGCGGTGTAATATTTTCGCCCTGTCGAAAGCATCTGATGGGCTGCGTTTGGAGGCTAATTCAATATCATACATCAAGCAAAGAGTAAATGCGACATAACGCTTACCTTGCATGCCATCTGCAATAGTGTGCAGTAGCTCCTGCCTCGACTTGAATTCCGTCGACCGACGCCCAACCTCTCGGAGACCCATTCGGTAGTGTTCGAATTCTTCCAGAGGATGAGCAGGATCGTGAGCGTCTTTTGACCCCGAATGTCGTTTCCGCAATAGAAGGTCGCTATGATTCGTACCTTGTGAAGGTGAAGGTTCCGATAAATGTCGCCTTCTTTCTCCACCCCTTCTACACACGGTCTCCAGTAGTCCTTGAAAAACACTTCCGTCTTAGTCTCCTAGTCAATGGCGCGCTTGGCCTTAGTTCCACGACCAGGAAAGGAGGAGGTGAGATCGAGGGTGGCATTGGTAGCACGTGAAACAGTAGAGTCATAACCACGCTTGTCCCTCGGAAGACGGGTGTAGTTCCAAAAGAACTCAACTAAGAATCTTGGGTTCTCAACGTAATTGAAAGATTTGGTGACTATAGCCCCCGCTTGGTCCCAGCGGATCAAACGTGCCTGGCACGGCATAGAGGGACAGAGAACATATGGGTGCGGAATTGAGTAGTCAGCTGAGCAGCTGCATAGAACGCGAGCGAGTGGACCTCGACTTAACGCCGCTGAGCAAGAAGGCGCTTCAACAGGAAGAGAATCTTGGAAACCGTCAACTGAATTTGAAGACTTGAGCTCGATAAACAGATCCATCCTTGCGAAATTGGTACCGTTCATCTGGTCGGAGGTAGAGTATCCCAGCGTGCTATCTGAAAGCTTATACAAGCTGATATTGGCACTGTACTTCGGGTCGGGTTTTGAACCAATATGAACAAACTTGAACTGCGGTTCAATGTATTGACTGACAAAATCAATCTTGATAACGATCCCTTAGTAAATTTATAGCGCGGAAATCGTCAAAAGCGAATATATATGAAAGATGAAGGCAGATTTGCTTCACCGGGCGAGATATATCCGAATGGTGATCCCCTTATGTCAGGCATGACAGACTCGGAGGGTACCTTAAGATAGGTTTCCAAGAATTCCTCTAGCGGTATGGGCCCCTGCACATATTTCCTGTTTCCTGCGAAAGTTCCAGGTGCCGTTCGTCTCGTTTCCTCTCCTGATCAGACAAGTATTGGATTGATCCAAAAGTTTTCTTTGAAATGGGTGTGCTGTTCGTGGCCCTCAAACGGTTTCCCGATGACTGAGAGTTTTTGATGGACGTTTTTTGATACTTCGGGATCTACACTGCCCACGATTATTAGATATAACTGACTTCGGCATCTACTCTCGCGAGCCGTAAGTATATGACTGTGGAAGATGCCAGTGAGATGAATGAGTTGCTTTGGGGGTCGAGCTAGACTATTCAGAGAGAATAGGTCAAAAACAACTGTTGTTGGGGATGTTTACGAGACCTGGTCTCGAAAGGTACAAGGGTTACAAGATTCCAGAATCAATGGAAAAGAGTCGGGGTATCTTTGAGATCATCCAGAAGTTAGCGGCAGGTTGAGATTTACATCAAATTAGCGCTGCCCGAAGCCAATACGGGGTGCACCCGGAGTCTGGTCAAACACTACGTACACCCTCTTGAGGAACACCTGAGCGTCCGGCATCATGATAAGCATAGTCTCCACATAAAATAACCAGAATGCGGGAGGTAATAAAGGACAAAATGAAACATCAAAAGCGAAGAACAAATGTGACGATATGATCAAAGGGAAGAGGTAGATCCACTCACATCACCCAGGATATCTTGCGGGTTCTGACCCCTCGACTGGATACTTCCAAAGCTCGTGTTGTTTCCAGCATCAGCGAAGAAGAGGTCTGTTCCTGGAATAGAATAGAAGACCCCATTCACGGAGAACGATATCGACGGTGGGTTCGAGTCCGTGGGTAGAACCCTATCCAAGTGAAGAAGACGTCTTCTTAACGGTATGTCCATGTAGATGAATAAAGATGCCTCTACCATCCACCGGCGCTGTTGTCAAGGCTAGCCCCCGGGATAGTACCATAAATCGATTGAACTGCAGCGTCATCCAAAAGAATAAGCTAAGTAATGCCCGTTTAATCCACGTAAATGATAAGCACCCCGTCTGTCGAGTTGGAGAAATAAAGAGATACGCACGGTGGTTCCAGTGTCAGCAATGGCTGTATTCCCAGAGGCCCTGGTGACCACAGTATCGCCCACTTTCAATTCTGGGCTGGGGAACTCCCAGAATCCATTTGAGATGATATTGGTATAAGTAATGGGGGAAGATGGAGGCAACACGGTATCGTCGATGAATCCAAAGGTGTAGAAACCAGTGCTATCGCCTTTGTCAAGCTGTGTTACAACACAGAATAATGAGAGAAATATACGAGCGGGGAGACCATCAGTGGAATTAGGTCACTTTAACTGTAAAGATTGGGTTGGTGATTAAATCTTGCTCAATGAGTTGTTCCACAGGGGTTTTCTGCTGCGTGGGTGATACTGTATTGATCCTACACAGTGGTGAAGTCTCAGACCAAATTTGATGCCAATGGATCTCTCAAAAAATGAGAATGAAGCTTACGATGGGAATGCCAACCCCAGAAGTCCATCTGACCCATTTGAGGACAGGAAAGATGACGAGAGATGGGTGGCAACTTCAACAGCTTGTCCTGGAATCGAGAGAGTGCCTAATTTGATAGTGTCGCTATAGACATTGCCGCCTTAGAGGCGTCCAGGTAAGATTCCCGAACTGGAGGTGAAAGGTGGTGGAACGTACTGGCACTACTGCCATCGCCATATGAGATATGCCAAGTGAGGCCGGAAGCGACATGTGCCGTGGTAGACTTGGTAGGGTTATATATAGTGTGGCCTTGGAGGTTGTGTCGTGTGGTCTTAATGAATGAGCTCCAAACCCAGAGGTCGGAGCTCCCTGGAAGCGAAAGCATGGTGAGAGGCCACGCATTCATGGAGAGAAGAAAATTCAAGAAAAGGCGGACCAGTGTCAAAGTCGAGATTGAGGGTTACACCTGGTGTGCCAATGGTGACCGGGACGACGTATTCAAGGTCTAACCATGCACGTGCCCGTCAGTGTGCATGAATGTCGTTAGGTCTTGGTGTCCCACACTCACCATTCTGGACATCCTCTGCTGGAACCTCTGCACCCTCCGTGCTCGACCCTGGTGTATGATCCGCAGAGGCACCATACTGTTTCTTTCCGCCTTCACCTCGGAATAAGTTGCTGAGGAAGCTTCTTCGCTTTGAGCGCTTCGATTTCGTCTCACCGCGCCGTTTCAGAATGTTCTCATGTATGAAGAATGTAGTGTTGGCTGTGGGTTTTATGCCCCATTTGCGGACGGATCGAGCATACTACATCCATGATCAACAAGTAAGCATCTCAGCAGAGCAAGTATCTCAGACGCCCTGACATCCTTGGGCCCATGGGGCTTCCAATGATTGTTTTTCGCGAGAGATAACGTTATTCCAGTGGCCATAGTCAGAGGTCCGCGAGCGTTAGAGCGAAGGACAAACAATTTTGATGATAGGGCTTTATGCGTTCCGTGAGGCAGCACCCCTCACTACCCCTCGTTTTCTGGTGTCATATTGCCACATCGGTAGCATCCAAGGGGATCGTCCTGTCACTGAACTGCCAAGCTAGATCAAAATGTAATTTTGGCAATATTATTTCCAAATGCAAGATAACGAATGCGCTAACAGGATTTGAAATGTAAATCCATGAGGAGAAGAAGCACGAGTAGCTACTCGATCCATCCAACTCGGCAGGCATGCCGGTGGTAACCGGACATTTCCGGCTCTTCATCAACATCCAACTCGGAGACTCCGACGAAAAGATGAGATATTCCAACTGGGGAAGGCCCTTAACCTACCCCTTTGGCCCCAAAACCCCCAAATGTTTTTTGGCCCCAATTCGCTCGCCCAATTCCGCCATCAACCAAACCCAGTCAGAACTCTCCTAATGAAACAGTCTGCCAACCATCTGAAGAGTGCTGGTTTAAAGGCTGTGGTGAAGAAGAATGTCCCCTGCTCTCCAGTGCCAAAGCATGAGAGACTGGACTTCACCTAAGCCATAAGGACTGGACTGTGGATGACTGGAAGTGTGTTGTGTGGTCTGATGAGACCAAAATTAATCACCTGGGCTCTGATGGCTCTGATGGGTGTGGAAAAGAGGCTGGGAGGGCCTCTTCTGATCATCTGGTGGAAGGGATCTGAGTTTGGTGGTGGTTCCTTGATATGTGGGGGTGATGACATGGAGGGGCCTGGATACCATGCAAGATCGATGCCAAGATGGATGCCACTCTACTGCCAATATTCTGGAGACAAATCCAAGGATCCTCGAATTTTACAACAAATCACCTGGCAATGTGGTTTTCCAGCAGGACAATGACCCCAAATGCACCAGAAAAAGGGCCCAAGCCTGGTTCAAAGACCATGGTTTCAATGTCATGAAGTGGCCTGCCCAGTCCTCAGACCTCAATCCAATTGAACACCTCTGGCATCACATAAAAACAAAGCTTGGAGGGTATGAAGAACCCCCCAAAGGCATCCATGAGCTATGGGAGTGAGTAGAGGCAGAGTGGGAGAAGATTGAAGCAGGGGTGTGTCAAAATTTGATAGAAAGTATGCCTAGGAGGGTGGAAGCAGTGTGGAAGGCAAAGGGGGTACACAAAATACTGAACTGTAATGATTTGTGTCACAATTTCATGTGCCACAAAACTGTTGCAATGATATAGGTGGCTTGTTAAGGCATATCTCTGTCAAATATTGATGGATTGCTATGAAATTTGGCACATGTGTAGACAAGAAGCATATACATCTTTAACATATTTTTCAAATTTTTTAAATGGCTGGTTGGGGAGGTATAAACAAAGAGAGTCAAAAGTGGCAAACATTGCAACAGTTTTGTGGGTCACTGTATAAGGATGAGAGGCAGATATTAGACAGGCTTCACAATCCTCAAAATGACACCTGTCCTCATTTGTCTCTGTATTATCATAAGGGATACACATGAAGAAAATTCAAGTGACATGGTCATAAAATTCAGAGGGCAGGTTTACTCAAAGATGGTGACACCTCAGAAGCCATCTCCTTGACCAGGAGCCTTTCCTTTTCCTTTCTTATCAGTACCTTGGTCCTTCTCCATGTCCACCCCCTCATCCTCCCCTTCACTCTTGACCTCCTCAAGTTGGGCTCCAACACAGAGAGGTATGTGAGCACATAGGGCACCTGCAATGAACATGAGGCCACATGCAGTACACTCCTCAAGAGTATCTAGCAGTTTTTGAAGGTCACATGTTAGAACACCCATGCTGGACAGGGTGACAAGACCCTTTGTGTTTAATTGAGATGATTTGAGATGGCCTGGAAGTGAGAGGTGAGGTGAGTTGACTGCCCAACTGGAAGATCCCCCAATGAAGAGGAAGCAGAGGATGAAGGGACATTGGCAAACAATAAATTTTGCATCACAGGTGGTGGATAGATTGGGGCATCACACTGAGAAGCAGGTTGTGTAAGTGAATGAAAGCAATACGGCATGTCTATCAGTAACAAAGTGAGAGTATGCCATGACAGCATTCAGGAGATAGCATACAAGGGACATTTGGCCGTCCAACATGTGTGCATGGTCAGATGTTATATAATTTCCCTAACCAAGCTGTAGGTAAGGTGGATGTTAGATAACAAATAGATGATGAAAACAAAAGCAAAATGAGAACTGACTACAAAACAAATAGTGTCATGTACAGCATGATGCACCCAGTCACCATTTTGGCCTTCCCGGATGCTTCACTTCCACCAACAAGACATGTACACAGCAGGATATCATCAAATATACAGAAGCACTACAGAAGAGGGATGGGTGGGTCATGCGTCAGACAGAACATGACAGACTGCTGAGTCCACAAGGGGGCCATAGTGGCGGCATGGACTAGCAGGGCCAAGCCAAAATGATGAGTACACCGACATGTGCTACCCCAGTACTCACTGAGTCACACCTCGAGATCCATGATGGTCAGGTTACATGACATTGCAAATCCTTCATGGTCTGCATGGCGGAGGTCCACCATCATGCAAAGGAACAGTTCAGGTTCACGTCTTTCAAAAGCTTCCATGAGGCACACACAGTCCGCGGTCAAAATATCATCTCATGCACAATAGAGGAAGCTACTATATTTCCAGAGGGCATAAACCCCCGTACCTTAGTTGGCTACAACACCATGACAGGTTCCACATTGCTTCCCACCTGGATTAAAGT
>MU128980.1:58592-159212 GCA_014904985.1 Hydnum rufescens UP504 | reverse complement strand
TGGTAAGCCGTTGACATCCGTAATTCTACCCCAATGAGATTATGTAGGTGGGTCCAAAATACACTTGTGAATAAGGAGTCTCGGTCACTGATGATTCGATCTGGTAGCCCATGTAGTTTATACACGTTGTCAAACATGAGCTCGGCGATATCCTTGTGGCTTATTACAGTTTGTAGGGTTGGGACTAGGTGGACCATAGAAGAGAAATGGTCTATGATAACACAGATCATATCAAATGCACCATTACGTTTTTTGACAGAGGAAGAGGCCCGACGAAGTCAATACCAATGGCTTGCCAGGGCCGTGAGGGTACTGGCAATGTGGATAATAAGCCGAAGGGCAATTGAGTCCGTGCCTTTGAGGCATTGCAGGTGATACAGGAGGTACAGAATGCCTTCACATCTTTGTACATATCCTTCCACCAGACGTATCGGTGGAGGTAGGTAAAGGTTTTCTGTGGTCCCAGGTGGGCCAATAAGGAATGTGCATGTGATATAAGGATTTCCCGGATTCTCCTGTCCTGATATTTCAGGTCCGGAATACAAAGAATACTGTAAGGACCATTCTCCATATAGAGGTACTTCCCATCTTGGTATATAAAGTTTTTGTACCGTGATAGATATCCATCTGGGGTGTTGGCTACCTCTGGTGAATCCACAATTATAGAGAAGAAAGGGTCTTCAGAATATTTCCCTGCCAGATAGTCTGGAAGGACTAGTCCGGGGGCAGATCCAGAGGTCAGTGAGACCAGTAATGGAGGTCTCTTTGTTAGCTCGTCAATTTCATCGCCAAGTACATTTTCAGCTAGGGGTGGCGGCTTAGAGACAGCTGATTTCTGACGGAGATGTTCTGGTACTTTAATTCTTAACTTCAGCTTTTCCATAGGGGCTAAAGTAGTTTCAGGGGGGGTGGACACACCGGTCTTAGTGATTGTGGTGGTTGGTGCCACTGGCAGTTTCCGGGGTTTGGGCCGGGGTTGGCTGCAATAGCAGGCCGAGGTGTTCGGGTACGGAGAACCCGAGGTTGAATGGGAAGGGGTCCTGTGTCTAAGGGTCGGGTGAAAGCCATGTGTGGTGCAATTGCCTTAGATAGGATTACCCCTGGGTCAGATGAAGACCGTTCTGAGATGAATTCGGATTCGGCTCGTTCAGTACCTAGGGGTTCATCACTGTAGATCCTGGATAAGGCATCTGGGAAACCATTGAGATTCCCCGGGAGGTACATTATGGTGAAATCATAATCACTTAGGGCATCAAGCCACCGAGCTTGGCGAGCTGACAATTTTGACTGAGATTGAAGGAACTGGAGGGGTTTATGGTCCGTGTATAGGCGGAAGTGAAGCCCAATCAAAAGATCCTTGAATCGCTTCAGAGACTCAATGATGGCTAGTAGTTCTCGTTCATGTACAGGATAATTCTGTTGTGCAGAATTGAATTTACCACTCCAAAAGGCAACAATCTGAGCAGTATCAAGGTTTTCACCTTGGCTTACTACTCCGCCTGCACCAGTAAGGGATGCATCAGTGACTAGGTTCACTGGTGGGGCTCCAGGGGCATAGTTTATGGGTCTTCGGTGATGATCACGGTAGTCCGATACGATCTGTTGGATGTCTTCAAAGGCACGTTGGTGTACTTCATCCCATTTCCAGGGCCGCTTAGCACTCGTGAGAGGTGTGAGAACACCCATTGGGCGGCGTAAATCCTTGCAGCTTGGGGCAAGGTAGCCAGCAGCACCGAGAAATCCATGCAGGAGAGAGGCATTAGTAGGGATTTTCCACTTCATGATAGAGTCCACTTTGTGGGGGTCCATGACAATTCCATCTTTATCAATTACATGCCCAAGAATCTCCAATTTCTCGGCAAAGAATTGGAGTTTATCTAGTGTGGTCAGGTAGAATTTCTCCTGCCGCAAGACATTGAAGACCATATGGCAGTGCTTCATGTGGTCATCAATGGAGTTAGAATATATCAGAATGTCATCCAAGTAGACATCGACAAATACACCAATATATGAGGATAAGGCAGCTACCATGATCTGTTGGAAGGTCGCACCGGAGTTGCAGTCACCTTGGAGCATGACCAAGCTCCGCATCGTGCCATCTGGTGTCATAAGTAGATTACGGTTGACATGATCAGGATGTACTCTAATTTGTTCATAGGCGTCACGCCCATCTATCACAGTTCGGTAAGGGTGGCGTGCGATTCGGTCCAGCAGCTCCCGGATGTCCGGTAGGGGCGAGGCCATTTTCACCGTATTAGCATTTTGCTCTCGTTTGTCAATAACAGTGCGAATACGCACTTCACCATTTGGACCAGGTTTCTTTTTGACAATTAACATCGGGGCCGCATTTGGTCCTACATGGTATTCCCAGCGGCCAGTATTAATCATGGCATCCCGTTTCTTATTCCAAAGGGGTCGAAGAGCCTCGGGGCATGTGGACCGCCGGGACTTATAGACCTTGGTTTCGTCAATGAGTGGTATGGAATGGTTGATATTACGGAGGGGAGGAAGAGGGGTTTCCTCTACAGCCTTACAGAGATCAGCGCACTCAGCGCGGAGCTGTTGCCGCAGAGTTTCAATATTCTCCTTGATAATAGTGGCACGGCTGCTTTGGTCAGTCATCCCGTCCCCTCAGACGACTCTAAGCGCTTTCTCGAAGAGATCGAGTGACTCGGATCCAATCTGGATCCGGTTCCCTCACAAGTTAATGCCATTTGATCCCTACTTTGCGATCCGATCTTTGCGTCCCGCCTCTTCCCCTCCTCCCAATGTGCTGTCTAGGGGGAACTCGTCGGCCACAGCTGCTCCTGTCCTAATACCCAGTGATCCCGATCCATCCTTTCCATCATCCACTAGCTTCCAATCCACGATATCCTACAAAGCTCGCTTCGCCACTCACAGGCTGTCACCTTTGAAATGCTTAAACCAGGAGCTTGTTGATTGCCTCGCAATTATAATGCATTGGCGGTTCCTTGAAGGCGGTGAATTGAGTTACTCAAGAAGCATATCGGTTAGCTCAAGACCAATTCTGGATCACACTAAGCTGAATCCTTGACAGGTACTTAAAGGTGTGATCCGTCTATACTCATTATGGAAATTTGTTCTTCTCAAAGTGGTGCAAATGTTGCACAGCCTATCCCAGGGTTGTGCGCTCATCTAAGGAAGTGGTTGACCTTCCGGGCCTTGGGCCAAAACTGTTTAAAATGGTATATGCCTGTTTTCTGTCAGTCGAATTCAAGGACCTGAACCCAGATTGTCTAGATTGACGAGTTTTTGAAGGATGGAGAAATTAAGGAAGCCAGTATGCCATCCATCATTCACTGAAGGCGCCTCTGAACGTCGATTCTCAGGACGAGCGATCAATAGTCCTCGTTTCGGTGTTCTGTCTCTATTCAGCACCATATATGGCATTGGGCCGAGCACAGCACGTCGGCTATACGATCAAGGGAATCGGACATTCGAAGATCTCGAACGGTATTACAATGAATGGGAGAGGAAAAATGGAAAGCCTTCAGGCATGAGAGAGGCCCTTGTTCTCCGCGACGATTTGGCTCAGAAGCAAGCGTTTTCTTCGATTTGATTTCCTGTCATTTCGCTTATATCGGCCTCGGGGATGTGTGTAGGATTCCGCGTGCGGAGGTGGAGGAGATGGTCGAAGCGATCTGCAAACATTTGGATTCGATTCAGGAGGGTTTCCAGCATACCATGTGTGGAGGGTGGGGGAGATCCTCCTACGCTTTTGACAGAAAGACATCTTCGTACTCATCGTGCTTCCCCGAACGTAGGTATCGCAGGGGTAAGGAGTATTCCAATGACGTAGATATTGTTTTCTCTCGGCCGGGTATCGACCCGAAGCAAGACCGAGGAATGTGTCAAGCTTTAGTCACTCGTCTCCAAGAAGCAGGTGGGCATTACGTGTCTAACGTTGAGATGACGAAAAATAATTCTCTGTTGGTTCACTCAGGGCTCGTAACTCACGTTATGCGTGCGTCCATGATCTGAAATTGCCAATTTTATCTTGCCCATTGATGCACCGCCAGTTTTATCATCGTTCACGTCACAGCATAGTCCCTTCTCCAGGTTCTCTACATCGTAAGCACAATTGGCCCTACTTGTGTACGCCGATTTCTCTCCACCGAGCTTGTCCTCTTCCCAGCTCGCAGGGGATAGACACGTTGGATACAGCGTTGACTGTGTTCAAATTCCACGGAGAGGGGCGCGTCCATCGACGACTGGACCTCATTTTTGCGCCCTGGAACGTGTATTGGACCGCCGTCGTAGGGTGGTGAGTATCCTTGGCCTAGTCGGATATCATCCCTTTCATTTTTTTGCTCACGGCTATTGTCATGCGAAGGACTGGATCAACACAGTTTGAACGAGATCTGCGGATTTGGGCGAAACAGGAACGGTATGTTGGCATTTATAGGGGCGGATCTGGTGCGGCTCACTTAGATATTACCCGCCACATAGAGGGATGAAGTTTGATTGTAGCGGAATGTAGGTGTGCGATCTAGATCGTTCCCTGGGTCTTCGCTTATTTTCCGATCCTGGATGGTAGAACCCGTGTTCACAACTCAGAGCAGGTGTTTGTGCATAGTGAAGAGGAAGTATTCCAGGTGCTGGGACTTCCGTGGATCGATCCCACAATGCGGAATGCGAATGCCTGATACGTGGGGTGTCTGTTGTACGATCCCTTGGAAGCAATATTTTCACCGGTTTTCGTAGGTCTCCAAGTTGATTGTGCAGTGGGGCGCTTAATGAGAATGCAGTATCGTACTCCATTGTACTTCATTCTTTAAATTATTCATGTAGAGCACGTCACCGTTGTAATTGTAATGTTTAGTGACAGTTGCTAACTAGACGACCAGATCGGCCAGGAAACTTGCTTCACGGGATCTCAATGGCACAGATCCCTGCCAGTTATTCTTTTTAGGCGGCCGGAATCGCGCTCGGGGGGCTTGCGCGGATGTCCTGCTTTGAGTTCTGGCTGTTCACGAATGGATACGTTCGCGCCTGTACCCACACCATAGGTCTTCACGACATGAGCCTGTAAACACCACATCATTGCCATCCTGTCATTGACTATCGACACTATCTGTTCTATCTCACGTTTTTTCACATCACCATTGCATACATTATTTCCTCTTCTGCCTGTTCATTCCCTTTGTACATCCTTTTTCTGACTCACTCCCCGAGAGGCCTTCGCGTCACTTTTAGAACATACGTATGCAATAGGGATTAGGACGCCCCTTAGGTAATATGTGACCCGAGAGAAGACATGTCTGAAATCTCCATATCTAGCCAGTAGGAATCGAATTCGGAGGCACACTGACGGCAGACTCATACGTTGGTCGAGCGCAAGACAAGCCCCTGAGCCCAAAATCCATATAATTATGTAATGTTCAGGCAAAAACGTACTGTACATTCAATTCTACATGCCATAGGGCGCACACATTCTCCACAGGATCGCAGCCGATCCACATGGGTCCTTGTCTTACTATGTATGATTAATGAGTTTATGCGTCAATACATACATATGATATGAGCCAACGAGGGGCAGAGAGGAAAGAGACTGGTCGCCACATTTTTAAGTAATAGAATTGCGAGAGTGTGTGCTGAGGTGAATGAACAGAACGGGTTTATGGCAATATGAGAGGCAGCGCGTGCTGACAGAGAGGGTAGTTTGGCGCTTGGCCCAATACGAGAAAAGGCGCGGAAAACAGGGCCGCGTGCGGGATGGATGGCGAGGGCGAACGAATTGAGCCCAGAGAAAGCACCACGTCGGCACCAATCATTTGGAAGAAGACGGCGTTGAGTTCGAACGATTCGTCCACTGCATGTAAGGTTCACGGGACACATCATTAGCCGCAGCTGCACTCGACACCCTTCCCCGTGTGCTACGACGCTCCGGCCGAGATGAGAGATCCTACAACCGTAGTGCACTCTCAGCAATGTCTCCCACGTGTTTTCGAAACCAATCAAAGGCGAAAGTTGTCACTTACAGAAAGTCGCTTTCTCATCCCAGCAAGAATGTGATCAAGCCACTTGTTCAAAACATTCTTGAGCGCTAGCTCTCGATGTCCCTTCACATTCAGCCATGCTAGGAGCTCCTCCACATGCTGAGGGTCTGAATAGTATCCCCACGCGCCGGGCTCGAGTGTTCCATCTGGGCCATCCTCATCATCTTGTCGACCTCGCACCACACCCTCTCCGCGCCCTTCCAAGATTAACATGTCAAATTCGCTAGGACCCTGGAAGAACAGGCGCCCGGTGCCATAGGTCACCCCGCCCCCAGGCGCGACTAACATGCCAGTCCCCATCCCATCCAGCCACCATACACGGTTGAAAAACCGATCCTTACCTAGGGGTCGTGTACGCCCGACCCCAAATAGCTGTCGGAACTCGCGCTCGATGGCTTCGAGTCGTCGCTCAACCTTGTTCAGCTCTTCGTCTAGTCGTCGTCGCTCCGCCAGCGCATTCTTGACTTCAGCAGCCTTCAGACGTGCCTGGGCCCTCTCCTTGCCGTGGCCAGCAACTTTAGCAAGTGGCCCCTGTTGCTTTGCCAATGCACGACGTCCAGACGAGGCCCGCCGTCTCGTAATGGGCATATCGTCAGTAATATCTGACTGATCGTCATTCTGCTTTGCCTCGGACTCTATATCGCTCGCAGCGGGGCCGGAGACGAGGCTGCTCCATTCGTCTCCGGCACATCGGCCCCGGGCTCGATTTTTGCGTCTAGTTGCCCGATCTCTTCAATCCTAGAAATATGATCCAAGGAGCAATGATTCATCACTATGGCGGGCCAGCAAAGATGAAAGTGCAAGTAAAATCACTCACAATCTCTTCTTCTCTCGATTGACCTCGATCTTCTCTTTCCGCAATTCTGTCAGAGACGAATCGCCCCACTCTATATGTCCTCGCACTATCCGTGCCGCCATGCAGATCTCGCAGAGGAAGGTAATAATCCCAATTTTGTCTTCATGCAACAAAACTGGATAGCGCTCGGCAGGCGTTGAGCGTTGGTATGAAGTAGCGGGAGCCGGCGATGTTGAGGATGAAGATGATTCCGTTGATGCTCCCGTAACAGGAGCGAACAGTAATGATCTCAGAATTCTTCGAAGGTTCGGCAATGTCTGCATAGTCGCATGCTGCGGACAAAGGACAAGTAAGTATACAATAGAGATGGTCAATGAAGGTAATCCCGAGGACCCACATCTCGTATGAATATTGCCAAACCATCTTCCCATCCTACCCTCCCGTTCTCCCTAGCCGCTGGACTGTCCCATCCAGAACTCCGCTTATCACCAAGGGCTTTCGCTGCCTTCTGCAATTCTGCCAGGGGGACCTCTCCTGGCGGATCCACTGCATCGTAGAAATTCAGCGAGTCCAAGGCGATCATCTTGACAGGCGAACGCTCTTTCGCCACAGACATCAAACACGAGTTGACCTCGGCGATGAGCGTACATGGAACATCTGGAAGAGAGTGCCGTATTGCACATTCATACTCGTCCAAAGTGAATGAAGAAATTTTAAGCACAGCTCTATGGGCGCCAGAAATGAGGTACATTCCTGCATAACAATAGAATAAAGAGCATACCCAAAAGATTGCATAAAGCACCAGGACATAAGGGAGGATTCAAAATCGGAACCGAACGGCACGTCCCGCTCGAGAGGGGGCCGAAGGGTCTGTTTCCCGCCCTTGCGCTCTCGATCAGTAATCATGACATCCAAATCGTCTATCGGATATTTAATGGGGCCCTTGGGCTTGGGTTTGTCCACTACAGGACCTGATCCAGCGGGAGAATCTGCACGCCCAGGAGAAGTATAAAAGAGACAGTAAGGAACAACAAGACACTAACCTTGTCCATCTTTTTTCCGGCGCTTCGCTGCTGGCCCACCTTCAGCTTCATGCTTGTCTTCCCAAACCTTCTTGCGTTTCTCTTTCTCGCCTTGCTTGGCTCCGTCGATTGCACGGCGAATTTCCTCGGTCATCTCGGTCGAGACACCATATTGTTCGGCAATCGCACGTTTCACGGTCCAAGGGGAGGCAACGGCGGGATCTCGATCCACACAGTCACGAATAAAACGTCGTAGAATGGACTTGCTAAATGAAAGTCGATCACGGCTGGGGCTCTATTATTAGCACGACTGGCGCTAGCCTGGGGAAAGGTATGTTGTCGACCCACCTCATCGCATTCACTTTGACCTCCATCTCGCTCCCAGCCCACTTTTCGGATTCGGGATCATCGTCTATGCGATCTCGGCCATCACCTGAGAGCGGATCGCTCTCTTCGATCATTCGGACCGCATAGAAGTAGCTCATGGGGTCATCTCGCGCGAGTGATTCCTCGAGTGGCACGCGTAGATTGATTCCAATAGCATGGGGCTCCATAGGTGTGACATGAGATGATCCATTGGTAAGACTTTTGGGTGGGAAGACTTTGATAATACGAGCATAGTATTTCTCATTTTGGATGTCGACAAAGACCTCTGTGGGGAGTGGTGTAAGATGAGAAGAAGTATGGAGGGTATTCCGAGACAGACGTACTTTCGCCTTTGAAATAGCGGTTGACGAATCTGTCATATACCAACTCGACGAGGTGGTCAAGCCTGCCCATGATTTCTACAAGACGTGGTCAGAGAGGGAAGGGATGGTGTGGGTTATAATAAGGACTATGCGTACGCCATTGAACAGCGGCGAGAACATGGGGCTTGAGTTGTGCGGGGAAGCGTGCATGGAGTGTCATTGCTTCGGTACGTTCGCTGTCGAGTGCTTGGAAGAAGTCGAGGCCCCCTTTGCCGGTGAGCTCGCATTGGAAGACCTTCATGCTGTAGAAGGTCATGCGGGCTGAGTAAGAGTCATAGTCGGGAAAGATCTCGCCAGTCTGATGTATGTAGTAGACTTCGCGAGTGGACTGGGCAGGTTCAGCAGCGATGACCTCAGGTACATCGTGTAGGAGAACCTTTTTCCTGCGGACGAGGGGCATATGGGCGCCGAAAGGGGGAAAGTGCGTGAATCCTAGGTGTCGATGTTGACAAGGGCTAACTAATTAATGCAGAAATGGGATGTCTGACGCGGTGCGCGACGGAGGTGAGTGTGAGCGGAGCGCAGCCCGTTTTTAAGAGGGGGAGAAGGAGGGGTGGTAAGAGGAGCAAGTGCGCTCGGGTGAGAAAGGGGGCGTGCGCAAATGTTGGAAAAGAATGGATATGAGGCCGCGGTACCAGACCCATCGTTTTCTTTTCGCAATTTTCCGAAGCCTGTTAACGCGCCTCATCACCCTTGGCGTTGGGGAGGGGCGACAGTTCATGGGAAATTCACACGTCTCCGGAAGGGCTCTTGGATGTTCATAGTAGGGGGTTTATACCTCGGTTTTATCTAGGATTCAACTATTGTTTCTAGAGTTGTGCGAGGTTCTGTGATACCTCAAGAACCTTGTGGTTGTCCCGCGCTTAATGGAACATCCCCCTCATGAGAGCGTTCCAGAATGGGCAAGAGTGGGCAAGTCCCCATCCTGCCCGTCGAGCAAGAGCGGTCTTCCCTGTTGGTGGATCAGAACATACTCATCGGAAGCTGCCAGCGTTTAGGGTCTTAGCAGGCCGACTTCCTGTTCGTGTTGATCATCACAAGAAATAAAACAAAATAGTATCATACATCAAAATGTAATAATGTAGAGGAATGGAAAGAACGCGAGAGAGGATCAAGTTACAAGTCTAGCTTTCCTAGTGTTTCACACGCTTCCTTGGTCCTCCATTCGACTTTTCAGCGAGGCCGGGCGCCGCGATGGATGCAGGAGGAATATTCGTACCGCTCGCGAGGCGCCTCGAAGCACGCGACGGTGGCGGTCTCAGAGTACCGCCGATGGGCGCTACGCGGCTTCGTGAGGAGACCCGCCCAGTCGTCGTTCGTTGCGGGGGCAACTTAGCCATTGGCGGCACCAAGTTCTCCACATCTTCCTCGTCATCATCATCAACGAGCGGGACCTCGAATTCGACATAAGTAGGTGCCGTGATCTTGACCTCTCCAACGGTATCGTGCTTTGCGAACCCGTCGGAGGTTGGTGATGCTGCCACTGCCGCACTGGCCAGATCGGAGCCAGGTCCAGAAGATGGTAGTGAGTTCGACACTTCGGACATGGGCTCACTTATGCATGGCCGATGTCTGGAAGCCCAGGGGCATGTCGAGGTCGCCCGTGTTTCAACGCTTCTTCTCGACTCAGTAACCACTTCCCAATCATCGACGTATTCCCACTTGCGCTTCGTGGGAGTCATTCCTGTGGGGATATCTTCCATCATAGATTCTTCTACCAGTGAGCGCGTGGTATGTCGTAGGCCAGTGAATTTCCCACTCGCCGCAGAGCGATACCCCTGAGTGGCATTTCGTAAGAGAGTGGTCTACCACAAGCCATACCATTCGTCAACAATCGATACGTCAGGCACAACGACACTCACGTCCGAAACAATCCCCTTGACGGTTTCCTGCACGACCCGAGAAGTCGAAGCCAGCACGTGCTGCAAGCTTTCGTACGATTGTTGCGTTTCTGCTTGCAACGTCTCCGTGTGTTCAACTTGAGCACGACGGCACTTCTCTAAGCGCTCGAGAGCCCCAGCACTTGCTACATCGAGTGCCTGGGTTTCCTTGTTGACAACCGTAGATTGAGCAGCTGAAGCTTGTCCTACAAGGGCTTGCACCTGAACAAGCCCATCATGAAAGCCGGACACGACTTGGCTGAGGGCCTGCCCCCCACTATCTCGTGTGCGACGGACCGTCAGAAGAGCGTTTTTCTAGTCGCGCGAGCAATTCCTTCTGGTGCGTAAGAGTGCCGTCTACACCGCTACCGTGGTTGAACTTGAATTTTTCGATCTGCATGCTGACCGTCGACGAGTTCTGCGCTGATTTTGTTGACTGCCTCCCTCAGACTCGTATCTCGAGACGAAGCGTAGTTGTGTACCATAGAGGTGACATGAGACACCAGCTCGTTTCGCATCTTGTCCGTCGCGGCCTTCTCAGGAGTCAACTAGACGAAGGAGAAGCTCATTCTGATGCTGAAGCCGTTTGATCTATGAATATTCGTGTCAGCGGCCCCGTTGATTTTGGTACCCCATGGTCTACCTCAGCTGTCGCTGCTTGCTCGGTGAGGGAGTGCAGCACCTGAATCGATTTGCGCTCTGATTCAACATGGTCCTGGGCATCCCGAACAACACTCTCGACAAGACTGGCAAAGCTCCGAAGAGACCTGTCGACCTAATTGAGAGTCCCAACCTCAGCATCACAACGCAACATTCATGCGGAGAGAGCCAAAGGGAGAAAACTCACATTCCCAAGCTGTTTTGCCCAAGACTCGCCGAGGCCCGCAATCAGATCCTCACTGGATCGTTTCAGATCAGTCTGCCACGATTGGAAACCATATCTGATTGAGGTGTTTATCTCCTTGATCATCTGAGCGAGGGCTGCCGAAACCTCCATCGATACACTCTCCTTGGCATTAATAAGTCCTATCGATTCCGAAAGCTTGCTTAGTTGTTGCTCAATCATGTCCGAGTGCCCGCTGAGCGCCTGAGAATTGTTCAGGTCAGTAGGATCAATAATATTAATTGGGGACCGCTTGCCTTGGTTTGAGATCTTTGGAATTGCTCTGCTTGATCGCGAAGGTTTTGATTCAGCTGCTGTTGCTGGCGCACGAAATCCTCGAGTTGATCGCTAAGGGTGGTTGCTTCGTCTGTCAAGGTCTTGCTGTGAATATTCACCGCTTTAAGGTTTGCCGCCAGCACCCCCGACTTGCGTTCTGAATTTTATTCACCATAAATATTACTCCGAAACACGAGCTGAAGTAACTCACCAAGTTTGCCAAAAAGTCCGTCGATGTCCAAGACGCCCTGCCTCGCCACCGTCTTCAAGCCAGACGCCACACGATCGAGCTTGGACTCGCTTGCAGCGTGAGCCTGCCGAATCATCATCTCCTCCTGCAGGTTTTGTTTCGTTTCGCCTAGCTCTCTTTCTGTCTTTGTCAATGCTACCGTTCGTGTGGCCAGTTCGTCTTGAGCCTGTGAAGCTCCAGGCCCTTGCGACCGAGCAATAGGACGTTGTGCTCAAACTCCTCACGCACGTTAATCAGTTGTGATTCGATAAGCTCGCGTGCTCGGCGAGATTCTTCGTGCTGCTTCTTCACCAGCTCATGTTCGGCTTCTGTCTCAGCCCATCGTTCCTCATCGAAATACCTGCCATTCTTCTCCCGCGTTGCCTATAACCATAATCATCAACCAGCTGTTCAAAATATGCAAGGGACAGGTACGCATACCAGGAGGTCCAGCTTCAGTCGGTCAATCTCTGCAACATACTCCTTTAGCAATCCGTTCTTCGTCATGCGTTGATTGAGTTCGGGCTTGTTTTTAATAGCTTTGGCTCGGATGGCATAGTCAAGAGTGGAGAGCGTCTCTTCGAGATTCGATTTGACAGGGGATACGGTGGCAATAATGCACGTCTTGGTATACCCGCCTAGCGAATCCTGAAGGAGTCGAGTAAGTTTTGATTCACTACAGAATAACAAACTCAAGGCATGAGTGCCACAGCCCAATTACTTAGGAATGTAAGCTTAACCGATATGGTACATGAGAGCTCTTATCCACGAGGGCGTTGATGACGCGTCCGAGAGTCAGCAGGCTCTGATTGATCATGCCGGCTTCTTTCGCGCGCTTATTCTCCGCCCCAGATCGCCCAATGTTTTCGGATCCGGCCAGATCCACGAGATTCAATCTTCCGATCTTGACGACCTCTTCGCCTTTGGACGTTGTCTCTTTGACATGAACGATGACCGTGAAGATCGAATGCGAACGACTGGAATGATCGTTGAACTTGGTAGATGCAACTTGACGACGTTGACTGCCTTTGAGCAGTATCTTGATGGCCTCTTTCGCGTCTCGCGCGCCAAATTCTTCGAGTCCCTGGACAAGCACACCCTTTTTGGAGGCCTCATCGAATATCTTCAGTCCGCTACTAGAATTACCGGGCTGACCCACAGACATGGGCTGCGCATCACCTAAAGGTGTGCTAAGATCTGAAGCGAGGAGGTCGCGAAGCTCTTCGTTGTAGAGCTCTATATATGAAATTTTGACACTGTAGTCCGTACTATTTGCTTCCAGTCGCTGGAATAAGCGCGATAATGTACGGGGGATTATCCCGGCCTCTGAAGAGGGCGTCCCTGCCGCCGTGGGAACCATGTCACCTTGCATAGTATAGCTGACCGATATGAGTTAATATTCTAGATTTATGCACGTATAAATCGAGATAGAACATACGTTTTCCCTGTGCCCGTCTGACCATAGGCGAAGATCGTGCAGTTATACCCACCGAGAACTTCGGTAAGTACGGGCGCAACCACATCCTGGTAGATCATAGCTTGCTCCGCTTCAGGACCGAAAACATGGTCGAACAAATAAACTTTTTCTTGTGGAGGATATTGCACCCCATAGGTATTTGACTCTTGGGGAGGTCCACCCACTTTGACGGTTTGGCCCCGAGGTCCGTCAGTGGTGACGAGCACAGGTGTGCCTTCCGCTATTTCGGCTGCTGATGGGGCTCTATAAACTATCGTAAGACGCGTCGACGTTCCATGCGATATCACCCTCACCGACACCGGATTACAACTTGAATATTCGTTCCGGCTTCCCTGGCTGAAGCAGCCCCACGTGTCCCAGGAGATTTGGTGGTATTACCAGCTGTCTGTTGTGACGGCGGTTGCACATTAACAGTGGTAGAGGTAGAGATCACAGAAGATGGACGAAATTCGACTGGATCTTCATCGGGACGCCGGGTTGAACGGACGGCGGGGCGACGACTAGCCATTTCTTCAAACACAAACCGTTTGGTTTATATTTGGTTACGCCGACGCTCGTTGTGGCAAAACATCTGCCGGATGCAACTCGGCAACACCCGGACAGCGCGTGGTATGATCACATTACTATCTTATCGACTTCCACCCGTATCATTCTTTTCCTGTGGCAAAAAAATGTACCGATGTATCGTAGTTAGCAAGAACAAAAAAAATGACAAAAACCCCACTCGGCTCAATTCAGTGGAACCAGGCTCAGCAATATTATTTGCATGCAATACTCGATGTACATTATGGGTCGCGGCAACGTGATAACTATAGGCTAGTACGTATGTTCCTTGATCTTTCACTAGGTGCAAGGTGACAAACATCCCATTTACCAGGATGGCACACCCTTGAATATGCGAATCAGCCGGCGATTGTTTAATGTAATGGAATCGAACGATAGGAGTGGGGCTGGTAACAAGGTTCAGTCTACGATCATGAGGTGAAGGAAAGATGCATGACATGATGAACGCTGATGGAGGTATCATAGATCGTAATCAGACGCCGAGTCGCTGTCGTTTCTTGTAGCGTCCCGGGTGCGTTTGGTGGAATGATATGATGTCTATTACATAAACGTTAGATGGCTTTCACCGCAAAAAAAGACAAGCTTGCTTTTGCAGGAGATCGGCAATACCGGTTGGTGCTTCCCAGTCTACTCGGACCCATGTAAAGACAAGTTCGCCGGCCCGATAGACCAGTATAGTTGGAAGCATGTCAATGTCTACTTCGCCCTCATATTCATCGCTAAGATGGTCATCTTGATCTTGTTCTGTCTCCAAGATAGGCGAAGAAGTAGCGAAGCCAATAGCACTAGCCCGCACACGAAGAAATTTGGTGCGAAAATGCCGTCGAGCCAGCAAGGACAGTTCAGCGTCTGTCACAATACAGCGGTCGACGTGCTGAAGGACAAACCATCGTCCATTACGGCAGTGGTACAAAGCGAGAGTCGAGAAAAGACTTACTGGATGGTAGATATGAATGACAACCCAGACGTCTCGCGCCTCTTTCTCCACAGCCTGGACATACCCTGCTGATCCGACTTCCCTAAGGTGACCAAACGCCCCTGCACCGCCACCCGCGACTGGCCCACCCAACAGCTCCAGGTACTTTCCTTTCCTGGTGGGTCTCGCCTTCTCGATATCTTCCTCACCGGCTTCTTCTCTCATTACGCGCTGCTTTTCAGCTTCTTCTTCCAAGAAGGTTTTACCAGTGGCCGAAAGACTGCTTTTCTCCATCATTCGCTGGACTTCTCGCATCTCGGCTTCTTTCCGTGCCCGATTTCGCTCACGAGCCTCGTCTCGATCACGGATCACGCCTTTGACACCCGTGCGCCCTGGTCCCATGCCGATCGATTCTGGTCCTCTCGCTCCATTCGGTACTGAGACGCTCTTTCGCGCTGGCGAAGTAGCACGAGAAGATGCTGAGCCAAAGAGCTCGTCGTCTGTATTCGGAGTTGGCGTGCGCGAGACTGGGGTGGGTGGTCGGGACGGACGAGATTGTTCGAACAGGACACCAGATAGAACTAGCTCTTCAAAAGCATCAGGCATCACGTTATTATGCCGACTCCCGGATCAACGGCAAATCCCGAGGCGGACTTGCAAGTAACTAAACCCAAAGAAGAGAAATTTTATCGATTCTTCAAGCCATGATGCAAAAACTCAAAGCACTTCTTGCCGGGCTCGACGCCCAACAGTTCTTGAACGCCTGCGAGATCAAGCTCGCATAACTCCCGCACACTCCCAACCTTCCCCATAACGTATCGATAGTTTTTGGTACCCACCCCGGGCAAACCTCTCAATAGGTCTTCAGCGGCAGTGTTCTCCCCGCCTTCCACCACATCTCCGTCATCAGTCCCTATCGTAACGGCCTTCGCAGGATCTGGCTCAAAGTTATTTGATTTAAGGTCCGCGAATATTCAACGCGGTGGCATGCGGTGAGGACGACCAGATAATACGGAGACGCGGGAAAGCGAGCGTCAACAAGACAAGGCGCGACTGGATGGACTGATGCTCTATTTTTGAAGTCGTTGATTCGGGCTGCTGCTTCTTCCCTTTCGGGTCACTGTATTTCTTGGAGGTCGTTTGTGTATCTGTTATGGTCTTGGAGCAATACAATGGGACCTGCGGTGCGATGGAATTATGGCTGTGCGACGTACCTGCATGGAAAACGATTTATTCTCTTCGAATTCGATGAGTAGCACTGGCTGTTTGTAATGCACGGACATCAACTCGCATTGGGCATATCTGGCAAGGATCGAATCATCAAGGCCACGATTGTCACACCCTGTGGAGGCGAATTATGCACGTACAATCGGCCACTACCGAAACTTTGAACCAAGTCCGGCAAGCTCTTCCGCTCCACGCACAAATCCGGGGTTAGGATGTAATCTCCCACAGTGAGGGTGAGCGGGATGATTTTGTTGTTGGCTTTGTGTAACAAGTTTGGCAGACTAGATCGGAATTCTCGCAAATCGACTAATATCTAATCGAAACATTTGGAATCACTCGATGACCCAGGGTATAGAGATTACACGTACCTGGGGAGGTTGGGAGATAATGGATTTCTGACCCCCAGCATTTCGCGAGCTTATTACATTTAGGAGCCTGTCGGTAGTGCTAGCGGAAGCAGACGACAGCTGCACATCCAAAACGATATGCATACTCTACGTCACATTCACTACAGTCAGTCCCCTGATGTGAGCAGTCGATGATAAACTGACTCACAGCATGCTCCTTGATCAAACGCTCGAATGCATCTTTCTCGCGCCGCACACCTGCGAGATACTTGTGCTCCTCACTTGTCTCGCGATGTAGGAGCAGGTACAACCGTAACGCTAGGCCTGTATTAGAGCCCCGATACACCTGGGGTTCCCATAGTGGGGAACGGTGGGCTACTGATAAAACCACACCAATGGCAAGATGCGCGTACCTCGACGCGTCGGATAAAATCTTGGTTTGGGTCGTAGAAAATGATCCACCGTGGCCGAAGCTCGGCCAAAAGCTCGTCGTCTCCATCGTCTCCATATGGACGGACAATAACGATTTGCTCAGCTGGAAGTATCCCGTAATGTGATTCAAACATGGCTTGGTCGTACAAGGCAGAAAGACCTTCCGATTCTTGCGTTGTCAGTGGGAAGGATGAGGGTACTTGCTGAGATGCCATTGGCTCTGTCTTGACAGAAGATGGGTAGGAATCGGGAGGCAGCGGGAAGCCCAGATCAGTGGTGAAGTCCACTAGTCGGAGATCTGGCTGGGTCGCATAGCTAAATGAGTAACATGAGTAATGGAAGCCTACCAATGTATGGAAATTGAAATTACAATTCAGCTAGACCGTCAGGATCGAGGTCCAATGCGGGAGCTTCACCACCCTCCTGTATACCGTTCTTTCGCACGGAAGGTGCGGGCGCCCCACCACGAACACGTCGCCGATTGTTCTGCGCAGCTTCTCTTCGAGCATCTTTCTTCTTCAGCCCTTCGCTAAGTTGGGAATCTCTGGTAGGGGGAGGATCTCTGCTGCTTAGGAGCGTTGGACTTCTTCGATGAGCCTGATGCATCCGCGTTCATGAGGCCTTGCTTCCAGTATAAATACGTGCGCAATCGCATTTCAAGAAGGGGGCGTCCAGGTGCGGAAGGGTTCATATGTCTAGTAGACAGGAACTCTCGAATTAAGCCACAAGTTTGGTGGTCCGCTGCCATGATAAGCGTAACGTTACTCCCAGGAGCGACTAGATCCATACATTAGCATAGAAAATCGAGACGAGACGCCAATGCCACATACAACGTGGCGCCGGGTTACTTATCATGATTTGCTCAATCTCATCGAGAACCTCTGCCAAAAGACGCCATTTGGGAAGTTCTTCAAGGATCGGCTCCATGCCGCTGGCATCCATGGCATCCAGCCTTCAGCTTCTCTATTTCTCTGGTTTGTCCGCGGGGCCGGCGTCCGGCCTTCCATTTCGTCGAAGACGTCCCAAGCATCGTCGAGCTGTCGTTCTTCGTCGGGCACAACAGGAGCCTCGACAGATTTGTTTTGGATGTATACGCGGCGACGAGCAGCTGCGAACATTGCATTGGCGGCGTCAGTCATCAGCCAAGGACTCGTCATCTGTGGTTTGATGTTCTTTGAGCTCCCTGGTGCTGTTACCACGCTAGAAGCCTGAATGGTTTCAAGAAACGAGAGAAATGTAATCGGGTCGTAGGAGAGGAGATAGCTACACAACAGGACGTGCGTAAAAGGTCTTATCCAGGAATAAGATAAAGTGATGATACTGACGTTAACAATCGCCGTAGAGTCGCCAAATCGACCAACAAGCTGCTTGGTCTTCACACCCACCTTGTGCCAAACTGGGTCGAGCTGACGACGGACGAGGGCATCAAACGAGCGGAAGTAAGCGTTTTCGACCGTAAGGTCGTCTAAATCCAGCTAGGGGACAATGATATTGAGCATTGCGAGGAATGAGATGGAATCTTACCATGGTATTACTCCTCTTCAGCTCGGAGAGCGTCCCATTCATACATTGTACTATGGCGTCATGTATATCTCGCATCGATGAGTTCAATCCTTGGTGAAGTTCAATTATATCAGCTTTACGCCTCTCCAAATCTTCGAGGACAAATGTATGGAAACTTTCGAAAGCAAAATATTGAGTAAAGGATACTTATTGGAATAGGATCATTAAACATCCACCGTGGATATATATGAACGTTCCGTAGACGAAGCTCTTTCATGATTGTTTGGAGCGGGAACATGCCAGCAGTAAAGTACTCTGGTTGATCAGAGAACGCCTTCAAGAATCCATCCTGGTCGTTGCACGATCAATAAACGCGTGGTAAACACGAGAAGAACGCGTACAGTATTTCCTTCTCGATACAACCGTACTATGAAAGTTTCTGGACTTGATGGTGTGACTCTAATTGACAAGAAATCAAGAGAAAACTACGAAATTATAAGTTAAGATGTACTTCTCAGCGTGCAAGACGAGCAATCCCGTAATGAGACTAGGGGGGAGGGTGTCTCCAAGCATATCCACGATGAGGATGCGGGAGGTAACTGATACAAGACCTCCTTTGCGATATAGATCCTGCCTACCAGGATATGGATGCTTGTCTTACATGACAACGCGTAAGGTGCCTACCTCTCTTTCGGCGGCATTTCATGACCAACAACGCGGAGTCCAGGATTTCGGACTCCCATGGTGGATAGCTGCGAAGCAATCCCAGTGTCTTCATCTGGTGACTTCGCTCCGACTAAGAGAACTAGGTTTTCGGGACCAGAATATATCTGGAGGAGGGAGCACACGATTTTCCTCAGACCAAGCCCTCGCCCCAAAATCAGGAGGTCAGACGAAGCTGGGTCGTTAATGGCCTGAATGATATTGGACTGGAAGGGCAACAAGGGAACTGGAGCCATATTACAGAATTTTCCTCATGTATGCACCCAGCAACAAATGGCGTCGACCTGGGCGATATCCGCGCGTTTGCATCCGGAACATCCATAATGGAGCCCCCGATTATCCGGCTGCCATTCGAAATATTCTGTCATATACTGAAGCAACTAGAAGGCCATGAAATTGCTTTATGCAGACTAGCAAGGGTATTCCCCTGCGACTTTGCATACACGCTGACATGGTTTCTAGATTTCACGCCATTTCAAAGAATCCATCGAAAACTCAACACTTCTACAGTATGCAATGAAGTTGGCCATGTGTGGTTATGAGGATGGGCCGCCTTCTGCTGGTCCTTTGTCGACGACGAGCGAGCGACTTCGGCGTCTACAAGTCCATGTCGACGCATGGCGTCATTTGGATTGGGCAGAAGAACGCATAAAGCTTCCTCGTGGTCGATCGCACAACCTCCTTGGTGGTATTTATGCGTCTGTGGGAAAGGAAAATCCTTTCTCTTTGAATCTTCTTGAGCTGCCTTCAAGAGTAAGGGGCACTCCGCTCCGTCCGTGGACTTTTGCCCATGTGGGTTTCTCTATCCACGATTTTGCGATCGATCCCGGACAGGACCTACTCATTCTTGTCGAATTGTAAGCGTTTCAATGGCACTGCCAGCGTAAGATTAATCTTGCGGGCTGAGCAGACGCGAAGAAGGACCCACTCGATGGCAACCTTACATCCACCTGAGGACCCTTTCTGAAAATGCGCCCCATCCTCGCGCTAGCGTGCCTATACTATCAACAAAGCACCGTGCCACTTCATCCACTGGTCAGTCTCAAATCCAGGTGGTAGGGAATAAACTGGGCTTTACCTGGGACGAAAGAGAAGCAGAAGTCCTCCAAGTGTGGCGCTGGGATTCTGGGGCCATAATAATGGTGCGCTGTACCTACCTCTAGCCAGTGGACTTCCATCTCACATGGCGTAGGTTCGGTCTCTTGACCCTGGTGCTCCCTCATTCTGTTTCCTGGATGAAAACACGGTCCTCCTTCCTCATTTCGATGGCCAATTAAGTGAAGGAGGAGGCGCCATAGCAGTATATCGACTTCCTTCTCCGGACACCCCAGATAGGCACCCTGACCCACATGTGGACCAGAAAATAGAACTGATTGCCACGTTCGAATTACCGGCACTTTTGAAGGGAGTGGGCAGCACCATATACATTCATAATAATGTATCTGTGACCCATTCGAACCCTGACAACCCGAGACCTTTCCACATTCCACCTGATCGCTGCGTCTTCACGATCGAATGGGCTACCATTGGTCGAAATGAAAGCCGTGGTCCCGATGGTATCAATGGTCTTACGTTGGAATCGTCTCCCTTTGCTTGCCTCCACATTGTCTACGTGCATCCCGATGTTTTTCGGCGGGATCCCGATTTTCACCCTTCAGTACCAATCCCTTGGCATCGCTGGGGGCCACACAATACTCGAATGCTCCCTCATTCGATTCCCAGGGATGGTCGATCCCGTTTTGGCCCACGACATGTGCGCCTTTTGTGGCCTGCTGTTGTGGAGATGTGCGATTTCACCCAAGCGCAAGCGGCATGGAAGGAATGTTGTCCCTACCCCGACAGGAACGGCTTTTTGGAGTCGAAGGCCGTGGGTCGATTATCCCCGGAAGAGTTGGTAGGAGCGCACATCTATCAGGATGGTGTGGTTCGTACATATCTCCCATACTTCCGTGTCGCTCGACAATCGCCCACCGTGCGAGGACGATATCCTCACAGGATCATGTATGACGATGAGCACATAATCCTTCTTGCGGTAAATTGCTCTGGGATTCTACATTTTTATTTATTTATCGTCTTGCTACTCTCTAGGGGTACGATCGAGGCGCCGGAGGAGAAGAATTCGATGACGACGCACTCATTATACTTACAATGTGACTTGTGAATAATCAAACACAGCATTGGGAAAACGTAGAGACTGTAAGTGTATTTAGGCCCAAGGAAGCCATTTGAGCCCTTGCTGTGCTTAGTGTAAATAGTCCAGCCGAGAACGCTGAAGATAATCCACACGTTCAGGTCGTAGTCTCCCCGCCCTTGTGCTTTTTTTTCTTCTTCTGTTTCCCACCTAGCTTGGTGCCACCCCCGTCATCCGTCAGCGAAGGCTGCAAGGGTGCGATACCACACTCTCACTCTCGTCCCCACGTGGGCGCTTCCCGAGGATAGTCATTGGTGGAGCAGGCTGTGTGACATCACTTCCGGTATGCGGCTGCGAAATGGCTGGATCTACTGGTGCGGCCGTAGACGTGGGAGCCGTCGCCGGAGGCTCTGCAGTTGACATATCTGTTGGTATCGAGCCCGAGGAAGAAGCGTTGGGTCGAACTTGGCAACATGAGCTTTGGCTCGGAGAGGACGGCACGATAAGTCTTCCGGGTTTCTGACATACAATATTAAGGCTAGACCGAAATCAACCAAGTCCACGCGAGAAGGACACCTACGAGCGCGGAGTACAAGCGATTTTGGAGTTGTTGATAACGCATCCCTCGCAAGATTTTGAGCGATTCCAAGCAAAGTTGCTCTTTCCAGAGAGTGGGTTTCAAGGTATTGAAATGAGACAGTGAAGCGATCGACTCACACGTTAGCCACATCGAGGGGAGCCCGAAGATCCGCGATAGTCTGGCCGCCTCCACTTAGAAGGATGCTCTTTCCGTGCGTGACGCGGGCCACCTCACGGGCATTCGCCCACCAATTTCGTCTCTTGTGTTCATCATTAGGCGACAACGCAGGCGCATATGGAATTTCGAACACAGCGCCGTTCCGGATCGCGGTGCGGATAAGTGTGTGTTTGAGATAAAAGGGAAGACGAGGCTGAGAAGAGAGGTCAAGAGATATTATGTGTGCTGTCAGTGGGCCAGGCATCGAGTGTGTCAGGCATGCCAGGGAGAAGGAAGTCTGGGTGGTAGGAAGAAGGGAAATAATGTCATAGGATGCCAGGGAAGAAGCATTATTGTTGGTCTGATCTTTGGTCAGAACAATATTCTAGGTTTCCTGGGATAAGACTCACCAGGCCAAAACCCTTTTCGCTGGCCTCGTCCAGTACGATGGTGAGACGACGCAATATAATCACTCCATCGCGCTTTCGCAAGCCAAAGTCGGGTGCCGGTTGCTGAAACTTGCTTTGCACGACGTGATTAATAGCGATCACAGTGTAACCCACTGAACAATGAATTAGCGGCAGAGCACCAAATACGAGGTCTCACCCACAATGGACGAGGGCGTCTATCCGAGCTTCTAGAGAATGCCTCTCTGGTGAGGATATTTCATTAGGCTGCTTGCCTTTCTGCTTCGCTGGTTCAAAGATCAGCGACAAGTCAAAGAATGGCATCGAGGCATTTGCATCCGTCTCGAACTTTACGGCCACACGATGCTGATCCAGAAGACTCACGTCGATGTGCAAGTGAACTATGCACCAAACGGCGCCCCAATTCGTATTTTTATTATCTCCCCCGTAATCGACGGATATCCAGATGCCAAATTCCCGGGTGTCGTTGTTTTCTCTGAGATTTATCAAGTGACCGGTCCCGTCGAGCGCTTTGCTGGACAGATCGCTTCCCATGGATATGTTGTTGGTGAGTTATGGGCACGCTGTGGTCTAAGAACTCTACGTGGTTGATAACCGTTATGTTCTGAACGCAGCTTGCCCATCTAGCTTTCATGAATTTGAAGGACCAGAAGCCATTCCTTATGAGTGAGCGAGTAATTTCTTTGCAGTAAACTGTAATCTGCATATAATAACGATCGTCCGTATTTCTACGTCTCCCAGTGCTGAAGGTGATTCCACTGGATCTTTCCCCTCAAGGTTCATCGCTGAATTACTCACGCATGTGCCCAGGAACCGATCGCGGAAATCAGTACAAAGTAACGGGGCCCTACAGTGCAATTTCCATACTTTACTCACCTATGCGTAGATAGAAAAAGAGCTAGGGGCTTATGATGAGGTGCTGTTTCGGATTAACTCAAAAAAACAGCGATAGTATCCTCACGCTCCAATCTCCAATTCAGGATGCTACTGTCTCTATAAATCTTCTAGCGTCTCTCCCATCGTGCAATGGTCGGATCGCTGGTACGCTTTATTTCCTCTCTCTGGAAATTCGTGAACAATGACCCACCCTTTCGTTCACACTCGACGCCGTACCTTGCTCAGCGACCGGAATGTGTTTAGGAGGACACTTGGTACGTTCAGTTAGCAGGGTTGGTGCTTTCCACTCCTTCTCACATGTCCCGCGCTCTGGACATTTATAGGCCTTTCGTGTGCGCCCGGTGTACTGTCCACAACCTTCTTCAACATGACTAATGATCAATACGATCATCTCGCGCATAGGCGGCATTTGACCCTCGTGTCCTTTCTTCTGTCTGTTTCTTCGCCACAGATATCCATTCTGCAACTCTGGGCAGGGGCAAGAAGGACGATACGCTAGTCAGAGTCAAGCGGGGTGATGTCAAGGGCGAAGTGATGGTAAGTGGTGTGCTTTATTCCCTTGTCAACGTGTGACGAAGAAAGGATGTTTGGGACATTGTAATGTGTGGGATTATAGATGATCTTCGGAAAGCAGGTTCGTAGAATTCCTTAATCCTGGGTGGCGTCACACACAATGATCGGCGACCTGGACATCAGGACACCCATGTCCCTCGTGCAGGACGCGACCTTATCCGGAGCACGCTCGAGGACCATAACGTCGTATCATCTGTAGGCACACCTTCCTATCCATCCACCACCTTCTAGCTTACGAGATATTCACTGATGACCTGAATCCCTCACATAGTTCATTGAAGTCCAAGCGCAACATGCGTTCATACGAGACGAATCCTCCAAGGGCCGTTGGGATGCTGCACTCACTCGAAACCTCTTCGGAATGATGATAGGAACTCTTTGATCGCACGATCGCGAGAGACCTCGGACCGAGAGCTGGAGTCCTACGAGAACCTGTTCACGATCTGTTGATGGGATCTATTTGATGATGTCTACTGTAGATCCCGGATGTACTTGGATGTATAAAAATAGTTGTACTACAGAGTTCCGGATGGGTCAAGCTCTTCAACCACCACACTCATCACCGATCTTTGTTATTGGAAAACGTTATGAAGGCCAGATCAACTTAGATGAGCGAACTTACCGAAGATTTATCGTGTACGACGTAGCAATATCCGTTACTGTCAAAGCATCTATCATATGTACCCCGGGGCTCAGTGCAAGGACACGTATCCGAACAGATTGGCTCGATCCAGGGAGAAGCGGCCTATGCGGAGAAATGTTAAACAGTCAATATATTCTGTTGCAGTAGAAGGAATACGCATGCAACGCTTCCTACCCCACACGAATCCGATTGTCCAATGGCATCACCGCCTGCGGTACTTTTCCCACCCAAATCGACCGCCGTCCCTTGGCGGCGTCTTCTCATTTCGGGATACCCTACCTCACACCGGCGTACAATGGGCGAGACATTTAGTACGAATACTTCCAGCGAGAAAACGTCCATCGGAAATATTCGCCGTTTTATCCTCCGTGGACTGTCAGATGATCGAAGGGGTGGAAGAAGGGTGACGGAGACAAGCATGTTTCCAGCCATTTCGCCCCCCTGGTATGTCGTTCCGCCGTCACGAGGCTGTGCAGCGGCAGGCACTATGGTCGAGCCTAGTCGTTCACGGTATGCCTCATGCGGGAGAGATGAATTGTCAATTACTGGACCAAGCGGCGATTGGAAATTGGATGGGGCAGGAGGCCCTTCAGAATACGAAGGGAAAGCGGGAGTTAGAGGGACTGGAGAAGACGCGGCGCCAGCAATCGCACTCTTATCGAAACGCAGGGAGGACGGTCCAGCATTATTGGTCTGCCCGCTCATCGCAGCAACGACGGCAGATGGCGGGGATGGTACAAACCTCCCAGTAGAAGATAGAGTAGCGCCTGCAGAAGTCCGATGAGATACGGCTGTGGCGCCATTCGGCGCCAGGGGCGACGATACCGGTCTGGGCTTCTGGGAAAACATCTTACTGCTAGTCTGGGAGTTTCGATCGCGTTCCCTCTGGTAGGGACCGGATGAAAAAGTCGCTGGGTATGGTGATGCCGGCATAGGGAGAGCATCTCGAGTAGAGAGTGGAGAAGATGGCCTGGAGTACCAGCTATTTGGATCAGCTTGCTGCGTTGCAACGAGGTCAAGGACACAGGTCCATCGCGACGAGAATGTCTCGAGATGTATAGGAACAGAGCCCTCTTGTGTGGGGTCCTCTGGTCGATACGGGTGGCCTTTGACCACAATAGCTACCGACCGCTGCATGCCATCGATAGACCCATCGCTGGCATTCGACAGGGTGCTTTGTCGCTTTCGCTCGTGCGGCGTGGCACGGTGTGGAGGAGAGAGCGAGGAGACGGAGTATAGCAGATTTATCTGGCCGTTCGAGAGGAGAATGAATGGGAATATTTCGTTTGGGGCGTGGAACCCCACCCCATGAGACCAGTCTTTGCTCGATCGCCATCAACGGTTACGTTCACTTGTTCAATGAAGAAGCCAAGGCCTGATTCATTCGAATTTTCCATCTCAACGCTTAAAATGACTGTGCGTTCCTCGCTTCCTGCGTCTTCATCCTCTTCCGAGGCATCGAGATCATCGTCGCCGCCATTCAACACAGTACTCGGGACAAAGGGAACATAGCAGCTCCGCATGCGAACTTTGATGCCCTCAACAGTTCGAAGTGTCTTTCGATAAGATTTACGTAGAATAGAGCTTGATGATGGCGAATGGTGCTTGTCTGAGCCTGATACAGGCGAAAGCAAGGGAGCCATCGAGAACGCCTGACGACGAATAGTGGGTCCAACTCGACTGCTCGGGAGAGACATTGGAAGCTCGCTCGAAGTGAACGTCACACCTAGATAAAAGGAAAATAGGGGATCGGTACTGAGCAGGACCAGA
Organism: Hydnum rufescens UP504; assembly: GCA_014904985.1. Lineage (NCBI taxonomy): Eukaryota > Fungi > Basidiomycota > Agaricomycetes > Cantharellales > Hydnaceae > Hydnum > Hydnum rufescens. The sequence goes on along the minus strand of MU128980.1, from coordinate 132,990 downwards.
TCTTCGACAAGCATACCATACCGTCATTAAGACCAGATAAAAGATTTACTTCGACCATGCCATGCATAATATCCTCGTCTTCTCCATCGGAATTAACTATCTCCGGATCGCTAGTTTCTTCGAAAGGAAGGCTCTTAGCGGTAAGGCAGCGCGCAGGATTTTGTTGTGTGAAGCTGTCAAAAGAGCCCTGTCTCTTAAAGTGGCAGACACGGTTAAACACAACAATGGCTCAGAAACGCGAGTTTGCAAAAAAGCTGGAAGGGTTGGGTGAGGCGTCAGGATATGTAAGTACAAAAGACAGCAAGAACAAGGATACGGACTGACTGATGCGTGAAGTTCATAGATAGCCACCCATGACTTCTCTTCTTCTGACCAAGCTATGATAAATTCGTCCTTAGGAGGGGGCTCTGATGGCTGATTCTTCAGCGCAGGGAGTGGGCTATCATCACCCCAGATGTAGGACTGAAGACTGACACCTGAGTCGGCATGGGCATAAGGACGATCGGTAGCGGACGTAGTGGGCACTGGATTCGGTGTTGTTGGCGGGATCAAAGGGACAGCAGCACGAAGTTTCGGTGTCATAGTTCCTTGTAACAGCGAGGAGGGTTTGCAGCTGCTGGGCGAGGGGAGCGCGGGCTTGAGAAGATGGGATGAATGGAGATATATAAGAGGCTTCAAGTGATACTTGGAGACGCTCAAGGAACGACGCGATTGATTCGGGATTATTGGAAAGTCTTAATGCCAATAGCAAGTAAAGTCGCTCATCTAGGTATGTAATCCATCAGTATTGACTGGCGAGTAGAGTTGGAAGTAAATTCTAACCAAAAAAAGCTAACGAGCGCTGTGGTCGAGAGGCGAGCTTTGACCACCAAGTAGGCGCCAAGGTGTCTAGCGATGACAATCTAACCCGCTGGTCGGGGACCAATATCTCCAATCGACTTGTGCCGAATATATCCTCGATTGGCATCATTTCAACCTCAAACCTGAAAAATGTAGATGTACAGACAGACTGTGAGCTTCGGAGTCACCCGTGACACAAGCTCATTGCTAGCATGTCGCATTGCGATAGAACAGAAGGCTACTGGTCGCTCCTCGAGGCGATCTAGTACTCTAGCTTTGGACTTAGCAAAGCATGGCCTAGATCGTTCTCAACCGACTTCTGCTCTTAATATGTACGCCCACGGTATGTGTCGAAAAATATAAGTGATCGTACATATCACCAAGAGCCGCAAGCCGTTGAAGGCATCTTCCAAATGACTTCCCGTGGTAGCACATGAAGTGCAATCCCCAGCAGAGGCAATCCGAGGAATTTCCAAAAATTGCACCCACTGGTAAACTGGATGCCGTTCACGCATCATGGATATTGAGTAAGTGCTCTCTGCGTACAAAAGTGTGATGGAAGAAATCCCGTCAAACAGTCCGAACACCCAGCACTTGGATGCAGCTTAAGATTGCTATCACCATGCGAATCAGTGAGGAGAACTAGCCCGGTCCAAGGGGGACGTTCCTCATAGTTTCAGGGGAAGAAGCGGGAGATGCAGAATCGGGGGCAGCGCCGTGGTCTCCACCCGTAGGTTGACTCGGAGCAGAGGCAGGATTCAGCGGCTCGCCTTGATTCTTGAGGGTGTCCACCATATGTCGTTCAGGGTAGTCGAGGACCTCGCGTAACACGGAATTCCTGCATAACGCGTGGCGCGTGGGTTCCAGCAGAGCGCAAGGAATGAGCACAAATATCAAGATCACCGCACCGTTGTTTAAATCGAGAAACAGCCCCAGCAGGATCGTTGAGCCAATCTTGCTGCGACTCCGTTGTGCCTTGCGTTCTAGTCAAGCAATGTGCCTCAATGCGTCGCCCCAACACATGTATGAGGCCCAAACGCAAGCGAGAACGTACCGCGCGGCTGACCCAGTACAAACAGTTTCAATCACATACATACTTGTATTTCGTTCTTCATCTCCTCCCCGTCCAATCCCGGGTGCCTCGGTGACTTTGACACCGACGACTGCCAACCCGTCTGAAATGCTACGCACAAGGAAAGGCGCATGAGGAGCGTGAGGGTCATAATCAAGTATGATATAGTGCTGCTGTCCAATGTCTTTTCCTTTGCTCGATGGGATAAGTGAGAGTGGCGGATCATCTGCATAGTGGTAGTGAATCAAGGGGAAGGTAAGCGCCGGCGTTGGCGTTGTAGATATAGCATGGGCCCCTGCACCAGAGGAAAGGGACGGGGATGACGAGGTAGCAGGAAGGGTTGTCTGTGAGAGAAGGATGTAGTGAGGTGGCAAGTGCGCCTCTCCCATGTTTTGGCAAACTCGACAAGTCGTATTACGTCATCTCCCCCTATTGCCAGTCATCCGCGAAGACCATTTGGAACGCGAAAGAGTCGGGTCTCCGACTACCACAGCTGATGGATGCAATTGCTTAATGCCAGAGATGACCACCGTTAACTTGCAGGGATCCAACTACCAATTATTCCCATACTATATATGCATATACTCTCAATATTCGAAAAGACGACCATTACTGCCCGGAAAGTACACCCAATCCGCGTTGCCTAATAAGATCGTCGTCGACATTTCCCCGTCCCACCCACTTAGACCCCGATGTATTATCTAAATATTAACTTACAGTAGTGTGGGGAACATTTCGGCACGAGAAGGCCCTGTATATGAAAAGATATATCAGTTGTATTGTTCTCCTTTCATGCGAACAAGACACACAGAAAAAAACTCGACCCAACTCTTCATGGAATTCCCACCCTCTGTATGCATACTTCAGGGATTCCTGGGAGAGATCTATCCAAGTGTGTTTGGTGTTCGCAGCAATGTCGGCCCGATAAAATATTATAGCCACGACAAGTGCCAGATATCCAGCCATAACGAAGAGGCTGACGACGGAAACTTTCTAATTGACTTGGCTGCGACATGCTGAACAAAGGCGAATACAGGATATACGACCCCAGGTTGCAAAGACACACGAGCGATCTCAGTCCCCTGCACCTTCGAGATAGTCTTACGAGAGAAGGCGCAGCGAACGGTCGTGTTGCCAAGATGGGCCTACTTAGTTTGGGGCACCGAGGAAAGAAACCAACTGCTTTCCTGGGAAAATATGGCGAAGGAGCGCCTACTGGTTAAAGGCAGGGCGAGGAATGCAAATAGGGGGATCAGTAGACTTTCGGGGAATTGGAGCCTTAACAGGCTCTCATTCAGACGGATGCGTGCAGTCCGTTGGAGTAGTCCACCAGTGGTGGAACTTGAGGAAGTCTCAGACTCTCAGCAGAGATTTCGGGGGCAAATTGGCCAAGATCATCGGCCAATTCCGAGCATGAGATGCGGAGAAAAGAATAGCCTGATCAGCAGAGATGTTAACGCCGGTCCCAGAAACATCATCTGGCTTCGGCGGCCGACCTCGTATGTACTTCACGTACCTGATTCAGCTCTGGATCGGGGATATCAATCTCTGTAAATACCGTTCCTGGCTGTGGTCCAAGTTGGAGAGCAACTCTTGCTTTCACATCAATATACAGTATCAGTTATATCGGGTTTGCTATCTATGTTATCATTCCCTCAAGGTATTGCATCATCATACAAAGAAGGCACCATCTCTATCTCTCCCTTCTATTCTTGGCGAATGGGCCTCACCACCCTTATATCAATAGATGCAGGGCATGTACCTAACAATTTTGTTCTGTCTCTCCCTTTCCCCTCACAACGCGAACCCCACGACCAAACTATTGAAGACGGTTCACCCAAGAAGAATTGGTCTAATATGTTGCGCTGCGCTGCGAATCAAATAAACTACAACTAAGACTTGATTTGTTGGCTGAATTCGAAGCTAGACTCATCTGGGTAATGGGCTCGAATATGGGAGCAGGGCCTCTTCTTTTTGGCTGGGACACTTAGGCCCTAAATTATGGCGTTGCAGACTCCCGGTGAGTGATTACTGTAATACGCCTCCCTGGAAGCTTTAGCCTCTATACTGCCTATAGTTAGTTTAAATCATTGTGAATCAGAAGCCCCGGTGGTTCTCAACTACGGACTTGAATTAGACTGCGAGTACTGCGTGTATGCGCCGACCCAACGATTAGTATTGCGTCTCCAAGAAGCCTACTGTACTCGTCACAACTTCGACATATGCCGCTCGCATCATGTAGCTTAGCAGCCTTGATGGATCCCACCGCCAATCAATTACAGTAATTCGGAGATTTGCCTTTCCTGCCTTTTTTTGAGCCCCGAGTTCGGCGGGAGAAGCTGCTGCCGTCGGTTGTAAACTCGGACGTTCAATATCCTTCTTAGTGACCACACACTCGTTGTAATTCTTGGGCTAAAGTCTATATCCATGAGGATCAAGGAGACTGCGCAGACAAAAGAGGATCTGAACTTCGGGATGAGGTGAAGGGGGAGGGCGGTGGGGCAAGCTCCCGCCGCACGTAAGTCGCATCAAAAGCGCAAGCGATGGGGACTGTGACCATACCAGGATGGCACATGCCCCACTATGAATTCGATAGGCAATGTAATAAATAATCCCACCCATTTTGGGCAAGCACAATATACAAAGAGAAAGTTGGCATTCTCATACATTTGGAATCCTGAAGATTTTCACCAGCCAAATACCCTGCAGGTAAAGGAAGCACGCCGTCAGCGTGCTGGAAAAGGTCAGTTGAAAGAAGGGTCGCTTACTCGTCAACGAGTTCAATGCCCCCGACAGCCTTGCGCACTGATTTCCCAACCCCACGTTCGACCTTGCGTACCTGCGCAACAAGTCCCTTAGGACCACAAACTCCAACGATAACACCATGAGGACCAGAGCGTGATTTATTCTTGAGCGCAGAGACGCAACTCAGGGACGCATAGAGCGTATCCCGAAGTTCTGGCCGGCCAGCCTGCATGACAATACCATCAGGAAGCGCGAATACCGGAGCCTCAGAGGGGCACGGGTATAATGAATGGTAATGTGCAAGGAGACCGAAGAGACGCAAGCAGCCTGTTCACACAACTTTGTGAACGTTGGAAGAAGAGGGGTGAGACTGCCTACAGTAAAATGTAGATATGCGGGGATGAGATTGACCACCCCGACAAATGTCTCGTTCATAGATGGAATACGCACTGGGATCGCAGACAACCCAAATTAAATCCACCAGTCTCACATGACTCCTTCTATCGAACGCATCGCGCATGATCTCCTTCACAGTGGCCAAACCAAACGTAATCCCACTTCCACCACACACCACCATGGCGGCGGAATAGCTCGAGAACACAACATGCCCAGGGCCACCATATGGCCCTTGAACGATGACACTGACATTACGACCTGCGCCAAATCCCGCCTCGGAGCTCTTCGCCGTTATACCTCCTTCGGCCAGAGTCCCCAACTTGGCGGTCCAGTCGCCGGTCTTCTTGCAATATAGAATGAGCCCCTCATCATCGCCACTTGCAGACGCAATTGTGAAGGGGTGGCTCTCAATTACACCAAGGCCCATCCCCATCGAGAGAACAGTAAGGCGGACGTGCTGTCCAGCACGCCAGCCTCTGCTGACATTGCGGATAGACACCCTCGTACACGTCATCTCAGGAACGAAATGAATCGTCGCTTGGGTGATGTGGGATTTTATCGTGCGGAGGAAAAGATCAAGGACATAGATACCAGCAGTGGCAATGGCGTATGGGATTGCCTCTGGGACGTGATTCCAGATCTGTGGGCTCTCCATCAGTTCTCGATACGCGAAGCTAAATAGGGCCCACACGCACCGAAATGAGCAAGGTAATATAGCCAACCCAGTGACAATGGAAAAAGAATGTGTATGACCATCTCCTGATGGCAGGAAGGGAGCAGACAGAGAGAAGGGCTATGCCCCCAAAGGCAACAGTCCCCCAAATGGAGACCGGTCGAATCATGGAGTGTTGTAGTGTTCCAGCTCTTGTCCAAAGGACGACTGCACATATTTATCAGCTGCTATGTCCATTTCTCAGAAAAGTTCTACGCACGGAAGGACACTACGTGGAAGAGCGAGGCGATGAAGATGAGTTGCCCCACCCAGCGGTGGATATAATTCAACTAAGCGCCGTAAGTCCGCAAGCAAGTCAGAACAGCATATTTGGAAAGTAAATGGTCTCACATTTTGGTAGCCGCGTGCCGTTAATAGTCCCACAATGGAATTCTTGGTACCCAAAATAAAAACTACAGGCATTTGAGACATCGCAATCCAGCCGGCGCGCTTGGGATTTCTGGTCTGCATGAAGAGAACCACTAAGTTCTTGACGGAGCCTCACGATGGCTCCCCGACACTTACGGGGTCTGAATAAATCAGCAGCAAGACGCCAAACAGGACGGCATACGAGAAAAGAATCAAAAGCTGCGACAGAGAGTAGCCGAAAAATCGAGGGGAGAGTAGAGAAGAAACAGGATATAACATGGCGTCCCAAGATCGGAGGTGAGGGGGTGCACCTCGCGAATCCTGGGGGTTGTAGCGAGGAATGCGGACAAGTGTTGAGGCAGTCCCCCCCTGGTGTAGGGCAGCATCTTTTTCGATGAAATGGGCGGCGATGGAAACCCTCCAGATATTCCCGGGGACCCCGAGTCTCTGGCGGAGAATAAAACAATAGGGATCCTTTTTTCCAAGCTGACTTGGCTGAAAAACGAGCAATCGCATGGGGAATGGTGAATATAGCGTAGAGAACTACCGCTGCGGAGAGAACGATAAAAGAGATAAAGGCCAATTTCTCATTGGGAAAAAAATTAGGAGGCACAGGGGCGGCGCCGGCTTTGGGGAGCTCATCGTGAAAAGAGTGTCCAGTTAAATCCCCAGTCTGAGGGATCGCGCGCCACGTAGTGGAACTTGCAGAGCAAAATATGAAGTCCTTTAAAATGGAAGCGAGAGGTGGGATCCTTCAAGGATATCAGGAAAGAAAGGTGGAAATGTGAGCGAGAGTGGCCACCGGGGCGCACTGGGCTAAATAATTGGGCAAGGACATGCGGCAATTGCCGACGCGCCCCTTTTTGAATTTTTTTTTTGTTTCCAAGCGCTGTCTTGGCGCCGGCGATTCAGGTGTGATAGCCATTGACAAAAAGCTCAAATTATCCCCTGGAGTGTCCCCACCCCATCTGAGGCCACGTCGAGCATGGATATACCGACATGGCAACCTGTCTGCTGTAATGTGCTCCAATATTCTCTTTGCCTTGGCGACAATTTGATAGGTGAACCTGGGCCAAATTAGACTTTCATTGCATTCCTTCCGCAGCCGTTCTTTCTAATGCCTACATGGTATGAGCGGCAATCACGTCCGTGAGCACAACTCGGGCCGCCCCCGTCCCCGCATATTGCAATCCACTTGTGAGCTCACCGCTTGGGGGCACTCGTAAGTCTGTACTGGATCGGTACCCGACATTTTATTTCCCAAGGTGTATGATGTTTTTTCCCCACTTTCTTTTAAGGTTTACAAATGATACCCAAAGAATTAGCCAAATCGTTTTGGTTACAGGCACTAATGCGGGTTTAATGGACCGAGATATCGCGCTCGATTTATGTAAATCCGCCGTTGCTGTCGGAAAAATGTGCCCATGAATCGATGCCAGGAACATGCCTATCCTGTATAGTGATGTTCGATTTGGTAATGGCGCCTATTACTTTTTTTCTTGATCCTGCTTCATCTGTCCATACCTCACTCTCTCTTTAACACAACGTGGATACTGCCAGTCCTTTCCCCAATCCCGGATATATTCCCTGGATCTATGACTCGACCCGACCACTATGGACGCGAGGAGTTTGTTATCACTTCTTCCCTCTCCTGGTCTGTTCTAATTGTCACTGATTTTGTGACGCTTCAAGTCCGATGAATGTGTCTCGTCTAGATACAAGTCTAAACATCGCAGGCGCTATTATCAACTTCACGTGCATGGGTACGTGTATAGGAAGGCTTCCCCTGATGCAATTCCTTATCTCGCGTGGGTGTAGTTGGTCAGGGTACAAGACCACAGGTAGTAAGAAATCGAGACATTAACTGCTGAGTGGCCCCACTAGGTGGGATCGCATGCGGCCAACAACAACCACGTTCGATACGGCAAGTAGACCAAGCATTTGACCCTCAAAGGGTTTGAACACAACAAAAGCTGGCTTCTAAGCTCAGGGTTGGAGGCTCCCGATCGGCCCTCGAGCACAAGAAATGAACAGACATTCTGATGAGTTCGGTCAGTGAGAATCATTTCCAACATCCGCCTGGCTGAGCTGCAAACGGTGCCAATGCACCCAGGAACAGAGCTGGGCGCCCGTGCGAATTCCTCTTTTCTCAGAGAAATCCAGACGTCAGACAATAAAACATATTTATATCAGTAGTTAATAGAATCTGATAGCGCGATTCTACAGACTGTGGATACCCCGCATTGTGAAAAGTCATTCTCTCTGATCTGCGATCACCCAACCAGAGTTTTCTCCCTTATCGCAACGGTATTTTCGTACATCCTGTGGACAAAATGTTAAGCCAAGGAGCCCTATCCACTGTGTCCTCAGATAACGATGCCAAGACGACATCAATGCGATGCATACCCAGTGGGGGAGTGGCCTAGCGGGAGTCAGCCATTTCGTATATGGCAAGGGGGATTGCATCACGACATACCATCCCTGTCAACAGGGGGTCATGCAATTCCTCCAGTAGCCAATCCAATGCCCTCGGGGGGGTCACGATCCGGAGAAAGGTGTGAATGTTCAGAACGCTACCGTCCGTCAGCATCAAATCGAAGGCGCGCTATGCGCAATGCGTGTTTTAGATCTCCGTGGGATTATGTATTCCGCGGTTTTCCAGAGGAGATCCCGGTCCCCAAGTAACGCCCCTTCGTAGCCTGGTAGAATATCGGAGTCGAGGCACCCCGACCGCTGGATAAGATCCACGCTTACCCGCAGCAATCGGCGTTGCCATCAGCAGTCCTGTCCGGCGGAAGAACTACTGTAATCCACATGATAGAATCTGACTTTTTTAGATTCCCGCAGTATACTCATGCGTCGATTCGTTACCGGCAGATTAACGTCACGATTCACTCCCTAGAACTCAAGTGAAGTGCACCCCTTTTGCAGATGGACCAGGGTTGTACAAGTTGGCAACGCTCCGTGAAGAACCCAGTGAAAAGTTCCGAAGGTTGTCTTCAGGATAGTGTCCATGGGATACTATTTCATCACTTCAGCAGGCCAGGGGTGCGAGTTGGCCAGGCGTCATCCATTGCTCTAGGTTACTGTGCACAGGCAATTCAGAACCGGCCTGGTTCTGTTTGTTCGCACTGAAACGCGACCATGTTTCACTTGACCGATTGAGTTGTGAAATTGTTTACGGATGTCTCCGAGAGATCTGTTTTCTCGAGCGTTAGGTTTTGTCCTGTAAGATTCGGGTCTCCAGATCCATCCTACACCAAAATTTGTTACTGTTACTTGAGATTGTGACGTACCTTTTTGAATCTTCACCGTGACCTGTGACTCTGTGATCCGTGATCATTGATCGAAACTACAGAGCACACGATACGGGAGTTGCCGAGATTGGTTCGCCGCCATGGATGATGTCTATGAGCTCCGACGCAGACTACAGGTGCACAGTCAGGTATCGAGGACAATGGCAGTGGAGAATCTTCGGGAGAAGAAGACACGCCAGATTGGACAAAATTGCCGTTCGTGCCCACCTAGCTGCTCCAAATCGCCACAACCTTTGACTCATGAAAGGTTGAAATTCCCAGTCCTACTATAGGAATTGCTAGGCCTGTCATTCCACGGCGCGGTGAGAAGGAATTTGAGCCTGCGCCTGGATCTGGTCTACAGGAATATTCCCTCGCCAGATCGCGAGAAGCTATGGTCAATGCACTTAAAGGTGTACGAGGAATGTCGAGGCGCGGGACATCTTCCGATCTATCCTTGTTCCCTCTCTTCTCATGTTCGGGTCATTTTTTGTAGTAAATCAATCACTTATGGTCTATGGCGCCCTGGCCTCGCTCGCGCGCAGGTATTCCAGGCTCGCGGCATACATTTTAATACTATGGGCCATTCCATGCGACGTCTGGTATCCTACCTCCCGTCTGAAAAGCCTCGCGTCATTTCCTTTCTAGAATTACTACCGGAAGAGGCCCTGTATCTGGTTGAACGGGGCTCCTTGATGTGCTACAAGTCAGAGACTGGGGACGAAGGACCACAAACGACATTTTCCCCGGATTCTGGTGGCCATGCTGCTCCAATGACTGTTCAGCAGGCTTTTTCAGAGATGATAGGCCGGGAAGATCTCACGCTGGAGCGATATGAGGTATGTCCCACCCACAGATCCATTGCGAGTCCCCCTCCTCAAAAAACACTTGCCACTCCGTAGTGCTATGCATATCTAAAACGTCTGGGATTTGTTGTCACTAGATCGGTGGCCCCACCCAATACGCCCTCTTTTCCTTTGCCTCCCCCACCTAAGTTGGCCGAGGAGCAGAATACCCCGATCCTGAAGCGAATATACATTTGGCTACGATCCGTCCTTAGAGCACCATTATTACATCTTATTACGTCTTAACCCCCCATATGGGTTCTCGCCTCTGTGGCGAATAAAATCGGGATGGCTCTCTACATGCACATATCGTGCGTTGTGAACCCTCATTCACTGGGTTTGTTTTATTTGCTAAAGCCACTGTCTTCCAGCGACCATATTTCGTACTCTTCGAATTATACCTGCTGGACATGCCGAACCATTACGAACAGGACGTGATGTCCGTTCGTCTACGCCGTACCAAGTTTTCTATCACATCTGGAAACCAAACACGACATGGAAGAAGACTGCCCCTCCACCTCCAGATTTCGAACTAGTGGTTATTGAGTAGATAGCATTCCCAAATTCTCTCGCTGTCCGTTCTCTCCTGAGCAGTGGATTGCATTATAGCGCCCGCACAACCCCGATTCCTTCAATCGAAGAGTTAACTGCTCTTTTTGGAACACTTCCTCGAATACCACCCCCCCTTCCGCGACGACGAAATACTCCTGAACCCTCACCCCCACCACCTCTATTCGCTCCATCTTTTCCTTTGCATGGCTCTCAGGGAGGCAACGAAAACCACCGGCCCCCACGCCCCATCCGTTTGCAGCGATCCGTGCGGGTCATAAAAATGTCATTATTGGCGTTGTAGATGCTGGCACTGTGGGATTTTTCCGCTTTGGGGAAGGATGCTTTATGAGTGGCCTATGATGTGAAACTGTGTAATGATCACCAAGTAAATTCATCGCGTAGGCTGATCGGCCACTTCACGTCCCAGAGCCCGGCTCTGTGGTTACATGCTTTGCTGCTTATCCATTCTTGTCTCAAATGGAAGAACGTCCGTGAATTGGGTGCATTACCTGCAGAATTGCCGACCATGGCATCTTCGCCAGGAGTAGCAAATACTTCGTATTGGAAGATAAACAGTGAACTAATGTATCTGCCTTCTACGAATGACAAGAGGCCGCCGATGTCAGACTTCAAGACATAACTACACGGGGCTCTGGACTAGAAGGCCATCACGCGCCATTTCTATCTAAGCGACAAAGCATGGCACTACAGCTCCCTTTCCACTGTCAATCTCGCCACCCTCCGCTTTATCCGTGACACCCACCTCATCCCCCAACATCTACCTCAAAACCCAATCTAACTTCCTGGCGTGCCACTAGCTTTACCCCTGTTTCCCCCTTATGCTTTTCTCGATATGCTTCCTCTCTCTCCTGCTTCTCACCCAAGTTTCTCTTATTTCTATACTCTTTTCTACATCTCACACCCCTGTCCATGGCACCCTGTCGCCACAGTCATCTATCCCCCCTGTGTGCCCTTCCGTGCCAAGCCCCTCTACCTCTGTCCCTTCTGTCTTCTCATACTGTACATATTGGCCGCCACCACCCTGCATCTCAATATTCTTGTCCTTTAGCCCCCCGCTTCCACTCCCCCACGTCGATACTCCTGCCTACCTTCCTTCTTGTTGATTCCTATCGTCCCATCATGTCTTTACACCACCAATGAAATTCCTGCAAGCACAATTGATACCATACCAAAAAGCAAAAAAAACGAAGTCTTTGGGTCCCCAATACAACACACATGCACATCTCAATTACAAGCCCAAAACAAGAACCAAAATGTAACCAAGAGGGCGCTTCACACTAGACCGTACTCTAAATATCTAAATATCTTCCGGTTATCTTCGGGATATCGTGCCAACATATCAGCATGTGGAATGAAGCACACACGCCCGTGAGGAGCCTCTCGAGGTCGCAGGAAGTGTCTGCCGAGGCCAGGACACCCTAGAACGAGGCTGCGAAGCACTTCGTCTCCGGAGCGACCAACGTGAGCACTGAACTCTGGATCGATACTTTCGTACAACCTCACGATGGGTACTATGTTATCTTCAGCGACATCTGCGGGAGAAATAGATGGTGAAAAGAATGCGCTTAATGAGGAAGGGGAATAGCCTACACCGCGAAGATCCGTCTTCGGCGAGCACAGTGTAGAAGGGCTGGTTACGCCCCCGCTCTAAAGCGTCGATACCAAACCGAAGAATCCCTAGGGTATATATTGGCAAACGCCCAGGACGCATAATAACAATCGTGGTACTCACAGGAATTACTTGCATGACAATGATCATCACCCTCTAACACAACTGCAAGATAACTGAGGACGCAATGTATCGGTCAGTGGGAACAATAAAGGGGGAAAGACAATGCACTGAACTCAAAGATACGGTGCACGAAGACCAAACCAGTAAAATAACGCACTGGTCTCCTATCTGAAACAAGGGCAGACGACTCTTCGTCTTCCAACAGCTTTGCGCAATGTCTTTCCAGTAGGTTCCTTGCTGTTCCGCCTAATGCTGGGGCAATCAGCCGTTGGAGTATGGGGCTCAAGTCCATCGGATAATGCTGGCCGACGATAGCCATAATCTGCTGGATGAATCCTCGGGCTGGCGCGAAGCCGACTTCGTGTGGGATCAAGAATATACAAAATGCAGCATATACCGACGAGTCAAGCTCCCATGAGTGTAACTCAAGCTGATGTAAATGGGCAGAAGTCAAGATATTTTGCCCAGCACGGAATAGCATATCGTGGGTCGAACTGGGTTTCAGTTGGTCTCGTTCCCCCGTCGTAGGAGCGGAGCGACGTCAATAAGAGGTTGAGTAGGAAAGTTGTATACATCAATGTGGATGCCCTGTTCGACCGCATCATAGTAGGATGCCCAGACACTTCGATAGGATAGTCCCTCTTGGAGAGGAACAAAGGCGTGGACATGCCCTGGCAGCCCCACCGGGGACGCCGGAATCCCAAGACGACGACAGATTGCAACGAAAACGACGACAAGGGAAAGGGGAAGAGATTTCCGATGAGATGAGAGTACCTTGTGTATGAAATGGTTCCGCATGTCGTGGTAAGTGTCTGGAGTGTCTGGAACAATCATGTTACAGGTAAGGAGCTAGTTCATGAGCACAGAATAAGACCCAGCGTACCAATTGCTGGCTCGAAGCCCTCAGTCCTCATCCATGCACATACTTCCAATGAGATGCCAAGACGATCATATGAACGTTCGGAGGCATCCAGTGTATAATCTTGGCTTTCCAAGTGAGCCCGGCACGAACTTGCTAGGGCATCGAACTGGGTCGAGATCTGCGAATGGGAAGAGGATTCTAAACGGAATATACAAGATTTATAAAAAGGGGGGCTGGTACTTCGTCAGGGGTGACTCCCCAGAACCCCGATAATATCCAGAGGCCTTCTTCAAGGTTCATATCTTCGCCATGTTCCAGAGCGATGGCTTTCTCGACAGCGAGACGGCGGGTCATGCTATTTGTAATCTTGGGGCGAAAACACGAATCCATGAACATGGAATCTCCTGCTGGAGACACGAAATACGAACCTCCTCTGCCCAATGGTTCCGAGCAAACCAATCTTCGGACGGATAACGGGAACTGGAGAATGATGCTGGAAGCGGGTCGACTTTCTGCGCCTTCAATATGTCCCACACATCATAGTTGAGCTCCTCCACCAGCTCAACAGACAAGGCATGTATATCCTTCCGATGCTTGATGATACGATCCAAGGACTCGAGTGCCCGTTGGTCACGTAGCCGTCGTTCGACATACATCAATCGATAATTCCCATTGCAAGCGATAGAGAGGAGTATAGATCCAGGGGACTTGGACCTACTCCACCTGGCGAGATAGTGCGGCCGCCAGATATGCGAAAGGATGGCGATGCTACGCAAGGCTCTGCACGTATGGGCACAGTGTGCAAGGGTGCGAGCGCTCTCATCGTCTAATACTCCGGGTTGTACGGGTAATTGTTCAAGGATGCATTCGTAAATTTCAGGGAAAAGGTAGGGTATCATGAGGGATAGTGGAAAGTGCCGATTGCGTAATCAAACTGCTCTCCATGCCCGGCTGGAACTGTGCATTTGGACACAAAGCCAGCACGACCGGAATAGGTGATAGGCATTTCGCTCTGCCAGATGATTGCGATAACATATGCAGTGGGGAATCTTAATATATACACCTGACTGACTCCCCCAGAACTGGCAAGAGTCCCCAGAAGTAGCCAGAGGGGATGTACAAAATTGGGCACCTATAGGCTCTAATAGAGCATTTTCAAGCGCTTCCGCCAACATCTAGTCAACCAGCAGATCAATATTGGGTAAATGCTAGTGTTGAATCGGACGGACCTGGAACTAGGGGGCATAAAAGAAAAAAAAATTACGATCACGCACACCAGTGCAAACGGCGCTGCTTCAATTCACAAAGACACAGCATTTTTCTGAGAAACTTCGCCGAAAAATAACGGAAAGTTGTGAGCATTTAGGTGCCTGCCTGCGGGACTTGCCGGTGCTCAAATGAGCTTTCTTGCACGCCGATGTGCCCCAAGCAACATCTATGCACACAGATTATTCAGACGAACCATCTTTGGACGAGCCTCTGGGACCAAGGTCCCTGCCGCACCACGTCCCACTCCGAGTCCTTTAACGTCCCCGGGGCCTGTTGCAGCGGAATCCGTGAGCGAGGCCACAGATTTGGAGCCTGATTTACGGCAGCTCCCACACCCGCTGGGTATTCGAGACCACCCTACGACAAAATCTCAGACATGGAAAGAAAGACGGGACGAGCTCATGGATCAAAACGTAAGGATGGAAAAGAGGCGGAATATGTGAGCTGCTTCCCTCTGTGACTCGGAGTAATTTCGCGTCTAATGCGAAGAAAGCGTCAAGCAGGCGACACAGGGGTACTTCAATGACTTCAACCGGTTGAGTCACCATGGTGGCAAGACGTGGCTATCTCCGAAGGTTCTTGTGAAGGCAGAAGTGGGTTTTATGTTTGTTTATCCTGCGTCTTACTCATTCTTGTGGCTTTGTCCGCCCGTGAAGAAAGCTTTGTACTTGCCAAACATCGAGGGCGAGCGATTAGATCCTCGAGAACCAGTCCATACAACGAACCTCTGTGCAGGACGAATATCAATCGTCTCCATCATAACCACCAAGGCTTCCGAGGCAATCCCGTTTCTAATTCTCTTCTCTCCAGTATTCTAAATCTTTCATATCCCTAGGAACATGTGGAATCATTTACTAAATCATCCTTGGAGGCTTACCAAAACAATCCACACTTTCAATTTATACAAGTGGGTCAAATCGACAATGTCCTGCCTTTCGAATAACCATCCAGACCACTTGCGCAGATAAATTTACAAGAAAACAGACTGAAATCACTTGTAGTCTCCCTTTTTATCCATGCACTCAAACGAGAGGTGCCGGCTTCATTACACTCACTATACATCATCTCGCACCAAAACATGGAAGATATCCGGCAAGCCATTGCATTGGATAACAAACATGTTGGATACGTGTACCTTGTGGACGAGAACCTTAAAATAAGGTGGGCTGGGTGCGCGAATGCGACGCCGGAGGAGAGAGAAGCGCTTCTTAGGTGTACGGGCGTGTTGTTGAAGCGCTTCGACGCAACCACTAGATCGCAGACCGTACCTCCGTGCGATTGATATTCATGACCACACTAGAGGCAGGTAATGTTGACCCCATGTATTTTGGGAACCTACATCAGGAGTCTTTGTATTCCGACACCCGGATAAACCTCGTACAGTTGTAGGACGCCATCCTGACCGGAAATCCTATATTTGCGCAAGTGGTGGTCCGTGCAGAACAAGGATCCCACACCATGCTACTTATTGCTTCTTTCTATTCGTTGTGATAGCCATGCCACAGGCCATTTCCACAAAATCCAAACTGTCCTCGAGCTCCCAGGATCCGTCAGAGGAGTCCGCCCGAAATTATGAGCCACAATCTGCTTGTCACTGTCGGTAGCGAAGATTGCGCAATTGATAGATGGGGATAAATGAGCGTCGACTGAAGTCCTGAGGCTTGCCTGCCACACCACGGATTCGTGTCCTAGCAGGTCCTTTGTCCTCTTCGCTCCATGTAATCCAAGCCCAACTCAACTACCAGGTGCAAGATCAAGATGTCTACCTACGAAGGCGAGCTCTCCGTATATCTCAAAAATTTCATAGATGAACACGGTGTTCCAAGCACCAAGACCAAGACCGAGTATTTCGAACATCCAGAGCAGCAGGTACATGGTCTATCCACGCTAGAGGTATGCGTTCGGCCTGCCTGCGATCTCAACTCTCGGCGTTGCAACGAGAGTGGCATCATTATCATTGAGCGTACTTGGTCTTTGGGCCTGTATTGTCCCTTGGACAATCGGGCGACTTGGATGCTTCGGCGTGGGACATATCTTGGCCGCCGTTTTTCAAAGTTCGTACTCGGAAGTCCAAAAGATTGGTAAGATTAATATTACCCCATATAGTTTCTTCTAGTGTCGGGTCCACACTGCTGCAACCCCTCATCCCGTCGACGTGCTTTCACCCACGGATATATTGAGTGACGACCTCCGGGAGTTCGTTGATGCCGGGCATAGCTCAGACATCTGGAACACTCCGTCCCGCTGTGTCATCGCCTAGCAGAAGGCGAGCTTTTTCTAGTGCGTGTGAAATGCCGCTTTCGAAATTGTTCATCGGACCTTCGTTCTAACCCATCATGTCTTCACTGTTTAATTTATACTAGTGTTTCTAGCAGTACCGCGAATGCTACACAATGATAAAATTTGGTATCATTATACAGCTGTGGGTGTGGAGAAGATGGTACAGGAGTGATGCAAGCGTGTTGGGTCTCGTGACGAGCAAATGCCCTTCTCTTATGTAAACATAAGAGTCGACATTAGCAGTCGAAACTATTGTTGTTGGTGCCACGGCCCTTGTTGCCTATCATTTCGCGGCCAACTCAGTCACGACGACTTGGAGTGATTCTTAGTGTGTCGCCTTTGAAGGGCGTGGAACGTTTTCAGAGATTGATTGAAGCTACAACATTGGCGAATACCCGGGGGTAGTCTAGCAGATGGAATATCAAGTACGATTGTAAGTCGAC
This sequence comes from Hydnum rufescens UP504, assembly GCA_014904985.1. Classification (NCBI taxonomy): domain Eukaryota; kingdom Fungi; phylum Basidiomycota; class Agaricomycetes; order Cantharellales; family Hydnaceae; genus Hydnum; species Hydnum rufescens. Next base: position 115,556 of record MU128980.1, on the reverse strand, counting down.
GAGAGCATGATAGTACTTGAAATGATTCCTGCCTATGGGACTTCTATCATCACTTTCCTGACTTGCCTCGGCACGCGCACGCGAAGCAAGGAAATAAAATTTTAGACTTATTATTTCTGCTGGTTGTGGCTGGAATTTTCATGCTCCAGACCTGTGGTTGCGCCATATCAGGTTCGATAGCTTGGAACATTGCATTCCCGGTCTTCATTGGAGATACCGTATCTCACATTTACGCCGTCTAAAGTCCCACTGATGGAAATGGCACAGTGCGTCCCGGGGCTTGTGAGAGTTACGGCATTCGGACAAGAACTCCCCCTGATTACTAAGCGGGTGAGGACGAATTCGGTAGACTGGACTCAAGCCGCCCAAATGAATTAAGCAGTAATGGCGGGAAGAACACAGAGAGAAGTCCTTGGGATTTTGTGGGCTCAAGGCCGTCTTTTATACTATTTACATGAGGCACAGAAACGCATAAGATGGGGTATGTAAAACATGAAGTAAAAGTCCAATTGTCAATGATGGCGGCAAGAAAGAAAAGGGGTAAAAGATCGCCGGTGAAACCGAGCTATAAGATCCAAACAGTAGATTGGCGAATAACGATTGGCGAGGCCATCGGCATAGCCTCACGGGGTCGCGCTTGTCTCCGTCAGCGCGCGCGGTCATTTCCGTAATTCCTCGCTCCAACAGGGGCTTGGTCGTAAGTTTTCTATTCGCTCACCAACTTGGCCGGCCAGACATTAAACAATGACTGACGGGGCCGCCAGAATGATAACGGGACAAGAAGTAGCATCTGGCTCTCCAGACACTAGGATGGTAGCGTGCCGCTGGGCAGACATAGCCACACAGTGTACCGTTTCACTGCGAACGGCCATGAGATAAGGGTGCCAGAACATTAATAACACTGATGGCGCCGAAATGCCCTGCGCTAGTAATGCCGCGACTCGGAGTCGACGTCGATGCAAAAAAACAAAGACATTACTTTTCTCCCTACATTCAACGATTCCTGCCATTTTCTTGTATTCTCTTTCGATTCACTACAGTATAAAGAAGTCATCATCTGCTTTTTGACCCCGCGACTCGACTGAATTGATGGCGGGGCCCCAACGCGGCGGAAAGACCCGGTGCGGGGAGCGGCAGATTCCACCAATTCTAGGCACGAGACTGGGTACACGCCTTAGAGGCTCAGACCGTGCCGCATGCTTTGCTTCTGGAAAAAGGATCAGAGGATCCGGACCCTGTAGTCACGATAACGTTAACGGCTTAATAAACAAGTTGATCCCCCGGGGTATGGTCCGTCTTCATCAGCACTCGCCTCTTGTAATCACATTGCAATCCTCCTACTCCTGGGGTGGGAGACGCGAAAAATAATCCGAAGGGGGCTGGGGGAAATTTTGTGGTTGCTTTGGGGCAGTTCCCCCCAAGAGCTGTCTATTGTAGTGTCTGTGGATGGAGGTGAACCTCTCCAAAACCCAAGAAAGGATCAGCTCGAATTTGGGGTTCATCGAGTGGGAGTGACCTGGCAGCAATTCCGTATGTTTACAGCATTCATGATTCCCTGTCTTTCTCTCTAGTGATGTATGTTCTCAGCTTCCATGTGAATGGATCCACATTCCAAGATTATGCCGCTGATCTCTTACTGTAACTGGGCAATATGCATTTCCTCATGAGATTCGCTGTTCGCTCATGCCCGCTCGGGATCACCTGTCATCCAAGTGCTGATATGTTCATTTTCCAACAGCCCCTGGCCTGGATGACATCCTAAGGTGGTTGGAGGTGACTCCCGCGTGATACCCTAAATCCCAAACGGGTGACCGTAATGGATGCGTTTCTCCCTCTTCTCCCTGATTTGGCGAACATCTCGGCTGGGAAAATCAGTATGATCGGATCGCGGATTCCAGATTCGGTCTGGGGAATCCATCTACATTGCAACCGATCAAACTGCGATTGATCCGTGGATAGGAGTCCGGTGCTTAAAAAAAAAGCGCTGCCAGGTAATCTCGGACGAAGCTCTGGTTGGACTTGAAAACGGTTTTACACTAATGGACATGGCTCAGGGCGTTATGGACTGAACCCCAAGAACGGCAATCAGAGGCTGACATAGAGGGGGCTGAACGAGCCAGAAGCTGTGCATTCCTCTCCATGTTGGGGTGGCTTTTCTCCGACGCCCATTATTTATCTCGGCCTTGAGATCCCCGGCGAGCACGGGAATGCGTTTCCACGCTAAACGCGCATTGGACGTCAATTGGAGACTCACACACCGAGTATTATCCAGACGTATTTCAGCTTATACAGTGTCCAATTAATTTCGACCAAACATATGCCCACAGACAAGTTTCTGGGTACAATATTATAAATTAACCAACCATGGGAGAAAGCATACTCTTCTACTGCAACCGCAGGTTTGGGTGGGGAGTGGCTGGCCCTGGCGACTAGGGGTAAGGGCGGGTTCAACCTCGTCTCAGCAACTTTTTTGGTTCAGAATAGCCTGTAATGGCTCTATAATATTAAGGGTAGCTTGGAGCACTTGGCGAGTCATGACCAAACATAGCTAGTCGAATAAGAGGGTATGCTTTTTGTTGCCGGCACATGCCGCGTCTGAGCCGGCAACCGTAATGAACGCCGGCATTAAAGAGCGATTTAATTCAAATTCTGACTGCAAGATTCCCACAGGAGAGCGGTCACTGGAGCTAGCTGCAAAGGCGCTCGTGAAGTAACCATGTCTGCTGGGCAAAAACCAGTGGGAAAGTGCAACACTTCCAATTGAAGAGAGGGGGCTATTTTCAGGAAGAGACCGGATTCACCATGCTCCGGCTAAAAGAAAAGCATGAAAGTCTATGCCTTCCCCCAAAGAGGCACACGAGGCCCACGACCAACCTTTCGGAATTGAATCGGCATTTGCCGCATACAAATGCCCTGCGCTCGGTAAGGAATTTGCGTGCGACTTTCATCCTTTTAAGAAAAATGCGAGGCTTCATCACCGCTACGCCAGGATTTGCATCAGAATTCAGATCTGGGTTTCTTTTTCAGAGAATCTAGGCTGATTTGGAGCCGCCAGCCACGCACATTCCTCACGCATCCGCTTTGAGCTCGTCATGACTAGTCCAGTCCAAGGACCCGCCGTCGATGCGGTCCCTGTCGACGCTGGAAAGCTTCTTGACGTGTTGATCAGAGACTTGAACCTTGATGACATCGGATATCTCAGACACCTTGTCCATTTTGACGGCGGCTATCCGTTCCTCCCCTTGCCTCACAAGAGTGTTGAGTACCTTGTTGGAACCCTGCCCTCTTGAGTATTTTGACATGAAACGTATCTAGCAAGCTGCATCGGCCGCCTTGCTGGGCTTGTTCGGCCTCGCTTCTGCCCGTCTCCTACAGATCAGGGGAACACAGGCGCCGCACATCTCCATCAATACGGACCACGCTACGCTCTTCATGGCCTCCTCGTCTCTTGTTCGACTCAATGGGCGCCCCATGTCTTCGCCGGAATTTTCAAGTCTAATTCCTAACATAAATGAAGAACCACACACATTTCTTGGACGAGAAACCACAAATGCATGGCCCCATGTCTTCTACATCCCTGAAGTCCTGCTTATGATGCCCATATAGATGTATAGGACCAAGGACGGCCGCTACTTTTATATGCATGGTTCCTTCGCTCCATCTCTTGTCCTCAAGATACTTGGCATAGATCCCGACCAACCAGTTGTGGATGTTCGCCATGCCAAGGAACTTATAGGGGCTCAATGTTCCCTATACACAGCCGATGCTCTGCGGCTCCTATTCCCATCCCTCGATTTTGTGGGCGATATAGTTCTCAGACCGGATGAATTCGATAGATCTCCACAGGTTAGTCTCGCGTACGGTGTGCTTGAAGCTACTCATTTTGGATGATATTTAGGGTCGACTCCTTCATGCGCTTCCGCTTGCGAGATTCATCCCAATTCCGTCCAGGAACACAGCCACAGCACCGCCTTATCCCCCATTAGCAGGTCCAAGTTCCAAACCATTGGAGGGCATCAGGGTGCTGGAGCTCACTCGTGCTACCGCTGGCGGCGTGGCTGGTCGTCTTCTCGCCGAAATGGGGGCAACTGTCACTCGAGTTATATCGCCTCACCTGCCTGATTTTTCTGCACTACAGGTATATCTTTGTTCCTGCAGTTATCATGTCTACCTGCTTCTTATTTTATGTAGCCGGATTGTAATCTCGATAAGCGTCCGGTACACATCGACTTACGAACGCGATTCGGACGGCAGCAAATGAGACATCTTCTGGAAACCGCCGACATTTTCTTACAAGGCAAGCACCTACTTATATTCTCTCTCCAAGGATGTGTATTTATTGCTTGCATCACAGGCTATCAGCCTGGTTCGATGGATAAGCTGGGCCTGTCCCACGCCCAACTCGCTGCGCTTGGTGATGCTCGAGGAAAGCCATTCGTTATCATTGATGAACAATGCTATGGAGGCGTTTTGGAGCGAGGGGAATGGGGCCGTCGACCTGGCTACGCCCAGATCGCCGACAGCGTCACTGGTATTGCTTGGGAGACTGGCTCGGCTTGTGGACAAGATACTCCTCTCATTCCCTGCCTCCCCATCACCCAATACTGCACTGCAATTCTATGCGCTGCATTTGCGGTCCTCGGTCTTGTTCGTCGTTCACTTGTCCCAGGAACTGTGGCTGTACCCGTCGCAATGTGCTCGTTTGGTGTGTGGCTACGACAGCAAAAGAGATATCCAGAGGACTGGGTTCGCGCGACATACAATTCTGGGCCTCGTTTCGATTATCGGACTGGGCTCACAGACATGCTTTCTCAGACGTTGCATCATCAGTTCTCCATTGATCCTTCGTACTCTCAACCCCAGTTCTACAATACGATTCTTCGGACGGGGTTTGATGGCAAAGCCGTCGTCCGCGGCGTCCCCCGCGCAGCGATCGATATGCTTGGGGCCTCGCTGACCCACGTCGCCCCTGTGATTCGACTTCACGGAATTGAGACTCGTTACAAGTGTAGTGTCCCTTGGGGCTATTTCCGGCCTGGCTGGGATGAGGATGATGCGGATGCTTTGGACAGAAAACTTGGGATTCGAAGGTACAGGATTCGTTGATTAGCTTTCTGTTGGATGCAATATGAGGGGTCTATCCCGCCACCGTCGCCCATACGAGACTGAGCCAAACGCTATCGCTGTCCAATGCCACTCAAGTCGGTAGGGTTAGAAGGATATAATACACGAACATATTTTTTCTGCTGTGCATTACCTATCTGATGGCATCATGACTGAGACGTAATCTGTGTCCCATCTAACCGGAGTGTTGATGAGATATGTCTTCGAGAGTGACCAGCAAGCTTGTTTCATAAGGTCGTGGAACACAAATCGCTCGCTTGAAAACGCAGGTTACCATTGCCCTGCAGTGTCATCGCATTCTTGACACCCAGGAGTACCCTTGCTAGTGGGGTACACTTAAGGAGTGGGCGGAGAGTTCCGGCTCAACGTTTGGGCATATTTGTAGTTGTTTGCTGCGAACATCAACCCAGCGGCTTGTTCCCTGTCGTTTTCCTCTCAGATTGAAGATCCAACTCTCTGTTGCGCGTCCCCTTGAAGGCCCAGTGTATGCCTTGATGCACCCTCCGCCCATTGGTATTCCACTCATCTTTCTCTTCAGTCTAGCCTTCGGCGCCCAGCTCGAGTTACGCCGCCACGGACGACACGCTCTCCTCACGCTAACGAGCATTTCTATAGCAAAATTGAACACCACATCCCATCACGTTCTAGAGATTTACGACGTTTTTGACGCTTCTCACGTCTCCAACTTCCCCCTTGGCAAGACCAGTACTGACCTTTCACGACTTCTTGCCAATTTTCACGTCCTTCGAATATCCTTTTCACGCTTCTATCCCCCTCGAGAAGGATTATCTTTCGCCTTTGTCCTGACCCATTTAACGATATTCTTTCACGACCCCCAAGAACTTTGACAGATTGCTATGTTTCAAACCTTACGTCAACAACGAGCGACGTCTCCTCAACCTCCTCCTCAAGAGACACCTCGCATTATACCCTCAATCCAATTAACGACCGCTACACCAGTAGCGGTACCATCCCTTGCTCCCAAACAGGACTCCAACGTCGGCGGGACGGCGACAAGTAGCGTTGGCTCACGCCGCGTTGTCCCCAAGAGGACACTTGTTCTGCATCAAGCACCACCCCCTCTCCCTCTCCCACCGCCACGATCTATTCTTCCAGTCAAAGATCACGATGGTGCCCAAGATAGCGGTGTTCGCCCCCCTTCCCGCACCGCCTCTCGCTTCGGTTCCTCCGGCACCACGACGAGCATCAATAAGCCCAAGATTAAAGTGCTTGTTGACCCTCCTGCTACTACCACGCTGAGTTCGACTCACGGAACGTACAACTCGGCTCAGCAGGAACAACCACTCCTTGTTAAGAAGAAGAAATCACGCGCAGCACTAGATTCCATCAAGTGGGCACTTGGAGATAGGACGAATGGGACTAAGGACACTACTTCGGCCAAAAGCATTGCCCCCTCACGAGAGAGTTCCGACACTCCGCGCCCGAGTATAGATTCTGAAAAGGACAGATGGAAGTGGACCACTCTCGGGCGGGGCCGCAAGGATTCCAAGGAGTCGAAAGAGAAGGGTGCGAAATGTAAGTTGTATTTCTTTATACTTGCTTGCGCGTTGTTGTTGCCCGCGATCACGTGCTGACCCCCTATGCTGTCTTCTAGTCCCTGCACCTGGCTCTGGTTCCGGTTCTCAGCCATCCAGTGTGCGTCTGGGCACTATTTCCCCGCCTTTAACAGTAAACACCAATGTCGGCTCTGGTACTGTATCGGGCTCCTCGTTTCTCTCACCTACCTCTGCTATTAGTGGCTCCATTCTCTCGCCTTTATCGCCTGTGGCTCCACCCCCAAGCTCTGCGTCGGAGGCCGCGCCCACCAGTAATAGTCAATCCCGCAGTGGCTCGCTTGCCGTCCGTGCCATGCGCTCCGTACGTTCTATGGCTCGCATAGGAGGGTGGGGACGTGATTCCCCCACTTCGGCTTCATCTACCCAACAAACTTTCCTGTCTCGTTCAACGAAAGCCAGCAAGGGAAAGGCTTCCGGCATGCTTACGGCACAGGGCATTGCAGGTAGCGGGGAGTCTTGGCTTGTCGGAGCTCCAAGCTCAATTGGTTCGCCCAATCGAGATTTTAACACGATAAATTCGCAGATCCACATCGTTCGCCCCAGGCCTCTGGCCGATAAACGTACATCTCTCGAAGATGAGGACCACAAGCCATTGCCCACGATCAAGTTTGCTTCTCCCCAACGCAATGAGGTAGCTAAGGCTAAGAGCGACAAAAACAAAGGCAAGAATAAGCGAGGGAGTGCACTTTCAGCCCTCTCTATCTCTTCGTCCTCCGGCGGGGAGAGCCTCATGCCCCGAGATTCCATGTCCACAGACGGTGGCTCATCGAACCGATCGTCCTTTACGTCCTCGAGGAGGTCTTCTGGCGCCACCACGAGCTCGTTTTCGTTAGTCGTTCCACCCATAGCCGAAGATGGTGTGCATGGCATCAATCCGACGATGACGTGCCGGGACACCAGAGGGTCTCGTCGAGATCGTACCTCCAAAGCAGTTGAACGAGGCAGGAAAAGGGGGTCCCTTGCCAATGTCTTTGATCTTTCTCGTTCTTCATCGACCACTAATTCTTCCGTATCTCATAACTCATTGGAGGCTGGTTCTTCTGAAGGCCGAGGACGTGATCCAGGCTCGACGGGATCGCCTGGTGAGCCAGCCCCATCCGCAAATGCGTCTATTGGAGCAGGATCCACATTTGTGATGGTGGTCCCGGACCCGTTTTCCCCTTCCACCAAGTCCGACTCGTTTTTCCCCGCGATTGGCGCCGATGGATATGACGAACCTGGGAACACTTCCATTGACGATATCGGGATATATGTACCCGGGGAGACTCCTGCACGGCGCCCCCGTCCTCGTCCGATGTCCGAACAATTGCTTCGTCCGAGACCTACCGGCATTGTTGCCGATTCTTCTAACGGTTCCGATGGATTTGGTATGCCCTGGTTGTTTGATGCATCCTATTCTGATGCTAACGCGTCTCTTCCCTCTTTGCCTCCGATGCAGTTCCTCTGAACATGGTGAATGCGGCCACAGAAGAGCTCTCAGACCTTATCAATCGCCTCGACCTAAGTGCTACACCCGACCCTAGTCCGGCGAAGCGATGGTCTCCCCACTCCCCCCAGTACTCTCCCGACCCCATGCCAGAGTTTGCTATGCATGCTCTCGAGCAGGCACGACGGGCTCAAGAGCAACGGCGTGGCCAATACCCTGATGTCCCCACCTCTGTGAATTCTAAGGCAGACCGCACCCTAGAGGACCTCGATTCCTCTTTCAGTAGCGCCACCTCTGTCGGTACGGTCACGATGGCGACGCGGACAGTGTTGAGCCGAGACTTTTTCAATGGTCATTCCGCTGGGAGTATATCTGATCTTCGGGCGTCTGCATCTAAGAGCAATAGCAATGTCATGACCATCCACCAAGAGCCAAGTATCACATCTCTGAGGCCGTATCAGACCGCCGCGCTTCGACGTAAAGGGTCCACCATCCGTGCATCTAGCGTTCCCTCGACTGTGGTGATGCGTAATGCATTGGGATCGTCAACGAACTCTGCGATCACCCGTTCGTCTGTTGCTAGTATCGACAGTCCCCTTAAGTATCGGACCGTTCGCAGACATTTTGCTGATGAACATGATCAGCTTCCACAGCAACAGCCGCGCGAACAATCGTCTGTCGAATCACTGAACTCGCAGTTGCACCGCGAGATACGTCGAAATCTGGGTTTCAGCGGCACGCTGGGCGAACCCGAGGAATTTCCAGACAGTGAGAGCGGTTCGAACGAAGAACCTCGTAGTCTCGGGAGTTCCGAATATGACGATGATGGAGATTCTGACATTCCTGAGGACTTACAGGCCGTCCTGTCCAGTCAATCCGAGGACAGTACATCCATCCGATCTCCCGAAGACATGTCTTCTATGTATGCTCAGCCCACGTCGCCCCTTTCTGCTGCATTCTCCGTTCCCACCACGACTACTGATGTCCCGGCGACGGTTGTGACACCTCCTTCTATTGTCCTTTATGACTCTAACAATGAAGAAGGTTATCTTGACGAGTCTCCCTCCGACGATGATGCTGGTTTTCGTGATGACGACACTGGAAAGAAGAGCTTCGATTTCACTGGAGAACTGAACAAGCTCAATCAAGGTGGATCTCGCCTGAGTTTCGTGGAGCAGCTTGAGGTTGCATTCAAGACACCAGATGCATTCCTCCACGATGGCGCCTCCCCATCGGGTGCTGAGCAGGAACAATCTCCCGTGGCTCTCAAGTGGGAGCTACCCTCTCAGCGTGAGGGTGGTCCAAAGGTTGATATTCTGCCTCAATGAGACATCATTGTTCGCTAATGACGTTATCGATTCTAGGTCCCGTCAAAGGATTTGAATATGGACATCCAATTCGCTAGCCAGAACTCAATTCCGGCCCCTTCGAACGTGAGGCCCGAGGTAGCTACTGCATGATCAGTCTGGTGATCATACAATGTCTCATAATATCCTTCACAGCGCACCCATTCCCGCGCTGAAAGCTCCACCAGTCATCTCAGTGAGAAGGAGATCTCTTTGTTGAGTGACCTCGATGCTTCGATGTACGCATTGGCTACATTGAACCTTTCTCTCGTCCATCCCTCATCGCAAACAACTCTTACGGCACGTCCATTGGAACAAGCTAAGCTACAGCCGCCGCAGGGCATCACCAACGTTTCCTTCGCACCCGACTGTGATAGCTCTGCTTATAACATTGCCAATATCGATTTATCTCTTATCCATCCCTCTGGAGACCGCAAGAATCGCCCTTCTACGGAGTCTAATGCTTCATCTACACGGCATCTCTCGCGAATCACTCAAAGTGTCGAGCCTTCTCGTTCCGTTCACCTGTCGTTGGAGTCGGACACAGAGTCGAAGCGAGAAGCGCGAGAATCCCTAGTGCATAGCGTTGTCCAAAGCAGCCATTCCAGGGAACACTCTGAAATGAGTCTGTCATCTCTTGGCTCTATCATTAATTCAGGTGTATCCGATCCATTCGGTTACAAGAGAGGTGATGTGTCTGGTCCTCCCCCACTTCCTCTCCCCGTGGCTCCATCCCCTGGCCACGCTCATAGTGACTCGCTGGCTAGTATTCCGTCCATTTCCAGTCTGGGGCGTATCATCAATCCTGGAACGCGTAATCCTTTTGGGTACGCCCCCTCCACGCGGGAACATTCTCGCAATGTCTCTGAGGTCTCTGAATTTTCCCTTTCTGCATACGTGGAGTCGTCTGGGACTGGTGATGGCAGGCCAGGCGAGGGTAGACCGAAGAATCGTAAGTCTACCGGCTCAGATCGTTCGACATTCTACTTCCGGAGCAAGCCTCCTCCGATGCCTCTCCCTTTCCCTCCTGCCCTACGAAACCATCAACGCAATGAATCTTCCTTCTCCAATTCGTCGATTGCTCCCCCCGTCAGCTTGGACCACTCTTCGTTTCGACGTCATCACCGCAATCGGCTGTCCAACGATAGCGGGAGTTCGATTGCTCATGCGTATGGAGTCTACGGTGCTAATGGTGGGCGAGCCCTCTGGGCCAAACACCAGAGCGAGCCGTCTATTGACAGTGTGAACAGCGATTTTTCGGGTGCAAGGCTAGGTCGACCTGGCCTCGGCGACAAGATGCTGGAGAGTGCAGCCGTCTATCGAGGTGCACCTCTCACGTCCATTATGGCCTCGCCTAGTGCTAGTGAGGCTGGGAGCGCCGAACACGGTCATGCGCGTCATTCTTCTTTCGACTCAGCTCGTGATCCCAGCGATTCTGATTCGCTATTCGAGGCTCCGCATAAAGCCTCTTCCGTTAGCTCTGATTCAGTGTTTGGTGCTGATGAGCCAAAACCTGCGTCTGAGGCCCTATTGTTTGGCAAGAATGCTGGCAACCGTCGCATTCGACCACTTTCCGTTTTCAGTGTTGCAAGTGCTACGTCGTCGACTAAGGACGACGACACAATGATCTCCTTGCTTGGTGGCGGCCATGTGAGCTGCAAGGCCGTCGGTGATTCGTTCGTATCATCGCCCTGTTTCAAGCCCAAGCGTAAGCGTCCCTTTCAGGTCAAATTAGATGCCCACGCTTCTGAAGATGAGGTCGCCGGGTCTCCTACGAAATTGCGTCTTGTGGGGGGGAAGCGGGTTGTGGTTCCACAGTTATCTTCCAAATTTGGCCGTGAAAGGATGGATAAGGCCACCAAAGGCTTGCTGAAGCGCGAAAGTCTGGAAGAACATTCGCTCGAAGCTGAAGGGGCAGATGTCTCGGGCAGTACATCGGCGAAAGGTATGGTGTCAACTCCTTCGAGACGTATGGTACTGCATGCGCTAATTGTCAATGTACACTCATCTCATCAGGGTCTTCTTCTGCGTATCCTCGGCCTCTGTCGGCTGCAATTCAACGAAACATCTTTGCTCAGAGCGTCACTTCGAACGATACGGCGTCTCGTCCAGCGACGGTTATCTTTACGTCCCCGGATACCCCGCCGGCGACGGATTGTAGCGAATCGGGGTCTCAGTCGAGCATCGATGTTACGAGGCTTAGTGTGGTGGACGCATTGCGTCCTCTAAGTACGAGTTCGACCCGCATTAGAGCACGGGGACATGGACACAGGCGACGATCCGTCTCTCGATCTTCCATGGTCGAGACGATTGCTGAGGAAGTCCCTGGACTCTACTCATCACCCTATTCCTCGGGGAGTAGCCTCTCTAGTATCGTGTCCACTGTCCCTTCTGCACACTTCGAGTTCTCGCAAGCTCATGAACCCCAAGTACACATTGCTGACTGGGAGGAGGATGCTGGTGGGGAGGTCATGCGCAGGTATTATGCTCTTCGGAAAGAGGCATTGGATATCGTTCAACAAAGTAAGCAGGAGTGGGCGGACACCGACTTCTCCCGGTTTGCGGTATCTTGTGGGTGTTCATGAATATATTTGGGTGTACACGATTCTTAAATCCACCCTGTAGCATTCAAGCCTCCACAGGACCCTGTAGCCATCCAGGCTTTCTATGACCACTCGGTACGAACATATACCCCACTGCCTCTTGAGCTTTGCATTCGACGTCCAAGGACAAGCTCTCGCCCATCCCCCTATGGGAATCGGACGCCGAAGAAATATGCCCCGCCCCGGATGCCCCGCCCTCATACCCGTTCAGAGAGCATGGAGCAAGCATTCACCTGTATTTCCCCTCCTGCACTTGCAGTTATCCCCCTACTTCACCTTTTGTTATCGATCGATCATTCTCCAGTTTCGTGGCTTCATCTACTGCTCCGGCGGTCCCGGCTCTTCCAGTGAAACAACCTTCACCTGTGAAAAAAGATCAAGAGACTTTCAAGCCAGCCCCACGTCAACGTGTTGCGTCCAAGGTCCGACGCAGTGCCCTCGGTTGGTCCAAGCAGCGCAACGACCCAGATATCAAGGTTGCTCCCGTCGCCCCCGTCTTGTCTGCCACTGCGAACGGAAAAGAGAACGGTGAAGGCGAGGGTCTTGGTCTCATGATGAGGTAAGTGTTCGCTTTCGTCTTCGTCTGCTCTGGCCTCGCTAACGGAGAGCTATAGTCCTACAGCTTCTCTCCGGCTGTCGAGGCCGCGTCCTAAAGCTCGCCCACAGTCGATGCTAGCGTCCGTTCGCTCGTGAAACATGCATCTAGGGAATTCTATTTCTATAACCTATCTTCCCAACGCATACTTTGACCGCCAATTTCGTCACCAGTGTGCGGATATCTCAAGTTCCTCGGGATGGGATGTTGAGGGTGTTTTCTGTCTGCTTTCTGCTATGCCCATCTATGCGTTTTCTGCTCATGAACAGCATTGCCTCGTGATGGCTCCGAGCTTGTCTTGGGTGCTTTTTTAGAGGTCGTTGCTATCACTCGTGTCTTGTATCCCACCTGTGCATGCTCTGAAACAAATTGAAGGACCGCCCGGTTGCGGTCGAATCGTTGAATTGCATCAACCGTGCACATTGATATCTAGATCTCATTGACAGCTTATGAGGGTATTGTCGAGGCTTCCAAAATTGTGACTGTCGCATCTCCATGGTTGTGAGGGTGGCGAAAACCGTGTGCCAGCTTCGTGGTAGCAGTTGTAGTCGTGGTAATCTGAAAGCAGCCCTCTGAAAGGCCCATCGAGACATGTGAGAGCTCGCCTGCATTTGAGGGGTACCCGCATAATAAAACATATTTAAATCTAACCAGTCCACCGTCTCGCGGGAATACGCCGAAGATGCTGAGTGCACATGCTGATCTCATTCACCAAAGGATCCAAGTCATTGAGGGGCATGGCTTGCGCTGGGATTTAAGGGGGGAGAGTTGTAATGCACGAACGAGTCGCCCGGAGTACCAGTTCTCAAGCGTCCGGTTCTGTGCAGTGAGCATCTTTGGTAGTACAACAGGACAAAGAAAGTTATGGTCGACGTCTTGAGGGTGCATTATCCAACGAGGAGCGATATCTTGGTGGCGGACTACGGGAGCGCTGTCTACGTGGACTGTGAGAACGCCGTCTAGGTGGGCGCGAGTCGCGGGGGCAGGAGAGCGTGAATGCGAACGCGAATAACGAGGGCGTGGGCTCGGACTTCTTGACCAGCGGTCGCGTCGATCCCTGCGTGGGGGGAGGTGGGATGGTTCGCGGGATTTTCGTGAGTAGATATCATCTCGGCGATGATAGCTTGAACCTCGCTCCGCTCTCTCTCTTTCTTTCCGTGCTCGCCTTTCTTCCTTGGCCGCTCTCCTCTCCTCCTTCAGTGACTCCTTATCACCTTTCGTCTGTCCCTTTTGAGTTTCCTCGTCTGGAGGCAGTCGGGGTTTGGGTGCAAGTGGTATCAAATTCGGATTCTTAATGGAAGATTCACCAGAGGCGCCCGTCTTCGCGGTAGACTTGAATCCTCTGGACATAAGATTCATCATTCATGCGTAAACCATAGTAGACAAGATGCCAAATACTAACAGTGCGACAGCTAGTGCATCCGCCTCGGCTTCTTTAATCTTGCGTATCTCTTCCAGTCGATCCGATTCGCTGTTCGCGACATCGCGCTTATACCAATGAATGTCCTTGTTCTTTTGCCATCGCCCAGTGGGCGCATTGATGGAGTGACCAAGGTAATTCTGTTGCAAAACCTCACTCGTATAACAACTCTGGAGAATTACAGGTGAAACTACCTCTCTGTCCTTGTCCGCAGATACCTCTGCCCAGGTAAAGTCCCCTTGGCCCCCCGAGTGCCGCCTCGAATGGGATTGTACATTGTAGGTGTAGTTTGTCGACGTCAGGTATTCGGAGAACGCCGTGGTTGAATCCGCGGTGAGGAAACAAAGGTCCATACCTCGAGCCGCTAGCCATGGCGGCGGAGTCGTTCAAAATGGATGGGAAATATCAGATCCTCGACGTTATTGGTTAGTGAGCCCTCGAATCTATTTATCCCTAATTCTGATGATATATTACAGGCGAGGGCGCCTACGGTGTCGTCTGGTTAGTTGGTCTCAGCGAGGCCCGATTCAATCTGTCTAATGTGTATTTCAAACTCTTTCGTGGCACCGGGATTTTCGGGACAGGTGTGTATTTCTTCGATGACCTCCGTTTGATTTTGGATCCTAATGTGCTAAACGATCGCGTGGTGATTCAGTTCTGCGTTCCATATTCCTACAGGCAGAAGAGTAGCGGTCAAGCGCATCACCCCCTTTGAACATTCCCTCTTCTCCCTGCGAACTTTGCGCGAGGTCAAGGTGCGGCGTTGCCTAGTACCTGGCCGACTGACCAGTCAATTGATATGGCGATTCAATCATGTTCGCCAGCTTCTGAAGCACTTCAAGCATGAAAACATAATCAGCATTTTGGATATTATACAACCACCCAGCCTGCGGGACTTCACGGTGAGCGCATACCCTCTGGCTGCGATCGCCTAAATCCTCTGATTGTATCCATAGGAAGTATATCGTGCGCATAGGCTGATCATTCTCCTATTTACATCCATTGAATCCCTACGTAGTGATACAGGAATTGATGGAGACCGACCTGCATCGTGTCATACGAACGCAGGAATTATCTGATGATCACTGCCAATACTTCATATACCAGGTCGGTCATTTGGTGGATACGGAATTCGCGATTGTTCAACTGGTGCCCCCATTTTCTTATAGACATTGCGCGCACTAAAGGCCCTTCATTCGGCGGAAGTCCTCCATCGTGATCTCAAACCCAGCAAGTAAGAACGATTGATGGTGTTCTTCCATTTGCTGAATTCTCATACACATCCATATGAGCAGTCTACTGCTCAATGCAAATTGTGATTTAAAGCTCTGCGATTTTGGTTTGGCTCGGAGTTCGACGCAGCCTACCCCTGCATCAGCAACATTTATGACAGAATATGTTGCCACAAGGTGGTATCGAGCACCAGAAATTATGCTCACATTCAAGGAGTATACCAAAGTATACATATCCGTTGGCATTTTTTTTTTCGCGCGTACTGATTGCATTTATCCTCCAGGCGATCGACATCTGGAGCGTTGGCTGTGTATTGGCCGAAATGCTGAGTGGTCAGATTTACTCCTCGATCGTCCCTTCACTGCCACATTAATCTCCTCGCAGGCAAGCCACTCTTTCCTGGAAGGGACTATCACCACCAATTATCCCTGATTCTTGACATCCTTGGGACCCCATCACTCGATGACTTTTACGCCATCAACTCCCCTCGATCACGGGAGTATATTCGGTAATGCTGTTCTTCGGGTTTGAGTGACTTGTTCCCCATTGACCCTTCGGTTCATAGTGCGCTCCCGTTCCGTAAAAAAAAGCCTTTCTCGCTCTTGTTTCCAGGAGCCAATCCAGATGCAATCGATCTCATGGAAAGGTGTTTGACCTTCAATCCTAAAAGACGCATTGAGGTGGAAGAGGCCCTTGCACATCCATATCTACAGGTGTGTCATTCGCATATTATGTCAGGACCGATCCTAAATGGGTATATCGTACAGCCATATCACGACCCCCAGGATGAGCCAACCGCAGCACCGCTTCCTTTGTCGTTTTTTGATTTTGATAACGGGGAGCAACTCAGCAAAGAGCAGCTCAAACGTAATTGACTGACCATGTTCTCCCGCCGAATCATCTGACCTTCATCCCATACGTAGAATTGATTTACGAAGAAGTCATTCAACCTCTACCCCCGATGACAGCGGCATAATAGTTGGAATCCGTGTTGAGGGCGTCGCCCATACATCACCTCTTTCTCTAATTGCGCTGGTTTCCCATATACACAATACCCATGGGACGCGCTCAATGCTTTTTTTACTATGTTACCCTGTATTTCCGCGATTTGGGAGCTACTGCCTGGGTGCCGTGTTATGTAATACGGAAATTAAGATACCATTTTTCCATCTTCCCCTTCCCCTGCTGCATTCACCGAGCACCTATTCTCTATCCCCCGCCTTTTCCTGAGCTTGTTCTCCATTACTACCACCCTATCGTAGCCTGTGTGTCCCTTCCCCCATCGTTGATCTGTATATCAGGGCTGCTCAAGCTACCGCTGCCTCGTGTTCGCCTGGTTTTGTGAACTCGATCCGCACTGTCTTCCTATTCGCATCTCGCTTGGGCCAAGAGGTATTCCTCACTACCGCAGATGTCTGCGCCTCCCCCTGCTGGGTCTGCCACGGCGTCGAGCGCTGCTAAATCCACCGGAGCATGGCTGAACGACCTCAAGGGCCTGTTTGACCACGCGAAGGAGCGTTTCCCAGATGTAGTCTGGGAGATGTTGCCAGAGGAGGCAGGCAGCGCAGACGAGGAGGTCTGGGGTCACAAAGGTCCGAGAAAACCGCCATCCACCCTCTGTTTCTTGGTGCTCTTCCTGATATGTATATCTTCTCAGCAATGATCTATGCTCGTGCTCCCCCTTCGTTCCTCGCGCAGTACTTTGACGTCCGACCCAATGGCGCTTCACGCATCTATTCCGCTTCTCCAGGCCAAGATCTTGGCCCCAATCCCACGCAGTCGACATTTTCTTTAGCCATAGTAGAACAACCCACGACTTCCCGCACACCCTCACCATCAAGGGCTCACCTCTACTCTCCCTCATCTTCTCACCCTACTAACACCCTCCTCCGACTTACTACTGCAATCTCACCGTCACTATTCTCGAACCAGCTAGAATATATTTACACTGGCAAAGGCATCGGCGCTGCTTTTGAATTCCTTTTTGATTCTCCTGAAGGAATTGATGGTGCAGTTGACGTTGATGCTACACGAATTGACAAGCTCCGCAAAGATCTCGTCTTTATGTGGCGCTCAAGACTGTATTCGGATGTCAAGATCGCTCTCACTGGTCCATTCTCACCAGACTCCGAAGAGGCTACGGCGGTCTTCTCAAGCCATCGTTTCATTCTGGCTTCCAGGTCGTCTTACTTCCGTGCCCTTTTCCTGTCTGGATTTGCCTCTGTCACTCCCACAAGTTCATCTGGTCCAATTACAATCACTCTCCCTTCCCCACCATTTACCCCAGCCTCTCTTCACTTCACTCTTGGCTTCATCTATGCTGGCACTCTGAATTTCTCCCATAGGACATTTGACTTGACCACTGCTTTCCAAATCTATCGGTCAGCAGCCTATCTGTCTCTCACCTCCCTTCAATCCGAAATCGAATCTCGCATCGTCGAGGAGATGACGCATGGACTTTTCCACGCCTACCTCACCTTCGAGGAGTATGAGAAGGTCACAGGCGGCCGGTGGGGTGTTGGTGGGTCCAAATGCAAGCAATGTACCCGCCGCATTCCCCGCATCCTGGAATTTGCAACTTCCGAAGACATTAAAAACACCATCCTCGATCGAGGCGCACGGCGCGCTCTTGTGGGATTGTTTGGCGAGGGATGGGTCACTCCGGAATTCGCAGCCTTGCCGCCTAAGTCTAGGGCGACAGCTTTGAAAGGGGTCTACGCACGCACGACGCCGCAGAATCTCTTCCCCCTTCTTTTTGCTGCGGAGTCTGCGCTGGCCAAGGTGGAAAGCCCCGGAATAAGAGATCAGCCATGGGCGGACATGCTCAAAGATCTGATAGTGCAGGCTCGCAAGAAAATGGACGATGTTCTTTGCTCGCAGTGCGAGGATGTGTTTGAGCAAGAGGAATGGCTGGCTATCCTCGAAAATGACGGGGTTCGCTTTGATGATGGGGACAAAGTTCGATGGGTTATGGACTCCCTTCGCAGAGGGCTTGGAGATACCAATGCTGGAATCGTTTATCAGGTATGCAGGTCCTGTGTTAATAGCCGGGACTCGAGGGCTCACCTTCATTGGCAACATAGACACTGGTGTCTTCAGTCTTACTGCGCCCTCACCCCACCTCTGCCTCCGTACATGCTGCCACTTTACTTTCATCTACTTCTCCAATTCGCTCGCAGGTCGAACGAGCTCGGCTCGACATTCTTCGCTGGCTTCGGAAACGTTGGGTTGGCGTTCGATTAGCAAATGGTTTCAATTCACTGGATGGTTGGGCTCTGAAAGAGATCAGTGATGGTGCGTAACCTTCAATGACACCGCAGCAGTATTGTATCTCATTGCTTTTCCCCCACATAGAACTCGACGTCCCCGTCGATGATCTCTTAGCCCCGCCTCCATCCAAAGGTGGCCTGACTCCACAATCATCTATTGAGAGTGCATCAAGCCCGAGACCTAACCAAGATGTAGATACGGCCAGCATCGCGTCTTCACAGGCGAACGCCCCGCCCCCTAATCGAAGCGTGGCGCAGACCACCGTCCAAAACTCTGCTGAGGCACAACGGGACCCCTTGGCATCTAGTCGAAGTTCGGTTGCCTCGTCCGTGTCTGTGTCCTCTGTTCGTACTGCTGGCACGGCACAGGCACGAGCCAGACCCTCTAATCCAACATCCTCACCTTCTGTCCCACGCAATCCTCCGCCACGAACCCGAGTCGAGAATACAAGTCCACGACCTGGAAATTCTTCACTCACCCCACCCAATGGCAGACCAAAATCTCTCGCTCCATCCATAGCATCGGTCCGCTCTGTGTCAAGCGCGCGATCGGGGACTTCAACAACTTCAACTCTCGGGAAGGCGAGGGTGTCATTAGCGCCGAAAACCCCCATCCAACCTTTCCGCGCCATCGCCCCTGTCACGGCCGCATTCGCGGGTGTCAAATAGCAGCGATGCATCAACAACCTTCAACACTGCTCCCTCCACTGTATCATTACGAGGGCGCACTACATCTGCCATGTCTAATGCTTCCAGTAGCAATGCAAAAGGTGGTGGGAGTCGTTCTCAGGGCCTCACTGTTCCCATTGAAGTAAGACCACGACGGACGTCGGCCGCATCAACCACGTCAGTCGCGTCTTCGACTCTTGGGTCCTCAAAAGCAGCAGCACCACCTCTTCCCCGCAAAGTAGATGCAACGATAGAGAAATCCAAGGCTGCTCCTCGACCGTCATCCACTGCTTCGGCGCGATCTGCTGTGTCAGGGACGCCCGAGCGACGCAAAGTACCCATTACTACCAGAACCCCCTTGAAGCACCACGCACAACCTCCACCTCCCTCTCCCGTACAAATCCCGGTCATCGACCGTACCACAAAATCTGCCAAATCGTCTGGCTCTTTGAGAGAGCCGCCAATACCAGATAGTGCGCAACGGAAATCGGTCACTTCATTACATACTCCACATCCAAGCGACGCTTCCACAATAAGAGCGGCTCCCGACCTTGAGCATAAACCATCCTCAGATACGATCACCAAGCCAGGGTCAGCTCATTCCGGCGCCTCAACGGTATCTGGATTTGTAACCCCACGCGCTTCTGTGGCCATGTCTGCTCAGTCATATCAAACCCCCTCTCCCACCACTTCTCCACCTCCACCACCTCCCATACAGATGCAAGCAATGGCACCGCTGCAGGCTCGTGGTGTCACTCTGAATATCGGGATACCATGTATGATCTCATCTAAGCGCTCGCGATTCAAAGCTTTCGCGCGGTATATTGGGGAAGTGGAAGGTGAAACGGGACCTTGGGTTGGCGTAGAGGTCCCGGTTGGCGATGGCTGGAGCGCAGATAAACTGGATGGACGAGACTGGAATGACGGCAGCCTTCGTGGTGTGCGATACTTCGACATTGGCGGATCTATTGACGATGGCGAGGAGCGTGCTGCGCGACGGCAGAGGCTGGATCTCGTACCGGATTCCGCATCCTCTATCAGCTCTATCAATGGCTACCAAAGCTCGCTCAATCGACGTAAGCGCGAAGGGGAACTGCTGCACGTCGAGCAGGAGCGCATGAAGAGATTACGTAGCACGTCTCCAGCGATTTCAGACATCTCCAGCATTGAGTCCCGCGGTCTTTTTGTCCGCCCACAACAAATTCTCTTGGTCATTGATGCACAAGAACAACATTGACCTGGTGGATTCTTTTCTTTTTTCGTTATCTCTGTCAAGTACTCATCGCTTTGGAAATGGACGTTCCAACAATCCACTCTCATTATATTTGATCCAACCTTATTCTCGCAGATCTCGTTCTATCGTTAACTTCCTGTGCTCTTGAGCCAGTCTTTTCACTCTCGTGTCATTCTCTCCTAATTTTTTCCAATTCAATTCTATCTTCTGAAACATTGCAGAGAGAATAATTGGGAACCGTGTTCTCTCTGCCTGGCGATTCAGGTGCGCAACATTTGGGCGCTATGAGAAGAAGAGCAATCCGTTTTCATACTATGAATGCGGTATGATGCGTGGAGCGCCGCTTGATTGCGAAATGAATTGGCATACTGCACGCTGGGTGATGTGAACTACTTGTTTGACCAGATGGCTGGTGACTGCAGTGCAGTGTAAACATTGTCCACAACATTCTCATTTCTGAGTCGTTACTTCTTACGCAACTAATCGGAAGAGCCTAACAAAAAAGGAGCCCACTTAGGTAATTGCTCGTCCCTGGTCACAGCTAGGTGGGATTAGGGGTCCGGGCCAATTGGACCGGAGCCTTCGAGCGCAAAATATAACACACACGACTGTGAAGCCGCGTTACAGCTCTTTGACGACCGAGCGGATTGAGCCTCGAAGATGGAGGGAAGTTATGATAACGTGACTCAATCCGCTCGCTTATCTAATTAGTCTGAGAGCGAGTCTGAGGCTCGTTCCTCGCTCTCAGACTCTGACACTTTTTTTGCAGCAAAAAGCGCTAGGTAGACAAATGAAGCCAGTTAGCACCTGAGAAAGCTTGCTATGGCTCGAGGAAAAAGGAGAAAAAAGTGGAGGAGACAAACGAAAGACATGTGACAAAACCTCCCGAAGAAAACATCCGGACTGCCCACTGCGCAAGACCTCAGCGGGAATGAACGACTGATCCGAAGCACGGCACACCTGAGAGTCCAGCCCATGACACTCTACCCAGGGGGATGCCTAGGAACAAGATAGATGATGAGCAAATGCACTTGGCAGCACACGCGTCGGGCACTTAGTTCCGCGGACATGGGATTCTCCAGCCTCCGGAACAGACACTGGACATACGAGCGTATTCCGAGAATAAAAGACGAAGACAAGCTGGTAGTAAGCTTTCCCTTCAATGTGGCATTCCTGGGACATCAGTTAGTACTGAGACTCTTTCTTTCCATCATATCCACACTCGTATATCCTTCAAAGACACACGGTCTGGTGGGTCTGCAGAAGGAAATCTTGCATATGTCACGGCGGGGACATGACGGTCGTATGTGTCGATAGCCCCGGTGGCTTTGCATTGTCCTATGGGGAATTGGGGGTCATGGCTAGTTATGACGGACGTATAGAGCGATTCATCACCTAATGTGTGCTTGTGCCACGGTCAGCGTGTCATCGAGCTCGACAATCAGTGTCTTGTGCTGCTCGCTATTTGAGCTGCGAGTGAGCTCGTCCTCAGGCTTCTTACCTAATTCCTGTCACTCCAACGGATCGACCTGGGGATTTGTTGGGCCACTCGTTCCAATTGTTCAGCCTCTTTTTATGGTCCAAAAATCATGGGTCTTACTGTGCTTACTTTCCCTGACTCCTATTCTCTACGCACTCATCCTTTGGCCCTAGCTTGTATCGGATCCCATTTTTCAGAGGATCCATGGAGTCGGGTCAACCGTGGATCGCAGGATTAGGTGGACCCTTTAAAAGTCTTGGTAGGGTACAGGGGCTTGCAACAATACAGTCACAATCTTGAGTATCCCTAACCTGGCCACCTTTTGCATCGGTCGTTGAGTGCTCGAAAACCCAGAGAAGAAGAAAGGGTCAACAAACATCCAGCTCACTTTTGTCCTGGAGATATTTCTTTGGCACGTCATGAATTGTACATTACCTTCCTACATCCTATTGTACCCGCATAAATGACGCCTTCGCGAAAGTGTAAATTTAACTTCATCCTGCGGTTCATGCTCTCGTAAAGATAATAGTACAGTAAGAAACGATTACAGCTGGAAGGGGGCCATCATATAACGATGCAAGGACAGCAGAAGAGAGCGGTCAAGCATCCGCAGCAGCTAAGATGAAGCCGAATCAGACATCGAAGCAGAAATGAGTATAATAACTTACACTCCCCAACATACGGCACAACATCCGGGACCAGAATCGCTACGATTCGGTTGGGGCTAAACAGCATATCATGTATCATGTTCATTGTGAACTGTGGAATTGGAGTGGACGAGACACGTACCGGGGCTGGTTGTTGAACGTAAATCACCTGCGGCTGTGGCTGGTGAGGCGGTTGACGGGGCTGATAAGGCAGTTTGCGGTCTTGGCTCGGAGTGTCTGTTCCAAAAGGGGAATTCCAGCTCAAGGTAAATGTATATTGTGATCACCTCCTTACTGTGCGCCTGAGCGGGTGGTTGAGGGGCATAATACTGCACATTTGGGGGCTGTTGGGCCTTTGACATAACTCGAGATTATTGGAAAAGGTTACTTTCGAGTGACCAATTAGCAAAGGTTCTGGGATACAATTTCCCAGACACCAAAAATAGTGAGATTAGCCCCGAGCGTGGGAAT
Organism: Hydnum rufescens UP504; assembly: GCA_014904985.1. Lineage (NCBI taxonomy): Eukaryota > Fungi > Basidiomycota > Agaricomycetes > Cantharellales > Hydnaceae > Hydnum > Hydnum rufescens. The sequence goes on along the minus strand of MU128980.1, from coordinate 92,462 downwards.
ATGGGGTTTGCCGAACCCTTGAATGGTCACCGTTGGTGCGCCGCGTGCGCCCATAGTATGCATTGTTCTTCTCTCACACCGTTATTTTTCTATCGACTAGCACGCTTTGCCGGCGCCCGCGTCTGGGCTCGGGCTTCTGGCTCGCAGTGGCTGTTAGCGATGAATCGTAACAGCTTTCACTGAAGCGCCGGGATCTTCGATGCAGTCAACGTTTGCCTCGGCGTATCTCTTCCGTTGTGTAGCTTCGTTCTTTCCCACACCCATTCCAATGCCCGTATTTCGTATATAGAAGGGAAGGAAACGTTTCTCCTTCGTGATCATGATGAACACCAGACGTTGTCAACGGTTTCATACTGGTTATTACGTACATGGGCATCCTCAGACTTATGAGAATAGCCTTCGATAATGGATTTAGCGGTGCGTCCCCCTCTTCTATATGCGACCCCAATTTTCCGATAAGTCATGGCGGATAAGCGTTGGGTTTGATCTTTTCGCGCTATGGTTCAACGCTAGATTGGTGCCAACAAAAAAGGAGTTGACGTCCCAAGTGTCAATTCATTCCCCTTGTCAGGGGCTGACAAGATAATTCGGAGAACCTGGGATGTAAGAATTATTGCGTGGCCTACTTACATAATGAAGGTGGCCATAGTTGACCCCCCTCGAGGGCAGACCAAGGATAGTGCGAAAGCAGTGTGACGAGAACGTGTTCATTGTCATGCTGTCCGGGAAACACCTCCAATTACTCTTTTTTTAGGTCAGGGGTACGGAACCATATCGGGGACGCCATATTTGCCAGGGTGTCATTCTCTCGCTCATGCTAGTCATATGCACTAGCCCAACGTCCTCACACTGGAGGGGTCTTTCCTGAAAAATATTACATGCGCAATAAGGCGATTTCGACGTGTTGGCGTTGACTCGTAGATTGATGCATTGTCCCTCAACCCTTGGCTTTGTATTCATTCAAGGTGGCCGAGAATGCCTATCCATGGCACTATAGGAAATTGGCTTGGAAACCACGATTAAACGCTGCCTCCGCTTTTACAGGCCTTGTCCACGCAACCAAAAAATGTTGTTATTCAATTCGGCAAGGCATTGTTTTCATAGGCACGTATAACAAGATGGCCTTTTTGCCATCACCTCACATCCCCTTTCCCTTCCCCCCCTCCCTACCCCCCTCTTGGTTTGCATACTCCGTGTCCCCCTCCACTATCTCATCATGGCGCGCGGAGACAGTCGTGATTTATCGAACCTTCAAATTGAGACTCTTCATAGGTATTATAAAATTTATTCGACCGTCGTAGTGAACATTCTAACGATCCTAAATCCAGGCTATCCTCTAGCCACTCCGGGATTCCATACGTGGAGTATACTCCCCTGGCTTATCCGCCCGACCAGAGGTCTCCAATCTCAGGACCATTCTGCGCCAACCTACTGACCTCACATTCGACCCGCTCCAACCCCAGGGGAACACAAATATCGCCATACTGGGAGCACGCCTCCTCATACCCTGATTTTTTCGGTCGCACCTTCGAATCCAACATCCCCACTCAATACCAAGCACTGCGCCCCGGGAACTCGTATTTCATCGACAATGGGCTCCTAGGACATGCTCCGTCTCTGGGAACTGATTTTCTATATCAACCCTCTCAGCCTACACCCACGCCTTCGTCTTCGGCTCCTTCTTTTGGTGTTTTTCCGACCGAGGCAGAGTATGGAGACTACTTCCACGGGGAACGGTCTCCCTTCAAAGAAGATCATTTCTTGGGCAGGCCCCGGTTTTAGTAATGGTTTGGGTCAGTGATTGTCTGAACAACAACCCCGTCGTTTGCTGGACTCATCCATCATCTCATTCAGATCGTCCTCGCCTCGATTATTCTCATAGGCCTGTCCAAGGGATACTTGATGTTCCCCCCTTCGCACAATCCGCCCAATCGTATGGAATCGCTCCTCAACCAACTTCGTCCAATGTTACTTACCAGGCTGGAAACCTTTTCCCTCCACCATCTTGCCCCGACCCTTTCGCTTCCGATACGTTCTCATATTGTCCTCCTACATCCTCTGTCGACCTCCCTCTTTACCAGTCCACGATCCACGATTCGACATTTCAGTGCCATTTGACGCCAACCACCACTCTGGATCCCGAGCTTTCGGTTCTGAAGCCACATAACGAGATGGATGCTCAGGACAAAGTCGTTCGACAGGCCGAGGCTCCACGGCCCACTAAAATCAAGAGACCTCGTAGTGAGTCTACGGGCATCCCTTCGTTATCATTGAGTGGCAATGACTGACAGACTGAGGATGGTGATCTCTACGTAGACCGTGGAACTGATTCAGACGAAGACTATCGACCCAGCCCCCCCAAAAGGCGTCGCGAGCTTGCCCCGAGGTTGCCATCCTCATCCCTTGCCACACGGTCTCCAGGCGCCGTGAAATCATCCTCGACCTCGAAACGCAACAGCCCGAATCCTAGGCCGCGAAGATCACGGACAACTCGCCTTGCTGTAACTCACCCCTCGGGGTATCATCTCGGCGAGTCGGCATCTTCGAATATTCACGAGTGGCTAAGAGTATATTTCACCCCCTCCAAAGCCCAGAGGTCCCTGAGGATCTGCGCCTTTTGTGGCGTATCTGACGGTAACCTCTCCCGGCATGTTCTCTCGACCCTCAATCATTGCGTTGATTGGATGCTAGGGATCCTTGAAGAGACCCTCTGCGGGTCCCTTCTGCTTGATGCCTTGAACTTTGTCGTTATTTGGGCAGAGACAACGCATGGTCCTGTATCAGTCCGCTGGAGCCGCCGAACGCGATCTACTGCTTAGCGAATACAGCGATCGTTCGTCGCATGCCGTCCAAGCTTTGCGCTTCGGAGCCAAGCCCTTCGAGACGCTCTGTCAAATTGCCCGTCGTTGGGCCAGGGAAACCGACGCTACCGCATACAGGTGTAGCTGTGGTATGAAGGCATCCTTGCGAAAGGACGTCCTGAGGCGCCATCTCCGGACATCTCGGAAATGCCGCCCGCTGGTGAGTGTTGGGCTGTTTCTCCTGCGTCTTATACATCAAGCTGAATTGCTGGTTGTCATTTCTTCCCCGCCTGAAGAGGCACTGATTTTTTTAAGGTGGCGGCGGAATTCTCTCTCTTGTATATCCTAACCGCATTGGGAGTTAATGGCGAAGTGCGCGGCACCACAATGGATGGATACTCATCTCCTCTCTTCCGCTCCATCTCAATTTTTTTCCCCTTTGGACTCATGTAATGTTCTTGTCTTCTGTAAGCGCCTTCTGCAATAAACCAGATTGATTCGGACGTTTGGTTTTGTATGACGGTTTACTTGTCTAACCTCAATAGAATAACCCTAATCTCTGCACACCTGGAATGATTTTCAAGCAAGGTCACAGGTGCCCACGACGTCCTGTTGTCTAATAAAGATCCCCCAGGGAGTGAAAAAGGTACAAATAAAAGGTTAGGAGTCGAACCTGCACCCTTCGGGTTGCCAAGAGAAAATTCTGAGTCGCAGGGATGTAATTTTCTTTTCCCCTTTGGACTTGTGTTCTCATCTGCAACACCACCACCCTTATATAATAAACCTACCATTTCCTGGTTTCTGATTGGTCCTGATCTTTGGCCTTGCATGCAGTCTACTTGTCTAGTCTCAATGGAATAGCCCTAATCTTATTTTGCAAGCAAAGTCGCAGGTGCCAGTGGCAGCCTGCTTAGGAAATATCCACTGGGGCTGAAAAACATAGCATCGAAATATCTTCCTGCACCCCAAAAAGCAAACAGTATTACTGGTGCCCGGCATCCAAATTGACGATATCTTGGCTGAGAATATGATGCAATCGAGTCATACCTGTCAAGGCGAGAACCCCCACGAAGGTGGTAGAAGACCATGGGGCGAAGTTGAGCAGGGATGTGCTTTTGAGTGAGTGGGTGTTATACAGTACAGTTTTTCCGCCACGACTACTGTCGACCACGTGGAGAAAGGCGTTGATAGAGTAAACAGGGGAGATTATGCGAGATGGGATTGGTAATGGTACTCAATGTTGAATAAAATCAGGGGTGGCATCATGTCTTTGTTATTAAATGGCGAAACTTCTATTCGAATATTTTTGTAACGAGACCCGTCCCAACTATTTCAAGGGCAGTGAGTTAAACATCGTTGCACTAAGACCAGGAACATATAGTATACTCACTGGTCTTGCCACCCTCTCGAAGGGTGAATCGAGAGCCAATCTCAAGAGCGGCGTCGTGCACAAGCTCACCAATGAGTTCCACATTGTCACCTGGCATAACCTACGTTCGTGGGCTAAGTGTAAGCTTCAAAGGGACGAGGTTGTCAAATGCGTACTAGCTTTTCGTGTGCATCAGGCGTTCCCTCAGGGAATGACAAAGCGACGGTGACATCGGCCGTACGCAGGAACAGTTGTGGCCGATAGTTGGCCATGAACGGCGTATATCGTCCACCTAAAATCCCATCGTTTCCTCAATATCATGTGTGTTGGAGGTGACACATTAAACATACCTTCGTCCTTGGTCAAAACCTAACAATCGTAGGAAGGTGAATTCATGAGTGAAGGAATCCTAAACATGGAACAATGATGTGGCCTACGTAAACTTGGGCCTGGAATTTTTTGACAGACTTAATGGAGCCTGGGAACGCGATCACCTGGCCACGTTTGAGCTGCTCGCGCTTAATTCCACGGAGGAGGGCACCCATGTTGTCACCAGCCTCTCCCTGTAAAGTATCTTATAGGCCAAGAAAAACGAATGTCATCAGAGTGCACATACCCGATCCAACTCTTTGTGGAACATCTCTAAATTGACGTACAAGTAAAAAAGGGACGTCCCACAGTTCTGTATGGCAGGGCTCACCAATTCCAGTAAGAGTGGTCTTGAAAGACTCTCCGAGGCCAACGACCTCTACTTCGGCGCCCTTGAGGATAGTCCCACGCTCAACCTAGATTCGGCACACATGGGCATGAGAGTTGTGGCGGTCACATGGGACTTCAACTTACACGACCAGTGGCAACCGTTCCTCGGCCAGAAATAGAAAATACATCTGTTTGCTTGAATTTAGTGTCTCGAAATGACATGCATACAGCGCCAACGCACCTTCTATAGGCATCAAGAAAGGTTTCTCCAAATCACCTACCATTACGAGTGAGTTGACAGGAAATAGTCAGGTCTCTTTAGGCAGGCGCACGTGGTGGGAGATCCAGCCATTCATCGCAGGCTTTGACCAGCTCTGTGATCTTATTCGCTCCGATGTCATCCTTCGTTCCCTCGAGTGCAGCCAATGCAGAGCCCATAACAATGGGAGTTTTCTCTCCGTCATAATCGTAGGCAGAGAGCAAGTCACGCATTTCCATGTCCACCAGCTCCAGCATTTCCGGATCGTCTATCTGATCGATCTTGTTGATAAAGACGACGAGTTTTTTCATACCTACTTGACGCGCAAGGAGAAGATGTTCTCTTGTTTGCGGCATTTGTCCATCCGTGGCGGATACCACAATAATTGCCCCGTCCATTTGTGCGGCACCTAAAATATAGGAGTCAGTATGAATGTGTCTAGACTCCTGAGAACACATACCGGTAATCATATTTTTAATATCTAGAAAGAAATGTTAAGGCAGTCTCTGGAAATGAAACACAGGGCTTACAATCGGCGTGACCTATAACGAAAATGGTCAGTTGATATTTCTACATCGCATGAATGAGTCAAAATGTACCAGGGCAATCGATATGGCCGTAGTGACGCTTGTCAGTCTCATACTCGACATGGGACGAATTGATTGTGATTCCACGTGCTCGTTCTTCAGGTGCTTTATCAATCGAACCGTAATCGATAAACTTATTTTTTCCTGAGCGGGCCGAGAGGACCTTGGTGATGGCAGCGGTGAGTGTTGTCTTCCCGTGGTCGACATGCCCAATAGTGCCAATATTCATGTGTGGTTTCGCCCGTGAGAACGCCTCTGCATACATTCGTAACGAACCTGCATGATACTCCATTGAGAAACCGGTGACATACATTTCAGAATGTCTACTTACCAACAGCGAAGCGTTTGCGCTGGGAGAGTACCGTTCTCCCAGAAACACAGACGGCTAAATTGAGTGTCAGGCTCGCTTGGGGAACAGACAAATAAAACATTGAGCCGCATTACGTTTCAAGGATAGCCCATGTCCTGAGGACGCGGCTCCTCGCATAAGGGTCCACGCCGTCAACATGGTCCTCTGCAACAACCACTGCAAATTTTGAGACCGGATTACGCCGGACGCGGAGCCAAATCGGGAAACAGATCATTCAACACCTCTAGTGCAGTACCGTCTACTTGTCATGCCTCGAGCAATCATATCGCCCTCCGTACTGGCTTCAGACTTTGGCCAATTAACTGCTGAGTGCAAAAGAATGATCAAGGGCGGTGCCGAGTGGCTACATATGGGTATGGGAACTGTACGTTTGGGCCGTCCGAGAGCTCATCTATTCTACTCACCACTGAATAGATGTTATGGATGGGTATAATACCCCTCTTCGTTCTCAGAGATATAGTTTGACATCTTGATCCGGGGCAGCCATTTTGTTCCCAATATCACCATGGGTAATTGTCATTTCTCCGTGTATGTGGTTGGGCCTCATGGCTGTCTCTTTCAGGGGCACCTATCTTAGCTAGTGTCTCGAAGGGTGTTCCCGGAATCTTTATGGACTGCCATATGATGGTCGCCCAACCCGAACGGGTGTGCTAATGTCATTGTCCTTTATTCTCGCGCGTATTGAAAGAGTGTAACGATCAGTGGGTCGAAGACATTGCTAAAGCTGGCGGTTCTTTATATTGCTTCCATCTGGAAGCGGCCAGTTCGTCGCTCCCGTCTACCTGAATCTCAGACCTCGTCTCTGAATCGCAGGCAACTTTTATAGAGGACCCTTTATCGATCATTGAATCCATCCACAAGAATGGGATGAAGGCGGGCGTGGCGATATCTCCAGACACACCGTCAACAGATATCACACACGAGGTAGCTCAAGCCGCAGACATGCTTCTGGTCATGACAGTGTATCCAGGTCATTATCTTGGGGCAATTTATCCACCCAACCTTCCAATGTAACTGAATGTGATTTATTCATTGTCACAGGGAGAGGAGGTCAGAAGTTTCTCGACCGATGCGTCTCAAAGGTTGCCGAGCTTCGTGAGCGTTACCCGGAGAAGGATATTGAAGTAGACGGCGGTGTCGGACCGTCCACCATCCATGTCTGCGCTGATGCAGGTATGTCCTGCTCTTATCGGAAATCCTTTTACTCTGCGGGGGTCGCTTGGAGTTGAATGGGGAAGGCTCACCTTCGTTCCGGGCAAATAGGATCAAACGTAATTGTGGCCGGGACAGCGATCTTCGCTGCACCAGACCCCGAGGGAGTTATCGAGAGTCTTAAAGAGACCGTTACTAATGCCCTACTGAAGGCAAACGAGGATAAAAAGCCTCCATCTTCCGTTGTCCTTGAACACCCTCATACATAAGTATTTGTATACTAGCCAAACGGAACGAGAATTGTACACCCTGTAAGTTGGGGTTAGGGAATTATGCGATGGACGGTAGCTCTTGCCCAGATGTCACTAGGACAAACTCGTAGAAAATACACAAATGGCAATCGGTTGTATCATAACTCTTCAAAAAAGAGGACAGTCGGTTCCTGATGTGTGAATAAAAACCCATCAACGTAAATATTCGGGGCTAATAGATTGGACTTCACCTGTATCAGCAAATCATTACCCATGTGTAAGTCCCAGTAGCTGAGGTCTGCGTATGACTACAAGAGATGGTCATCCTTAGGGCACATGCGACAAATTGACAACAATGAACACTAACGCCAGGACGGCTTGAGCGTCGGAAAACCTGATGAAGGGGGAATGATAACGCAAATTCTAGTGAGTCAAAAGGAATCGCTGTACCCATGGAAAGTCCTCACTTCGCCCAAACATTAAATATATTATTAGCCTGAGACACCCGGTACTCCAACGTACCAGGTTCATTCTTTGAGAGAGCAGATTCCTTGACAGCAAGTAAAGTTCGCCGAAATTTGGCGATCATGTGCTTGTCGTGCTTTACTTCTATCTAGGATGCGCGTGGACTCCCCCGAAGACTCAGTCGAAGGAGACATCCGATGCTTACTGTTGCAACCAGGACGACGGTATTCTTGAAGTGGTCACAAGTGGCACTCATTGCTAACTAGATAGAAATCCTCCAGAGATATTTCGATCGCAGGAAACCAACTAGAGCCTCCTATCGCAGAAGCATAGAATTAAACACTCCTGGAGAGGCGCTGTGAATGTCATGGCGACAAGATGCCTACTGGGAGATCTTTCGGCGAACGAAGGGTTTGTGGGTTGATTTCGGTAAAGGTCCGGTGACTGGTGGTGCTAGTTCTCCACGTGCGTTCGTCTCAAAAATGGTGCAGTTCACTGGCGCGCTGGAGCAATCTTACGAACTTATATGAACCCTCTGCCCAGCTCATCTTTTCTGTCTTTAAAACTCTTACCGATCAGCAAGTTACTGTCGAACTCAAGAATGACCTTTGTATAACAGGTGTTCTCAAATCTGTGGACCAGTTGCGTTGCGCGGGTCTTGAGGCAGTTGCATCATCCGTTTAAACTGACTATTCGACTTCGTGTCATATATAAATTCCTGGGACTCGTTCAGGTTCTTAAATATTCGCCTGGATAATATATCTGTGTTGGATGAAGCCAGACATCCGCATATGGTGGGTTCTCTCAACTTGTCATCTAGTTGGCTCCTAAGTTCTAAGTGTACCCGTCTCCCTGTCCCTAGATGGCTGTAAAGAACTGTTTCATTCGTGGTTCTGTAGTCCGGTATGTTCAAATTCCGCCAAGTGGAATTGATACCCAACTACTCGAAGACGCGACGCGACGAGGTTAGCACGATTCCGACGATGTCGTTCGTTCTGGCCAACCACCCTAACTATCCATTGTGATCATCGATCAGAGGCTGCCACACAGACCAAGCGATAAGATGAGATTCATGCTATCACCTGCACGTTGGCAGCAAGAGCAGGGACCTTGCCGTACTGTTTCGATCTCGGTTCTGCGCACCGATTAATGCATACATATATGTCACATCAGCTAGCTTACTAGGCATATGGCTATTCCCCATCGCGATCGAGTAGACATACAACGGAAAATATCGTGCTGCTAGATTTTTTAAGCCACAATGTCGTCATCGGGGTTGACAAAGACACCAAGGCTCTATTCCCTGCCCTTTGGAGAGCTGGTCGTGCACATCCGAACGTCCAACCTCCGCAACAATCACATCCTTCTCCTGCTGGAGGAGCGGGACAGAGTGCGCGATGATAGTGATCACTTTATATCTCTTCGTATAATTCATAAGTTTAACATTCCAGGGCGTCCAAGTAATGATAAATGTCTTTGTAAGAGGTATCTTATACAGCGAGATATCTACTGCAAAAAGAGCTCAGTGAGAATACGGATCGTGTCTTCGGGAGCTTTGACAGTGTGGCCTATGGTGCGAGGATCGTTGAATATTTCATAATCATTCCCTCCCTGTTAGGTTCACAGTTAAATCGGATGATCAATGGACTTCAGAAGGTCAATGGAAATACATACTTTGTACGTCTTGTCTCCGAAGAAGTGAATTTGTTCAAAGCCCTCGTCTTCGACATGCCTCAAGGCGTATGTCTTGTCCCAGCCATTTGGGAAGACATCGAAGGAAATTTGCCCCCCGATTGAGAAGGTCAAATCATACGACGCGAATTTCTCGCGCAAAACACGCACGAATTCTTTCCTGAGACCTCGTTCCTTTCGAAACATCGACAATGAAACCCTTTCGAGGTCAACCAAACGCGTGACGACCCACCAGATCATATTTCTCGAAAGTATTGCGCTCCTCGACGCTGAAATCCATGAGGTTAACTCCAGATCGTTACGGGATCGCGGCCCAGTGAAGACAATAGTTACCTGGCATTTCGACCGATCGGACTAACATTAATCATACCGTTGCGGAATTCGATGAATGTCCCTCTAGAATTCGGAATAAGACTGGCTCCTTATCCATGACCCTACCGCACGTACCTCTTGATGGGAATATCGAGGTCGGCGATGTAGTGCAAGATAAAGTTTACCAAGGGTTTGTATCGCTCCTCGCCTAGATGATTGATAAATGATTGAGAGGCTAATTGCTTTCCGGCTTTGTAGGCGATGAGGCCATTCTCCGCAAAGGCGTAATCAAAGGTTTCGACAACTTCATGACTCATTCAATCAAGCTCTGATGAGCCAACCGCGACTGCAATGTAACGATACTGACCTGGACGTCCATCGATGGCAAGCTGCTCACTGATTTTGGTAAAATCGGATCCACCAACGAAGCCGATTACCACCTTCTTCCTGACATCTTGCAGGACTTTGAGAATCTCAGGCGATGCGGCCTACAAGCAACGACGACACCATTGACGGGGAAATGAATTACATTCCCTCAACTAAACCTACTTACGCGCCTGGCCAGAGTCAGAGTGCCGTCCACATCGAAGAGGACAAGTGTTTTTGGGAGCAGGCGATCAGCAAACGTGGCCATTATTTAGAGGCCCGTAGTCTCGGATCCGGGCGGAGTTGAAATCTTTTGGACACCCGACGTCCCGACAAACAACATTCCCAGATTGGTTGAAGCGCCAATGGTCTGAAAAGAGGCACACGGTGAGCGAAGGCGGTTCCAGGACCTTGAGGATCCGCTCCTTTGCGCGGGTCTTATTGTACACGGAGACCATGGGAGTACGCCGGTGGAACACAGCCACAGAATTCGAGTTCTGACTGTTTCGGCGTGTGCCGATCACGCGATCCTCTAATGGACCAGGCAAGTATCGAGACCCGAACGAAATGAACTTACGCTAAGCATTCGAGGTTTAGGACTCATTTAGACGCCTTTTATCCACGCCACGGCCAGGGACATCGACCCACCCGTCGGTACATCCGCCCCAGGCAACTGCCGCTATATCTCAACCGTTTGTACACCTTGAGTTTGGCGAGGCGCGGTAACATTCATCCTGATGGTTATCTCGATAGCAAAAAATCCACAGATGACAAAAGCGCCGCCTTTAAGCCTCGCAAAATCAACAAAAAGTTTCGTGATCGCGCTGCGGAGCGACGTGAAGGAGTGAATGGGGACTTTGCAGAGGTGCTACTGTGTGCTTCGTCTTTAGCAGTCTCTTGTGTCTTATGGATGTGTGCTGATGACAGATTGAAGCCATACTGGAAGATTTTGAACAACGAACAGCGAATGAAGACCGGGCCAAGGTACGTCTCGTTGAATACAAATAGGTTGTGCACGGCATCTCAACGTATCGTCAGGTTGCAGAGCAGCGTAAATACTTAGGGGGAGACGGCGATCACTCCATTCTCGTTAAGGGTGCGTTGAGGCGATTTCTATTGCCCATTGAAACCTTCCACGTACCGTGTATTTCCACAGGCCTCGACTTTGCACTTCTGCAGGCAAATAAAGCCCGTACTGGAAGCCTTCAGGAGGAGGAAATGGATGCTGCCTTAGAAGAGGCCTTCGTCGAGGCGGCATCGTCTTCGACTGCAGCGAAACTAGAGGACCTTGCGTCGCCGTCTACCATCGTCCCGAAGAAACGTACGCGGGAAGAGGCAATAGAGGAACTCAAGCGGACCCGTGCCAAAGGACAGGGTGGATCTCTCCTATAGAGTCTAATGCTGCCTCAGACATTGAGGCTTTGGAACAGGCGAAGAAGAAGGGGAAATTCAGACCTATCGGTGCACCACCCCCCGAACCACCGAGATCCCCAAGGTCACGGATCAGGGAGAGAAACGAAAGAAAAGGAAACGGAAAGTTGTCATGGTCGATTCCCTTCGTGCAGCTGAAGTATCTCCTGCGGCCCAGCCTGATGGAACCAAATCAACATCCTCAGCGCTGGACGGGACGGCGACTGGCCCAGAAATCTTTCCGCCCACCGATACGGCAGCCCTGGAGGAAAATGTTCAGACCTCCAATCCGACGGCATCCCGGCGTGCTGAATCTCCGCCTCCGACAAGTACAGTAACGATCGTGACAGTGCCTCCCGTCCCACCTACGCTACCGTCGGCAACGATACCGCAGGATGACTCTGACACAGACATATTCGCCGGTGCAGGCGACTATGAGGGCCTTGACCTCGATGACGAGGATGAGGGTGCTGGTGATCCTCCTGTTGGAGGGACTCTTTCAGGAGAAGATGTCCGTCTGGGCCTAGTCAGGCCTCGATGGTTCGGTGAAGACGGCGACGAAGCACTACCAAATGTGAACAGCATTCCCGCTATTGCGATGCCCAGGTCGAAGTCACCCTCTCCAGGACCATCGCGTCCCCAGGCAGCGAAACAAGCTGACGATGCAGAAGACAGAGACTCGTCCTCTCAAACTGTTCGTTTACAACCCCTCGCTACATCCGCTCTCCCCTCTATCAAAGACCTTCTTGAGATCGACAAAGCTGCCGAAGTCCACGAAAAGAAAAAAGCTCGCAGGGAAAAGAATAAAGCTAAATCTGGTGGAGGCAATGGTGAGCCTGTGGAGCCAAAGAAGGCAAAGCTTGGCAGCGAGGCGAAGTTGAATCGGGATTATCAGCAGTGCGTCTTATTTTCTTTGCCCTTTCTGGTTCTGTTCATTCCTTATATATTCTCCAAACATACAGGTACACTTCATATGTAGAGAAGAAGGCGAAGGGCTCTTGAGACTGTATTGACCACACTATTGAACACTGACCCAGAATGATCCATCATTATTCATCAGCTAATATTGATGAGCCTCCAATTATTGAATCTAATTAGAGAAACACTCCTGGCGAAGGCGGGACAACCCTTCCTCATCGCTGGAAGTGACACTCTCGGGTGGGATCAGGTCGCAAGTAATTTGGTTGAGCCTGGCGAGGAAGCGAGACATCTTTTCCTATCTTGGTGAATATTTTCAGTGATGTGGTTAAGGCCTTTGTATTGCACTCGAGATATTTTAGTGATTCCTTTGCGGAATGGTGGGATTGGGACACTTCATGGATCACACGAGGCCCTAATAGCACTTATGCCCTGTTGGCTTGGAACTGTATGGAGCAAAGGTTACTCAGATTAAGGCCCCCATTGGAGTCGCTGTTACCGAAGCCCAGCTTGAGAAGTGAGTGGGCAGCAGAGGCCTCTTCTAGCTCAATGCTTTACGTCGCATTGCCTACAGGGCTCTGAAGCAGAACAAATACATGGTCCTCACCTTCACCCATGTCGATACTAGCACTGGTATGCGTGATCCCCCCTTTTTTAGATTATTTACTGAGCTTCTACTTCGTTCAGGCGTCCTTTCGAACCCCAAAATGATTGCACAAGTGACTCGGAGTGTATTCCCCCGACACTTTGGTATGTTCTGCCAATTTATTGGTGCAATCTTTTAAGCTCGATTCATTGCCTCTCTGTTAGATGGTGTCTGCGCTGTTGCAAGCGAAGAGATCCGTTTCGATGACTGGGATATCGACGTAGTCATATCTGCTACACAGAAAGAGCTTGGTGCGCCCCGCGGTTCTGGTCAGCCAGCGTGCTCTCCCTTCCCGTTGGACCACTAGATGGCAGTTTCTGCTTCTGAGGGTACGCCAGCACCTGACGCATTACTTCCAGCGGAAGGAATCGATCTTGTCACAGGCGGCGACGCTGCTGGCGCTTCAGTGGGCGGTGTTGTAGTGGTTGCAGATGGACCCAACTGCCAAGAAGGGATAGAAGGTCTCGGAGTTGGTGTGCTCGATCCAGGCGGCGGGTAGATGCCACCAACCGTTGTTGGGCCGCTTCGCGAGAGGAGCAATGACTTCAATGACTTGAGTTCTTGCTGAAGATCAAGGAGTGCTTGTGACTGAGCATCTTTATTTTTCTCTATCATCTGTACGGCACAGTAAGAATGTCGTGCTCCGTAACGTTATTGAAGACCGACCTTTGGAAGCATATCGCGAACATTGTTGACCTCGTCGCGAATCTCCCTCAAATCAGCTTTAGCGCGCGATTCGCCTTCCTTGGTTTCGTTTATGGCGATTTGAAGTTTGTTGAGAGCACTGTCGACCTTTTCCCGTTGTTCTTCTACAATACTTCGTGAGGCGGCGGCCTCGGATTGGATATCCTTGATAAGTTCGGCAGCAGCATCGAATTGGGCGGTCAGAGCATCTCGGTCTGCTTCGTAGGCAGTGGCGCTCGGGGTATAAGATGTGGCAAGACGTATTTCTACATGTCGAAGACCCCAGTCAGCTCCGTTCAAAGCTTTAGGTCTGTGGGAATTTCGCGTACACGAGCCAGAGAGACGATGCCAAACATGACGCCCCCTGAGACGACTGCCATTATCTACAAGCGAGAGATGAGGCGGGTGCACACAATAGTGAATTCTCTGTGGCGCACGAAATAATCTCTCCAGTCTCTCTGTGGAACCTGAGGCACGACAGCGAAATTCGGTGGAACAGCATATGGCGCCGGCGAGCCATACGGCACTTGGGAAGGAGTGGCAGGAGAGCTAGGGGTTTGTGCAACCTGCTGCAGGACTTGTTCGATTTCTGCATTCGTCAGTCCTTTGGATTCGAGAAAGGCTACTCGTTGTGTTAGAGGGTAGTTTCGAGTCTAAGAAGCAATGAGTTCGTCCAATAATATACCCCCATTGCTGCGGGAGCTCACACTTGGATCTGACAGAAACGAAAGCGCATTGCGCAGAGCTCTTGACGGTCAGCCATTTCCTCAGCTCCGGTGTCCACGCTGCCCGGTTTAGGCCGCCCGCCGGAAGCAAAGCTTGGCTAATACGTACGGCAAGCCCCGCTGGACCGGAAGTTGACGTTAGAGACTGGCACCAAACTAGGCGACGCTGGGCTGTCACCATGTTTTCCCAGCTCACAAAGAGAATACAAGATGGAATCGAAGCGGTGGAACACATCGCTCAGTCTGGAGTGCCAGCGACAGGTCACGCGTCCTCTGCGAATGCTGAGCATCCGAGTCTAGCAGGAACTGAACACATACCCTCCCTGAGTGAAGAGGGGACTCGTTCCGGAATCCTCTCCTCTCCATCCCTGGCGGAGAGTGCGTTCTCCAGCATCAGGCGTTCTTTTACAATTCCTGGAATGGCATCGCCTTCTCCCGACCCTATTCGTCTACGCTCTCCTTCGAAACAACGTACAATTGAACATGGACTCGAACCTGTAAAACGCTCCGGTTCCACAAGTCTCGAAGACCGTTTGCGTGCATCGTTTGCGATCGGGGAAGCTAGCATACCCCCTTCACCAAAGCATGAACCTGTTTCTCTGACACCCTCCACACAATCCGAATCTATTCCCGACGTCCTCATGGATGACCCCGCTAATATTCCTCTTCCACCATCACCACCATCACACCCCGTCCCTCTCCCCATTGAACCAGTGGTCCCTCGCCCCGAGTCCGTTGATGTTGATCCCCTACCCCCCAATCCTCCACTGGATCTATCCCATAGTGATTTCTCACCACAACATTTAGATGGGCCCTCAGATCAGGCTCCGCCTCTTTTCCTCCCAATAGACAACGTCTCTTCTCGAGCTCCTACTCTTCCTGTAAACCCAGTTCCTAGCAATGGTACGTCAACCAGTCCCAGTACTTCTATTGTCCAAATTCTGGAAAAAATAAATTCAATCCTTACGAATGCTTTTTACAATAGCTCAAACCAATGTTGAGCCATCCATTGACGAGACGCCAATTCACCGGGCGTTAAATCAGCCGCGTATTCCGGCCTTATCATTAGGTACACTTCCCGAGAATGAGCTTGTAGAGGCGCCGAATGGACATCTGCCCTCCCAAAACAGTCATGATCCAACAGCAGAGCGCTTGAGGCTTGTAGAACAGCGCTTTATAGGTGTGTTCTGTCAATAACCGGCTTATAATAGTCCCAAGGCAGTTAATAATATAGCGTATGGAACCAGATGTCTCAGCATCGTTCAAGCGATTGCGAGCTGAACGTACGGCAGCAGATGATGTCTTGCGTTCACACACTCCTCTACAAAGCATCTCCGACATTGATGCACTGCAGGCATATCTAATTGCTATATCCTCGGCTGCAGCCGTATGTGAAACCTTCAAATTCTAGTAAATCGTTCTGAATCGCTCAATCCTTCGTTGTTAGACTGCAACCGAGGACGTAAAGAAGCTTAGTGCCCAGTTACACCGTCGGTTCCTCCTTTTGCGGGTCTTATCGGTTTGTTCCTGAAATCCCCGTCCGCTTTTATAGAACAAAATGAACGCATGGAGGAACTTCGCGATACACATCGGCTGGAGGGAGTTTCGCGCTCCGCCCAGGTGGATAAACTAGAAAAACAGCAGGGCGAATCCAACGCTCTCCTTGCTGCCACTGAGTCTAAGTTGAGCAGTACCTCCACCGAGCTTGAGCGTGTCAAGTCAGAGAATACCGCAATACGTGCTGAATTTGACAAGGCACGGAAAACTGCCAAGGAGGACGAAGACACACTGCGTGTCGAGGTGGAAAAGGCACAAAGGACGGCCAGGGATGAGGAGGAGAAACGGACAAAAGCGATAAGTTTGCTGAAGACTGTGCGCCTAAAGTCAGTCAAGACCGAGAAGGATTTGGATGAGGTCATGCAAGAACGTGCTCTCTTTCGTGGGGAGGTCGCCAAGGAGAGAGACGCCCACAAGGCCGAGTTGGCCAAACTCGAATCGGAGGTCGAGAAGATTCGTATCGACAAGGGGAAAGATCTCACCAGATTAAAGGCTCAGTTCGATGCCGAGCTTGCCGCAGCAAAAAATCGTCTAGAAAAAGAGGCGGCTACGCAGAAGAGCCAGTTTGAACTTGATGCAATTACTCTTAAGGTGGGTATTCCGCTTCATATGCCTGTCGTATTGATGTTGAACGTCTCGCTTCAGGCAACTCACACACAAGAGCTAACGAGCAAGTCAAATCGAATTTCACAACTCGAAGCGTCTCTCCAATCCCTGTCTCAAGAGCGTGATAGTCTGTTCGATCAGCTTCAATTGCGACAAGCAGAAGTCGAATCTTCTCAATATCATCTTGAATCCCTGGAAAACCAGAGCGCGGAACTCCGCCATCTGCTTCGAGAAGCGACAGATCGTGCCTCGGCACTCTCTGACGAATTGCTTGACTCTCAACGTCTAGTGGGCGCGGCTTCTGCCAATGGGTCAGATCACGGGGCCACCGCGGCGAAGAATATTGTGGCGGAGGTTGAGAAGCGATATGAAAGTAAGATCTCGGACCTGCGGCAACGGATGATGATGCTCGAGGGCGAACGGAGTGATGCCGAAGAGGAATGGAGTCGGAACCTCGCTGAACGGTCCAAAGAAATTGACCGCTTGCGGAACGAACTCGCTACCAAGGACGGCTTGCAGAGCGCCGAAATGGGCCAGAAGGCTGTGACGGAGGAGCTGGTCCACTCTCTCCAAGCTGAACTCCAGTCGGCAAAGGATGAGAAACAGGCGATGGGGAAAGAATTAGCCCTGTCGAAGGCTGCGTTCGAGCAGACAAAGGAGACCGAGGTCAGGCTTCCCTTTCCAGTTACCATTGATTCACTGGCTGATAGTTTGATTCATCAGAATCTCATACGTTTGGAGCATGCCCAATATATACAGCGAGTCTCTCTGCTCGAGAAGGAAATGGGGGAGGTGCAGAACCGAGAGGTACTTCTACGAGCGAGTAATAAGGTGACCTAGCTTCATATACGGATGCCCGACTTGTACAATCCTAACTTTTGTTTCTGCGCCTCGCAGACCCTACGAGAAGAGCTTCGAAAGGTACAGACATCGGCTGCATTACTCGAACGGCAGCGAAATCCAGGAGTTGGATACTGGGCGCAATCGAATCAATCACGGACAAATATCCTTCAACAGGATATTGTCCCTGGCTCTACGTCCATTTCTGACAGTCCACGACGGTCTGGCTCTCCACAGCCTTCTTCGCCTGCCCAATCCGTTTTCTCTGACAATGGGAGCCCTATTGTCAAACCCACAGAAGAAGATGTGAACCTCGAGTACCTGAGGAACATCATCTTGCAGTTTCTAGAGCACAAGGAGATGCGGGTGCGCCGACTTTATATGGATGGTTGCTACATGGATCCTGATTATGCTCTATTATCTATCTTCAGCCGAGTCTGGTTCGAGTGATGTCTGTGATTCTGCGCTTTACTCCGGCGGAAACGAGACGCTTGGTCTCAAAAGTATAGCGGAAGCTTCCATTCTGTCCAAAATGGATGTGGAAGAGGCCTAGGTCCCAGTCCTCGAGGTAGTGCCGATGGACATTCGTAGGAAACGTATCCGTGATCCTGAGGCTGACTTGATGAACGCCCCAGCAGCGTCGCTAATGGCCGTGCGTCGTAGCCCCGCCCAGAATTGTCATGGACCGTGGACCTGAAGGGAATCTCTGCCTAAGTGAATGCAGTCTTTTTGGGACATTCTCAGAACAGCATCGCTTCAGCCCTCTATATATGTATATATATGCGCATGGCGCGTGCGCCTCTATAGTGTGGATCTCTTCCAATCGCCCCGGCGGCGGTTTGCTTGGGCTTGCATGTTATTGTCACCAATTGAGATTCTGACCGGTGCGCGACGTCCCTCTCAGGCCATATAATTGCGTCCATGCTGTGTGATGCATGTATCGTTATGCCCATATACTGAATCGGTGACTCAAAATACAGGAATCACAGGGTGATGGAGGCTGAGATGAGTCGCTAGAATGTCTAGCACGACCCACTAAGTGCAGAGCTCTGAAAATCATCCCATTTGGGCTTGTCGATCTTGTTCCGCAAGGAATCAGGGCAATTTTTCAGTTGTGATGGACCTCTGCGCCCCGAGCGCTGCTGATCTGGGAAGATCTCTATAAACACTGTGGAACTTCGAGAATAATGATAATGATGATGAATGTCTCGATATTTACCCTGCAACTACCGGCTGCTCCCGAAGGGCGCCAAGGGCAGGGGACCGAAGGTCCAGGGGGTACAGTGTATATACATTGGGAGAATATGAAGAGATTAAAATATTGTCCATGGCCACAGACCTCGAACTCCTTCGTCCCGAGATACCACGACCAATATCAGATGGGATTCCGCACTTTATCTCCGCTGACATCTTGGTCGTCGGATACATATCGTGATTTAGAGTTAGCTTTCGTATGCGGGTATTCTGTAGACGGCTGGCTAGGTCCCGAGGGGAGGGCGCTGGCGCCCGACCTCTTCGTTTCCTGACAGTTTCCGTTTTCTCTCTGAACGTAGTGAAGGGGATGAATCGCGGGTGTTGTCGTCGACCTCGATTTCGCAGCCCGCAAGGGGTCGACATGGTGGCAGGTTGTCATTAGGCTGAGCGAGGGTGGTCTTTGAGCCCCTCTTGGGGGCACGTTCCTCATATCGGGATGTCATGCATGGGAATCCGAGGATGAAAATGGTGTGAGCATTGAAGAATCGTTGTGCATCGGGTTGATGAGCAAAAGTGAGGACTATTGAAGTGCTGAGAGGTCGCAGGATCCTGTTCTCTGATACGAGCCATCGTGCCGGGAGTGGGCGTACGAAGCTCGGGAATTCGGTAAAGTTGGCTGCAATCTTGTGTTCAACTTCAGTTGGGCTAATCTGAGATCCATCATCTCGTGTCAAAGGGAGGTGGTCAAGTTTCACTCGTAAGTATTGACTATCAGGGCATCCTTGAGCCTTTTCGAATCGTAGGAATCCGGTTTTAGCAATAAGAGTCGCATAAGGGGGGAGGTCATTGGCTGTGCAAGAGGGGCGAGCAATGGCGATAGGGTTACCGGCAATAGAGTAGAGGACAGACATTATCGCGACGTTAGTTGGGGCATGCGCCTCTTGGAGGGAATGATTGACTTTGTCAACCACCGTTTGACCCATTACTCGCTCGTCAGGGGGGATAGGCGGCCAAACTTGGATGTTGAGGCGACTGGGGTGGTTCCGACGCGCCGGGCTTTGGGGGGTGCGAACTGAGAAGAGCGGTTTGGAAGGGTACTCAGGAATATTCTTGAATGCAGCAGCGTGTAGTAACCAAATCAAGTTAACGTGTTCAGGTGACAGTGATGAGGCCAAACCGGTTTTTTCAAGCAAAAGGTGCGCGCCTTTGAGGAGGGTGTCTAGTGTGTTAGCGTTGAGTGGTAGATGAGTCTGGGTGCCTTCCGGCTCGTCAGCAGCATCCGGGACGGCGGGCGCGATTTCCTGCGGTAGGGATTTGCCTGTAGAGGGGCGTTGATGTTGCTTTGGCATGGCTGATGCCTCGGGCTCTCTAGTGGTAGATATGTTCGAGAATAATGGGCTGGAAACTTCCGAATCCTAGGGCTTTTGAATTTACCGGTCCTACAATTCACTAGAACGTTCATCTCAAAAGTCTGGAAAGAAAAATATGTTCGGGCCTGCTCTTCGACTCGCCGCTGGTCCCATCGTCGGCCGTAGAGTAGCTTCGTCTGTACGGATAGCTTCCTCGGGGCAGGTATGGCGAGTTCCCGGTTTTATTCGCACAATCGTCAGTGAGTGTATTAGAGGCCGTACGCGAAAAACGCGGGGGCCGAGTGTTAACATCAATTACACAGCGAAGAAGTATACACTAGATCACGAATGGGTCTCCCTGGACTCTGAGACATTACTTGCGACTATTTCTATAACGCATTATGCCCAATCGAGTCTCGGTGATGTTGTTTTTGTGGAACTGCCCAAAGTCGGTGATGAAGTTAAGGCTGGAGGTAAGAGCTCCATCGTGATTCTTAATGTATTTCATGACCATTAGAGCATATTAAAAACTTTCATACAGAGCAGATTGGTGCAGTTGAATCTGTCAAGGCTGCGTCAGACATCGTGAGCCTCCCGTTTTCCATATTTGCAGGGACAGTTCATCCATTCTATCGTAGTACGCCCCCATATCTGGCGTAATCGAGGAAGTAAATTCTGCCCTTGATCAGCAACCTAGTTTGCTCAACAAATTTCCAGAAGGAGATGGTATGGTGTTTCAATTGCTTCCATTGTTCAGCATAGACATTTGACCCTGTGCGATCGGTAGGCTGGTTGTGCAAAATCAGAGCGGCTAATCCAGACGAAGTGCGTGTCCATATTTTATCCTTGCCTACCCTTCACTGAGCTTTGACCTTTTCACCCCAGATGGAAATCCTAATGACGCCCGAAGCTTACAAGGAACATTGCGAAACTTGAAGGGCCGGATAACACCTATTTATCGTAATAAGACGATGAAATAGATCTTTCCAATTCCTGTACGATGATGACGTCGAGCAGATACTGTGCATCGTTGCCATCCTCAATAGTAATTCGGTATTCTAGAGAAAGGGCCGGATTGTTTCAAAGCATGACTGGGCCAATCATTTTGCAATTGATATGGTGAGAAGGCAAGGGTGCTGGGGTGCTCATTCGCAAAACTCGCATCAAGCGATAGGCACATACCGCGGGAGCACGATGGACATCTGAGAGTAAGATTCCCTCGCTATACATATCTGCGAGATACAGTAGCATAGGACTGAGAGAGTAACCTGAAGGAGTCCGTTGGATAAGGGATCATCACGGTCGATATTCTGTTGGTTCGCCGCGAGCCTCCATTCGTTCCTTCGCTTCTTGTAACGCCCATTTCGATATGCTAGTTGAGAATCCACGGAAGGTCAATATCATGTGTGGTCCCGCGAGTAAATAATTAAAAAGGAGGCATCCTTTCGTACCTGGTATCAGGCTTGTAGTATAATCCAACAGCCGCTACAGCCATCGAGCCAAACATACCCCAATACCATAGCACCTCCCAGTCTTGTCTCTCTCGTTTCTGTCCTGGTGGCGGAGGCTGGTGGATAGGGAACAAAAGGAATACAGCACTTGAGATGACATTCCGTCGAGCATGCGAGTGACCGACCTTTTCTCCGAAGAGATGCCCCGAGGGCTCGTTGTAGTGAGATCCTCCGGAAGATGCATATCCACGCCGAATGGATGCTGATGCTGATGACAGCACTGCTGCTCGGAGCCTGGTCGATGATCGGACAGTCGCGTTCATGAAAGTTGGGCGAGTCGGATCCAACGACGGAGAAGGCCGGTGTGTTTTAGATCTCCGTAGCCAATAAAAACTGATTTACATAATGTATACGGCCTTGTAGGGTATCATTCAATAGGTATGGATCATAGTTTTCTAGGACTTTGCCAAGTTGATCTGATCACAGGGAGAAATTCCACATCATCTACTCCTCACCATGCCTCATGTAAAATTCTCTCATTGGTCACCCATATCCACATGACACAAGAACTAGCAAGACCAAAGCAGACACCAAAGAGAACTAACCACTGACCTGAGTCAGTCTACTATCGGTATGGAAGTCCATTTTATATTACAACATGTTGATATCAGCTCATCATCAGAAACTCCCTAAGAATTTGAAACTTGACAATATTTTAGTCAGGCATATCAAACTCGTTGATTATGCAATCTGTAAAACTGACCTATGGTATGGTTCAGCCACCCAGACCTTCTGCGGCACATCAGAGTTTAGAGCGCCAGAGGTACTTCGGGGGAGGAGGTGGCCCTTTGCATGTATGTCGATGTCGAGTGAAGTTGGTTCTGTAGGTAGTCTTGTAGCCACATACGCAGCTATGGCCTAGAAAGGCAGCGAAAAGATTCAACGCGAGCCCCTTGAGCGATACGATGGTCTCACGTTTGATGCCGGAGTGCAGGTCCAAGTGCTAGTTCCCGGCAACATCATCAAAGCCGTTATTGTCGTGGACTTGGAGGACGATGGAAGTACAGCGCACTTCTTCGAGCTGGCGTGGACCCGTGAAGCGTCGTGGGCAGACGGGACACTTCAGGTTCTTCTCTCTCTGCTTGGTGCTTTGCGACGGTTGCCGCGGCCGCCCGGGGGGTCTCGAGAAACGGCCGTCCATGCTGAGACGTGGGGAAATTGCTGGTCGAACTGACTGCAGGAGTGCAGCGATGGAATGTCACTCGTGCACTGCTTCTGTCATGCAAGAGTGAATAGAAATTGGAACTTGGAAGACCGTTTTCGTCTGCCGCCCTGTGGAGGTCTCATTCCAGACTTTGACTTGTCTTTAAGAATAGTGAAGAGGTTACACAGAAGGGAATGTGGTTCGACAGCGGATGCTACAAAGGGAACATGGGTTGCGAATCGAAGTCCCTCCCTACGTATGGTACATAATAAAAGGTACATGAGATGTGTCATGAAGTTGGCATTGCGGCCTAACAATATAAACAACGGTAAGCATTCACAGGGGACCACGCCGAAGAAACGAAATTCGCACTCGGCTCCCCTTTCATCTCCCACGATTGATTTTGGCCTTCTTCTTTGGGGGAGGAGACGGATTTGGAATCTCGACAATATCTGAGCTACTATCGTCCAGGCCGGGATCTAGAAGATTAACGTTCTCTGGATCGCGCGCCAACGCCGAAACGGAAGAAGACGACGACGCAAGCTTCGTAGAAGTCTTGGTTTCATTATCGTTCTTCTCAACCGCTTTGCGTTTCCCCTCTCTCACAGTGGGGGAGGGGTTCGGAGATGTCTCCGAGGCAGGAGTAGGTCGCTTCTTCGCTTTTTCGCGCTGCTTGCTGAACAGAGCATCGATTCCATCCTTTCGCTTTGAGATGGGAAGAACGAAGGACGGACTATCCGTTCCTACCTTCCCCACTTCCTTTGGAACAGCGTAACTAGGACCATGTGCAAGAACGAGTGTGAAAAACAGGCTCACGAGTGGAATTAGGAATGACTTACCACTCGAAGCTCACTGTTGATGGCGTTATCAATCTGGAGACCTCCTTTGACCATTCCTCAGAATTGAGCCAGAGTTCTATGTCCTCTTTGGAGGAGAGAACCACTGGCATCCTATCATGAAGAAAGGACAGCTGTTTAGAGGATGAGGTCGTTACAATAGTGAACGTATATAGTGGTTCCTTCGAATCTAACGACAAAGGTCCATTGTTGACGCGAATGAACGGAGAAAATAAATAAATAAATAAATCTCACCTTCCAAATGGACCACATCCCACAGTCCGGCAAGCATCATGACCTTCTCCTCTTTATACCTTGTAAAATGTGGTACTTTGTCATTCCCAGCCTTGAGCCATTCAAAGTATCCGTGCACAGGGACAAGGGCGCGCTTCTTCCCCTTCAGACTATTCCAAAGGCTGGAGGTACCATCGGTGAGGTGTTCGCCACGTGCGTTGATTGTTTTCAGTGAGCCATCATCGAATTTTTGGAAATGGGGCACGACGCCCCAGCGCATGGACTGAATGATCACATCCGCTCCATCACGACGCACAACCGGTGCGTACGTTCGAGGAGCAATGTTATTCCTGGAGCAATTCCTTCAGCGGGGCAATGTAGAATATGAAATGATGAAAGTGGGCTCATGCCTGCCAGAGAACCGCTCTTCATCGACAAAGCGTGCAGGTAAGAGGAAAGGGTATGCAGCATGCACACCCGAGGCAGACTATCATTTTTGGTTAACATTAGAGCATTATTCCCTTTATCGTGATGCTCACTAGTCTGCTCAACGCATATCGACCGCACATGAAAGCAATCAGCCTTATTGGTATGTCACGGGTCACGCAGGCGTGACGTCACGCGAGATCCATCGAAGCGCTGTAGCCGACTCATCCTGACTCCTCTCAAAAGTCCCAAGACTCCGAAGGGTTGTTCCCCGCTGCGATGGCGATTCAGTGTCTCGGTGTTTTGGCACCGACGGTGTGTTAGTTCAGTAAATCATGGAACGGTATTTGGCAAAGATCCAGACTGGTGTCAGAGGGCGACAGACATCTCTACGGGGTGCCAGTCTCCAGGCTAAGTGCTGTATGAAATTCATGGTAACTCCAGGACTAAGAAACCAAATTAACTAAGAGACCTGCAAGATATCAACCTCGAGCCGCTGCGTCCGGGTTGGCGAAAGGCTTCACGGGGGGCCTGCCCAAGATATCTGGCACATCACGTACGATGGCGCATAACACGGGATCACAAGCATAAGACACATCAGACAGCATGCTTACTGATTGCAAGCGTCACAGAAGCATCACGAACACTACGTCGTCATCTGTCGCTTCGTGACCTGCAACATTCCCTCCGTTCGTCAGCTTCCAAGGTAAGAGACGGACATGCTAATTAAGCTAGATAGGATCTTATCTGAATTTCTCCAGATGAATTCATCTTGGAAGAACCGCAGTTCAGTAGTTCGGTCGAAATGCTTCTACTTGGCACTCGTCGATATGTCTTGGTTCAATCTGTTCTCCAGGAGCACGTTAATTGAAGTGATCCTGCCTACCAACGTGCTTCCCCAGATATCAGATATGCGGAACACAACCTTTTCTCCCCAATTACCTTGCATCGCGTGTACATGTGATGTCCGCAATCCTATTCGGAGTCCCATGCAACCCAATTGACGTTTATTAGAACATTCTTCACCATTTCTCATCCACATCATATCCACACCTTTAGCATCTCTTGCACACCACAATGGCGTGTCGATAATTGGGACTGTGACTCATCGCCCATGTGCGCGCACAACCTAAAAACTGGGCTAAATTGCGCGATTCGCGATCGTTCTGTGTCTGTAGCACTACGACATGCGTGAGCTTCAGATTCAGGAATCTTAAGAACTTAGTCCTTTGAAGGCGCAACAACACGATCAACCTGAGAGGTCAAAAAGTCAATTGAGCAGAACACTAGGAAAATGCTGATGTCTTTCGCGATCCCCCTCGAACCTATACAAGAAGGAACCTATGTATATCAAGAGAGGTTGCCGGCAGGATCGAAGACGCGCCTTGTGCGACACGAAGAGTAGAGTTTTTTTTTTTTCTTTTGAAGGAGGCGGATGTGGAACAACTATACACGAAAAGAGAAGGAAATCGAGGTGAAAGCCCAAACGGCACGCATAAGATCTCGCTATTTTGTTGGTGGATTTCAGATCCAGAAGGGAGCATGGAGTAGCATGTATGAACCGGACGACACGTTGACCTGCAGGAAAAGTAAGATCGAAGGGGCGAGCAGAATCGATGGAGGACATGGTTTCATGTTTGGGCTTGCATGATGGCGTCGGAGATGTAACTGGCTGAGACAAGTTTCCCACCGAACCAACGTCCGTTCAGTCCACCATAAGCTTTTGCGGAGGACTCAACAGTATCAAACTGAACATAGATTTCGCCCTGCATTGAAAAAAAACGATTCAGCAATGTGTAGTCAAATAGCATGGTCCACAATTGGTCATTAGATCGACTAATACAAAAGACATCCATACCTGAGATTCCCTGATCACCTTGATATTGACGACAGGACCATATTTCGAGGCGCATTCGCCCTTGACATCTTCCGCGAGTTCCTTATCCCAGTCCTGTTCAGTTTCTCTATAAACCAGACATCGTTCCCAGTTATTTTTCTCCCGGAGCGAGCGAACGCAGGGGATCATGCTTACTCTGCGGGATCAAACATATTTTTGAGTAAAATCGATCGGGTTTGCACCTGCGGAATGTTAGGCCTCATTCTAAACAAAGATCAGTGACAAAGTAAACCAGGGCAGACCGAGCGAGGCACGAACATCGCAGCAGGTCGGGGAGCAGGAACATCAGTCCTAGCCAATTTCTGCATCAGCATATGACGAGAGCTGTTATTGTTCAAAGAACCTGGGCAAGTCAAGTCAGATGGACTGCGCTAGGAGTCAAATATACATGTCAAATATACCTCCGTTCTCGTCAAGAGAGTCCTGTGGCTGAATACCCTTGGCGGTCCCCTTTTCATGAACGGTGTTCACACGCAGCTTGGGTCGGGATATTGGTCAATACTGATGCCTGGTGAATGAGAACTATA
This sequence comes from Hydnum rufescens UP504, assembly GCA_014904985.1. Classification (NCBI taxonomy): domain Eukaryota; kingdom Fungi; phylum Basidiomycota; class Agaricomycetes; order Cantharellales; family Hydnaceae; genus Hydnum; species Hydnum rufescens. The sequence continues at coordinate 65,635 of MU128980.1, read as the reverse complement.
ACACACCTGTCGTCCGGCGAGTTCGAAACCCTCCATCTGCTCTAGCGCCATTTTAGCATCTTCAGACCTCTTAAACCTGTGCGCGGCGGTAAATACATCAGGACACCCGTTCAAGCATTCCTACAATCAAGAGAACAGGGGTGACACGCACTGGACAAATGCGTAGCCTTTACTCCTGCCCGTCGCCGGATCGCGGTGTAGATCCACGAATTCAAGTTCTCCGAAAGGCTCGAAAACCTGTTTGATATCTGCTTCCGTGAGATTGAAATGGAGCGATCCTACGTACAGCTGCATCGCGCCGGACTGCGACATGAGGCCGGAGCCGAGCAGTCTAATAAGTGTGGGCGGCAATGAATAAGACGCGAAGAAGTTAGTAAGGTCACAGGATACTGACGATTCGCTGGTTGAGGGTTGCTTGTTGCGCTCGGACTCGGTTAATTGAACCTTGATAGGGAGACCCATGACCACGGTGCCACTGAGCTCAATTGCCTTCTGAACAAGATCAATGGAGGATAATTCAACATAAGCGATGCTGCAGAAAGAACATCAGTACGCGGGAGGTTTGAAATGTATTGCGAGGCTAACCCCTTGGAGCGCCGAGAAAGTCTGTCGGTAACAATGCGAGGGTCGCGAACAGACCCTACTCCAAGTTTTTCTTCAAAGAAATAGCCAAGATCTTTGGCAGTCATGCGAGCTGCAAGCTGGGATACGAAGACGGATCGAGCCTCGGAGTCATCATCTTCTGGTGGAACGGGAGGTGCATCATATGATGGAGAGGGCCGTCGTCTATTAGGAATTATGATACATAGCTCGAGTCAGCAAAAGACGTGGAGTAGAAATCGAATTACGGACCTCACTGGCGGACTGCGAACTCTCCTATCATGGCGATCATCGGGATAAGGCAGGCGAGTGTGCGGAGGAGATCTGTCATCGACAGGCAACATGTCACCGGGAGGGGGCCTGCGTGGACCTCCATCATCACTGCGCCTGGTATACGAGCGGCGGTCCGAATCACGAGAGTGATCTCGGCCTGAGGTCCTGCTCACTTTTTCGGTAAGATCACCTCCACCGTCACTGCGGGGAGGACGGGAACCAACTTCTAAGGAGTCGTCATTTCCTCTAGTACGCTTGTTAGTTCGTTCATCAGAGCGAGGCGACGATTCATCCATGTCATCTAGTTTCCGGCGCCTGCGGTCGTGGTCGCGATCACTATCCCGAGGACGGTCTCTAGCGCCATCACGGTCATACGAACGTCTCTCACGATGACGGTCCTCACGGTCTCGATCGCGGTCCTTATCACGGTCTCGGTCTCTCTCGCGCTCTGTGCTACGGCTTCGTCTCCTGGAATGATGATGTTCCCTTCTGTCATCTCGGTCATCTCTGTCACTACGTCTGCGGTCGGAATCACGTTCACGGTCACGACCGTCTCTGTGGCTACGAGACGAATGGTGATCACGGCCGGGAGAACGAGAAACGTGTACTCGGCTGAGAAAAAAAGGAGATGTAAGCGCTAGGAAGTGAGTGAGTGACCCTGAACCCTACGATTTGTAGTCTGGCGTCTGGTCTATGTTGCCATTAGTGTGGTGGGATTCTGGAGACTGCATCTGGTACAGAGCAAAAGGTTGGAAGGAGGGCGGACCTGAGGGCCGGATGCTTACATCACCCGCCACCGTTATCTCCGTCCTCTTATTTTTTTCGTTGGCTTTCTGGAACGATGTCCCTAGGATTCAATCCTTGCGATGTTCTCAGCGATATTATACCTCCTTGCCGTGGCTTGTTGGCTTAATGTCTGGTCTACTGGGACTACAAGTCATTTTTTGCAAAGTTCATTCGGATAAAAACTCCGATGGATCTGTGGGTCATAAAAACTCGAAGAGGCTTGGAACTTCCCAGCATCTGGAAACAAGCCAAGGATGTCTGTCGAGAAAATCAACAGTACCGCCATCAGCCAGCTCCCACATGTCCTCAGCCATGCCGTTAAGGTCCCAGGCCTCGTTTTCCTGAGCGGCCAGATCCCAGTGGGGAAGGATGGCAAGGTTGTTGATGGTGGGATTGCTGAACACACTGTGCGTTACCATTGGCTCCTTGTCCTGACGGCGACTAAGATCGTAGCGCATCCCAATTGTTCAGGCCCAGTGCATAAAGAACCTAGGCGCCGTTTTGGAGGCAGCGGGATCGACCTGGGAAAAGGTCGTCAAAGTGAATGTCTACCTCACTGACATGGTTCATTTTCCCGCAATGAACAAAGTTTACGAAGAGGCGAGTCGGGCTCATATCATATCAAGGGCCATACGAATGGACCTGGACTATAGCTCCTCCCTACGCCCAAACCGGCCAGAACATGCATACAAGCCGCCAAGTTGCCATTTGATGTGGATGTAGAAATTGAGGCAATCGCTTCGGTCTGAAAGCACCATTATCCTGCATCAGTGTTATCCCAGGGCCTGCATCTTTGATTGTATCTCTATTTGGCCTGCGTGCGGACTTGACTCCCTTTATCCGGTCCAGACAGCGGTTAGGCGCTCTATAAAGTACGACCCCAAATGGGGTATCTCATGACAAACGACTGGTTCTTAACCTTCAGTGGCATTAGCCATGCCGGAGCCATGCTTTGTCTTACGTTACTTGAATCAGCTGCCGTGGAAAGTTATTCGAAGAGTAGACACTCGACTTCTCCCATTCTTTTGTGTTTCCTACCCTACCCATTGGGTCGACCCGACGAGTCCCTTGGGCTTCATATCTGGTGGAAATACGCTCGAGGGAATGCAACTGTCTCGAACTGCGATTTTTTACGAATCTGCTCAAGGTTGAGCCTGAATTTGTCCTGGGCGAGTCCTGAGCCGGCGCAGAAATCATTTTGTCGCAGTAGAACGAGCTACCCGATATCCGAGTGACTCTACTGAGAAGGTCATAGGTGTTCACTCCAGAGGGATGGTTGCGCTTCTACTGAAGGTGTTTGAACCGCATGGACGCTCACCGATGACACGATTAGCGGTGATCCCAGGCATAAGAACATTTGACAACTATCAATTCAGGTATTATCTGAGGAAGACCAAGCCTAGCAGTGGCTGATCGGGAAGTCATGCAAAGGAACAAGTCTAGGCGGTACAAGGCACCGTAGATCTTGCCCCGATTCTCCTATCCTCTGGCATTTTCTTGTCTCTATGTGTATAGTAAATACGGAGGGACAATCCCATCAGGCTGTACTTTGGATTACCGCCCTTCAATATGGGCTTAATTCTGTACCATTATCCACTTTTCCAACAGGACCAGGCGCATGGTATAGGAAGGCAATTGCCGAGATCGTGTCGCGATTAGGTAGTATGCAGCCACGTCGGAGCCAGCGCGTTATTCAACAGCCGGAGCGATCTCTTTCCGCCAGCAAATCGTCGACTCCCACCCATGCCGCTGGAAGCTCAAGCACCCATGGAAAGGCTCCTTATCCTCCGACCGCCAATGCATCTAGTAATCCAGTGCCCACAGCACCACAAGCAATGTCGACTTCATATGTTTCACGCCTCAGGACTGGATCAAGCCTTCTCATGCAGCCGATAATCTCAGTTGCGCCTGCAAACTCTGTAAACGCCATGGGCCCCACGAAACGGCGCGGCGGAGTCGTAAACTATGCTGAAGGTGCCTCGGAAGATGAATTCGGTGTAGACTCAGATGACGACGAGGACTTTGTTACTGGCTCTGGGACCCGTAGCGGAAGGAGAGGGACACCAAGAGCCTCTGGAACTGCAGGGAGCTCCCGCACCGGCTCGCCATCGTCGCTGTATGCCCAGCCTAGTAACGCCAAGGTCGAGCTCGACAAAACTTATCTTGGGCTCGTGCCCCCATCCAAGTACATAACTTGGAGATCCTCAGCAAAGACGCGACACGAATACCCGTCAGTCTTCTTTGCCACTCTTTAGCTTTACATATGATCCTGAGGATTTTTTGCGTCCAGATCTCTTGACCAATTGCAAAAAGCTGCCAAAACACGCGAGGTCCTTGTTCCTATTCGGATCGACCTCGATACTGAGACTCATCGTATCAGGGATTGTTTCGTCTGGAATCTCAATGGTACGCCTAGCATTGAGCACTTAGATTTCGCCATTACTGAACATAAGCGATGGGCCCGCAGAAGAAATTTTAACACCCGAGGTTTTCGCCCGCATATTCTGTCAAGACCTTGATCTACCTGTAGTCCCCTACGTTGATCAAGTGGCGGGGGCCATCAAGACCCAACTAGAAGAACATGCGGGCGTCGCCAGTTTCGACGTGGAACCTCACCATAATACGGATGGAGACTCTGGTTCTCCGGGGGATATCTTTGGCCCTTCAAGCTCTACTCTACAAAAATTAGCACTGAAGACGAATGGAAGTACACCTAACCCATGGAGGTGGATGCACCGTCGCGCGCGACCACACCACCGCCCCCAACCCAAAATCCCAGCACGGAAGCGAACAAAGTAGATTGTCGCGTGATCCTCGCCCTTGACGTTCAGATCTCCACCTTCCACCTTCTCGACCACATCGAATGGGACCTAGCACCTGCTACCACCTCTTCCTCTGCACCTCAGATCACACCCGAGTCGTTCGCCCAGATATTATGCGCTGATATGGGCTTGGGAGGCGAGGCACCTGCGCTCGTGGCTCACGCCATACACGAGGAGATCCTCAAGCACAAGAAAGATGCGATAGAGTGGGGTGTTCTAGCTGGTGATGCGGGCATGGTGGGCGCACAGAGGGGCTGGGGCGCCATACGGTGAGAAGCAGAGGGCCGAGACCCTTAAGGGGTGTGTGGCGGGATTGGAATGACACGGGCGAGTTTGGGCCGAGGTTGGAGGTTATGAGTGCTGAGGAGATGGAGCGCAGGGAGATCGAACGGGAGAGGATTGCAAGGTATCCCCGTTTTGTTTCGCCCCCCCCGTGTTTTACTTATGTTGCATCACGCGTAGGCGCCTGCGGCGGGATACTTCTCGATTTGTCAAAGCAACAGCCCGCAGGAGACGATAGTAGTTGTGTCACTTTGTTTCTTATTGTGATATATGTACCCCAATACCACATTACATCCACACGACCACAGTACTAGTTGTAGATAATGATAAGGATATATAGCAGACGCATCCTCACGTGTCACTACCCATTAGTGTCTTGCTTGCAGGATCAACTATCTCAACATAATCATGTCCTACCAAAGAAATATTTTTCACTCAGCACGGTCCCGACGAAATAGTAAAGGGCACCCCGCCTAGACTAATCCTCCCTGTCGCGGAAATTTACCGCACTCAGTTTACCAGGCACAGTCGAAGCCGGGCCACCATCGAATGATAACCGGTGCTAGAATGGCGATCTGGCCCCTGATCGATGGTCGATTGGTATGGAATAATGAAGTAATGAGTGGGAGCCGATCATGGGATGAATGGGATGAATATTGAGCTGGATGGGGAGGCGAAACACGATGCATTCAAAAGAAAAGATAAGATCAGGTGATCCGGTACACTTTCCAATCACGGTCCCTGGGGTGGCGATGATGGGTTGCCGGAAGCCGGGCCTCGGAACACCGGAGGCAAGGGACTAACATCTATACATGGATGAGATGGAATGAAGAGGATATATAGCTGGAGATGAGTCGGGCAGAGGCGGTGTATTTCATGCAGTTCGGGTCTTAGGAACTGATTCGCGTTGGACCCAGATACAAATAGTGGGGATGTACAATGAAATGCAGTTATTGTCGCAATAAGTCCCTCAAGGGCGGGGGGAGGAGCCATTGGCGTAAAAGCCAGATGAAATGGAGGCGGAAGTATTTTTGTATGATGCAGCGTGTGTGTGGTGTGTGTGTAAGAAGAGATCATTGGAAATTAATATTCGTCGCCATGTTCTTCCATGCCCTCGTTCGCTCTCTGACGACGACGGCAGACTGACCTGGGCTTGACACACCCCCATAACCTTGGATTTCCAGTCCGCACGACTCGTTATGACTTTTTGGTTCGTCGAACGTGTTGAGAAATAGGGATCCGCAGAAAGAGGTTGATTCCACAAGGGAAAACTTTGTCGTCGCCGGGAAGATGGCCCAGGCCCAAGTTACGGTACAGTAATGGTATATGCTGAATGTATGGAGGTTACGGTTCCCAAGCTTATTCTTATTTGATGGTGTCGTGTCCAAACTGTCCATCAGCACCAATTCTTTGGGCCCGGGGCGGGTCCCTTCGGGTCGCACCCTCTCACAGTCCCCGGTAGCACATTTTTTTTCATTTAATTACACAGTTGTGGGGACCATCCTCCAAGAGGTAAAATAAATTTACGGAGTAAAAGGGGGGGGGCTTAGTATCTGGTGAGCTCGTTTTATTATGTCGATGAAACAAATGCCATGTCTTTAAGCGGTTGTATCCACTTTCTATACTCCCAGGTTCGTCGCGTGACGAATGGTTGTCCCTTTCTCACGCCTTGGTTTTTTCATGCGCTTCACCCATCATTCAGCCTACAAGAGCGTCGTTTCAGCTTTTGGATCTCACACGCTGTATGTTCTACATCCACCTCTCCTCATTTGGCTCCATCAGCTAAATGGGGTGCGAGGACACCTGAGCTAAACATCAAGAAGCCCGAGCGGCCAAGGGGCTGTGTTACCTCAATTCTTCCTTGTCCGTCTTCTGAAGTGGCAGGATGGACTTGCCTCCCTATCCCTGAGAATGGGAAAAAAGAACACGTGCCCACGTGCTTTGCGAGAATGTCCCGAAGACTTTAGTGTGTGTGGCTGTGGGACCAACCTTGACCGCCCCAGGCATGGAGGATGTGCCCAACTGTAAGCGATATGGCCACACAGCAAGAGATGTCCCACGTACATGGTTTAGATCAGCCTGGGTATACTGTCCTTCGATTTGGAGGCCGTCACCATGCCGGGGAACGAGAAAATTGCAAGGGTGTAGCTTAATGAGTCCCTTGGAAGTTTTCGCTTGGGAAGGGTTTGAGTTTGACCGCCATGTTCAGGAAAGCATTATGCAAGCGCGTGCCGAGAAAGAGGAACGGATAATTGAAGGAATCATCCGATGTGCTATGAC
>MU128980.1:28454-58567 GCA_014904985.1 Hydnum rufescens UP504 | reverse complement strand
AAAATCTCGATTTATAGACCGCAAACAGGCTGCTCCCGAAAGGCACCAAGGGCGGTGGGCTTCCCCAAGACAAGTATACTACATGAGGTCACATGAACAGTCCGTAGAGGTCATATCGGATATCCCCATATCAATGCAGCATGGAGGATGAAACTAGGCTTCTAGATGTGAGAGGGGGCATGGCGGATAATCATTGTCAAGTCTGCTCATGGCAGGGCATGGAGGAAATATTGCAGGAATTGCGGGAGAAAGCCGCACCTCCAACCCGGAGCGAAGGGAATATATCTCCATTTTTGTGGGAGATTGCTTTGATGGGAGGAAAATCGCCAGATCGACCCGGCGCGTTCTCAATGACAAATATATGAAAGACGAGCCCGATTCTGAGGTATCCAGAAATGGTGCTAAAATTGGTTGATCACAGGTCGTCTCAGCTTCCACCCGTAATTCACCTTCTCTGTAGCTGTCACATTTGGCGAAATCGTGCAAGTGGTCGTAATTGAATTGATTCGGAACCCAACACCTAATAACAAATAGCGGTACTTTGAAGTCTCGGAGTCGCGAATTATTTTGTAAGACCCGGGCCCTGTAAACTCCTACCCATTTGATCTGCGAGCATCTGTCAAGCGCATTCGCCAATTAGTGCACGTATCTTAACACGAGAAGGAACCGAAGAGCAGCCGAGTATTCACGCAATCAAATGAACTCAGAAAGGAAAAACTTACCCGTCGACCATAATCCTGCGCGTCACTCAAGGTTACCGCGCTTTGATTGGTCCATGGAGTCGGACTGAGGTGTAAATTCATTTCCACATCATCAAGGTCGTTAGAAGGAACGTCTGGGCCGCAGCTGCAAACTTTTCCCTGGCGCCCGTTGTGAAGTCGTATGAACAGGGTTCATACGTGGATCCACGTTCCGCCGCCCAATAGTGGTGGAAGGAGCGAGGTGAATGTCGCGTGGTCACGACCGGCGGCACAGTCACAACCGGGTCGAGGCGAAGAAGTAGTGCCAGTGTTCCAATGAGAATGAGATGACGTAGATGAGGGCCCCTGGTCGGACGAAAAATAGTCTCGAGAGTAGCGGACAAGTGACACCGTCCGAACCATCCCCGAAGGATCGTAGATGAGTGTTCAAGATCAAGGTATCCGCCGTGGAGTACCGCGGCGCCAGGAATTTGGCACCATTGCTGCGCTGCTACGTCACCAGACTATCGGCGACGGAGCATACGCATCTTCATTTATCCACTCGTCGAGAGGTCGTCTTACACGAGTAGGAGATGTCGGGGGGGACCAAACGCTGTCATCATTCCACATACCGCCTCTCCAGAAGCGTCCGCAGGGAAACTCGTGAAGGCACCCTCGAGACGTAGTCGACAACGACGTCGGAGACACATTATCACCAGGAAGAGAATGATCATGGCGATACAATACCCACGATGGTGAATATAGCGCGACAACCCCCGCCCTCTTGAAGATTCTGAAATGTAGGCATGACTACGTGCGCGGCAATTACGCGTAAAAGTGATTTATGCTACTCACGAAGGATCGCTCGAACTTCCGTTAAAAACACTAGTGGTAGTGGACGTGGTGGATGTCGCATGTGTGATCGTGCCTGGGTGCCATCACCCATGGGTGTCGTCATAGGGGATTCACATTGAGGGAAAGAGACACAGGAGCGGCGTTCCTCAGTGACTGAATACGAGCTGCCACATGGCCACCTGACGTTGCCTGAGGGATGGGCCGCTGCTGGGCCGATCGTGGTCATTACCTCCAAATTCTATCAAGTAGCGCACGCAGGACAAATTGATACTTTTGGGTGGTGAGTCCTTCAAGCTCCACCATATGTGCAAAGCATCGCAGTGGTCGTATCCGCGCTAACCGTGGATTTGGGGACATATAGTGGTAGGAGAATCAACCATACTGGTTGGCATATCCATGCACATGAGCTATTCGAGGGTCAAGAATGATGGCGACCGTGAGCTGGAGACGTCCGACGTCGAGCTGGAGCATCGGTGCTGGACGAGCAGTGCAGAGGGAAGCTGGGCGGACGTAATACATTGTAGTGATATCTCAGACGTAGGGGTTATGGGGATTGGGTAACTAACGATCTGGAAGGATCCCATCTGCGAATCGCAATCAACATAGCCCATCTGTGGGGGACGAGGGGCTGGAGTAAGATGCGTGGTATCGGAGCTCATGGGCCTCCCCTCAATATGAGAAGGTGGCCAGACACGAACTAGGCTCATATATGCACCGCGCCCTACACATGATTTGGGAAGATTAGGGCGGAACGTATGGTCCCTGATTCGGCAAGGTGTTTGATTTCATCAGTGCTTTCAATTTGCATCCGAGCGAAAGAGTACGTCGAAAGCTATTACTGTGGTGAGCAGATCTCGATATTTCCTGGTGGTAAAGGCTCTATCATTCGACACTGGTGAGCACGACGGGCTAATGACGTTTGACAAGAGTTGGGCACCCCAGATGCGAGCATACCGGAGTTACGTCCACTGAGCACCATACTTGGTTACATTATCGTAGTGCAAATTCTGCGCAGATAACGCAGTTGTGGCGGCCTGCAACTTTGCGAACAGTTGGTTAAAATATGAATCCATAATTTCGAATAACATGAAGCATCCCTTGACATTGTAGATCGTGAACGGAGAATCTGGGGCCTGCCGGCGCCATAATCTTGCCTCGTTGCAACCATCCTTTTAGATCATGTTGCAAACTACATGGAAGGTGTCAGTACGGCATGGTGTACCAGTGCGCGTACGATTGGCTTTTTCTGACCACAGAGTTCACACGACTGCACTTCATATGCCGCATATTGGGTAGGTTGGTAATGGGCCCTTTACGACATCATTCCGAGCTTTCGTCGTCATCGCTATAGCAGATTCATTCAAGTGCTGAATGGCCCCCCTTTTCACGAAGAAAGTCGTGCCTGTGAGCGAAGTGTGCTCCCGATCGATGTGCTCGATCTGGGAATGAGGCATTTCGTAAGTTTGCGTGATACAGTAAGTTAAGAAGCCTAAGTTAGTGGAATACCCGGGCGCCAAACAAATGATGATTCGGTTCCGGAGGGAGGTTCTGTGTGCTCAGCCTAGTTGCGTACCGGAGGGTTCCTCCAGGGCACGGAACCGGGTGTCAACAATAAAACAATGGGTAATCACCTTGATTAACTAAGTCAAGTCCATTGTCCAATGAGTTGGATAAGGGAGGCTTTTTTTTCATGCGGTCTACACTTTCTGAAACCAGCGAAACGAGTGTTTTGAAGTAATACTAAGAGTATGTCATTCCAATCCTTCGCCTCATGCACCCAAGATCCAATGCCAATATCGTGCAAGACCGATGATGAGGGACTGGATTAAATTACGAAGAGACCAGATCAGATAGTGAACTATTTACCGAGTCTGAATACGGAACACACAACCACGTTTCAATTTGAACTCCAGTATCCATAAGGTGTGGACAAAGACTTGGCTTCTGTGCAGTGACGACAAAATAGGCACTCAGTATTTGGAATCGCCATTTCACACCCTCCGGATCCGAAGGCTCTTCGGGAACGAGATAAAAATATAACATCATTTCATAACATATGAATATACAACACGTAAATTCTACATTTTCACCACACTCTGGCAAAACACCAATCAGCGAGATGAACGGAGATGTGAGCCGGGCGAACCAGTAATCTTAACCACATTTGGGCCTATTGTTTGGGCCGGTCGAACATTTTCACCTTGCGCAAAGGTACAGCAACCGTCGATAACGCGCCCGAACCAACATGTTCCCATCTAGAAGTCGCAAGTCGCCGTAGTAATGAAGAACTGAGAAGGGAATAATGAAGGCATGCCAGGTGATGATGCATGGTCTCTGCTTCCGTCCTGACAGCGTTGGTTGTTGGTCAGAGTTGGCCTATATAAAAGTCAGGGGAACAGGAGAAAAGGAGAAGTTTTATGTTGTGTACCATCGACAAAACCTGGTCCGAATGCTTCTTCTCAAGTTTTCGTCCTGAAGAAGACGGTATAATGAGGACCACCAGAGGTCAAATACTAGTCCCATGTGCTGACGCGGAAACTTGTCCCCCGTAGATGGAGAAAGACCCCGTTCGTCCCATTCAGGGAATCGCCCCCTAGATCACGGGTAATCTGTCGATGACGGGAACTGTTATCCTGGGAGAATCTTACCCTGCACCATGAAGTCAGAACTCTTGGGTAATCGATTAACCGCTTAACCCAAGGGTATTATTAACAGGATATCTAGCTTACACTCTAAAGGGATTGATCAAATGAATCGCCAGAGATTAGGTTGACCGTATATATGAAAAAATATAGCCCAGCGTACCGGATGAAACGTGGCGCTTCTTATATCCCACAGCCTCGAATGACTCTGAAACGATTAGGAGGATTATGCATGATTGGACCATCCAGCAAGACCAGATGCTTGCCTATGTTCCCCTGTGCAAAGCTGACGAAAATTCCTGCAGTCCTGAATGATGTGAGTGGATTCTCAACGCTGAAACAATCTCTCAGGTACTTGGGTGTGATATGAGAAAAAGCTCCCATTTCAATCGACAGCAGGGGTTTCACGTATATTAATGTCCATGAAGACAACTGGCCTAGCCGAGGGGTCGCAGTAGAGCTCGGTGTAGTCGGGAGTAACCTGAAATCCCCGTCACGGAAGCACCGGTACTTCCTATTTGAAGTGTCATTCTCGAGTCTTGTGCTCTCGAATGGACATCCCACGACCGCTAAGGGACCACCGGAAGTGGTTGTAGAGGCTTATATATGTAGGAATTGTGTCCATTATCTGGCCTATTTATTCACGCAACCTCTTCCACCCTATAATTTGTAGATGGGAGGGCACAATCTTTTTGACGGGTTCCTTTCTATCCACCTCCGCTTCTCGAGTTCTCTTTTGTTGGAGCGAATGGGGATGATGATGAGCGGGACTTAGTGTTGCCGCGACTTGACTTGAACTGACTTGGACTCGACTTCGGGCGACTTGGCGAGATTTCCGTGAGACTTGACTTATGTCCGAAGTCAAGTCATATTTCGGATTTGACTTGGACTCAGAGTTGACTTGAAGAAGACTCGGCATACTCTTTATGTACATAATGTTAAGTCGGTTAAGAGCTCTAATCTTCTTCCCCCAAAAGACGGTCCAGCATACTGTCTAATTCTGTCGACTGGGTACTTAAGACTTCGCCAAGCACGTCACTGTTGTCCGGGTCGACTGTCATATCGGTGATCGGAGTCTCCCAATCTTTCGTGAAATTTAGTCGGTCCTTCTTAAGCCGAAATTTAAGCATTTGAAGAGCCTCCATAACGTCGGGCTTCAGGCGGTTTCGTCTTTTTGTCATGGTTTCCGAGCTTGAAGAAAAGACCCGCTCGCACGGAACGGATGATGCTTGAATAGGTAGATAATCTAATGCCATTCGGAACCACGTTGGGTAGGTATGCTCATGTTCCTATACAGACGAGTGCTCAAAATATATTTGGATAATAGAACCAAAAGTTGAACGAAAAGGGCAGACCTGCCAGAATGTAAGGACGGGTTGCGTGGCTTGAATCCGACGTGTCGAACTACCGATATACGCAGAGTACTCATCATCCACACTGATTTCTTCACCGTCAAGGTCATCATCCACGTCAATAAGACCAAGCTTTACACGGGCAGAGTCGGAAAGCTTGGTGAGTGGTGTTGTGCCCAAATTCATAGGGCTATCCACTCGATACTTTTGAAGCTAGATTGTACCACAGGTAAGAGCCACCACCGACGTTGTGGTGGTACAATGCTTACCTCATCCTTGATCCATATCTCGGCCATTTCTTGTTCTATTGGGGACCAATGCTTTCGTATGAATGATAGTTTGATGGTTGGATTGAGAACTAAGAGGATATAGATGGACATAAGCTTGATGGTCGGCGGAATGTGAAGATTTACTTACCTAAGGCTATCACATAAGCGCGCGTCCTTCCTGCCTTTTCGTGGTACTTATCCAACCGTTCCATTCCTCCTAATATGTGTTTTGCCATGTCAGGGTGTTTTCCTGCATGGTCCTCCCAGCGATCTTGAAGGCACTGGAAGGCGGGTAAGGCACTACTGAGGGTAGGGGTGGCCTCGCCGGTCATTAGGTGCTGGAACAAGTGTGGATACTATTCCAAAGCAGTGAGACGATTGGTATGTGGTACGGATAGGCCATGGAATGGTCAGGGGACACCAACGTACATCTAAGATATCCAGAATCTTCTGGGCCATGGTCCACTGCTCATCGGTCAAGTTCTTGCTCCGTATTTCACGATATTTTTTCTGTATCATCATGGCCTCGATGGCCTCAAAAAAAAATCAGTATTAGACTGTCCTTTTGAAAAGGAGCACTTACTGGCCGTGCGGGTATTGTTGTTCTTAACATACCATGTGCCGAGTCCCACCTTGTCTCGACCTCTCGAAGCAATTCTACTTCAGGGACGGGTGGCTGGAATAGTTTCGAGGCATTTCCTTGTCGTACGGTATCCAGGAATGCCACACGACGGTCACTGGATGTTCGGATTGCGTTAACAAGTCCATGCAGCCGGGCCATGATGTCACCCTCAGGTGCCGTCTTCAGGAGCGCGAGTACATGCTGAACAGCAATATTAATGACATGGGCGAAGCATCTAGTCGCCGTGACATGTAGCAGTAAGGAATGGTTTGGTGCAAACCAGACGAGTTCCACGCACCGGACTCTATTATTTTCCGAAGAGAACACGACACCCGCCCCACTCAATACCTTTTCAAGCTCAACCATGAAGGTATTATTGTTTGATGCATTATCGAGTGTCCACCAACCGATCTTGAAATACTAGATATCAGCCAACGGAGCGGGTGGATCATACTCTAAGTTCACCTTGTTTATTACGTGAGCACGTTCGAGCATTTTCATCGCAGCGGTACATAGAGATTTTCCATCATGGCTTCCTGGCAGATAGTGGAAGGCTATGAGATCAGCTCGAAGAGCTAGTGTATGGTCTTCTCGGCGTTGTATCCAATGAGCAGTGATAGCTAAGAAAGGGCGAAGTCGGCTGTCCGTCCATATGTCGGCAGTAAACGATATTTTCCCTAAACTGGTCTTAAGTGATAATAAGTAGGGGCATGTGGTGATATAAATAGTTGGTTTGATTCCTACTGCCATCTCGCATTTCAGCCTTGAAAATTCTTCACTCCACATCTTGACAACGATGTTTCGGATGGTCGTACGGTGGGGTATATCTTTGTCAGCAAGACTCTCGTTCACATACAGGAGGAGCTCTCGAAACTCGGGACATTCGACTACATTTAGAGACTCAAAATAGGAGCTGTGTTAAATTGGATATACATTAAATTTGAGTCACTGACGCACTTGATCATCTGCCACTATCCAACGGACAAGATGCTGAATGAGTCCTTCTGTTGTGAATGTGCCCCTTCTGTTAGGGCCCTTCACCAGTTTCTGTTTTTCGCAGAGAGATTGAATCCCAATCTTCCAGCCATGTGTCTGGCATGCCTCGAGATACTCATCCGCATGGTATTTCTCAATGTGAGTACGGAGTGTCCCCGTGCCTGAATTCTGATAAACCCAAGTACGGCCATCATCGGGCTTCATGCCATTTGATTGTGAAAAGAGAGATCTGTTGAACAATCAAGATTTTTTGTATTCCTAGAATTAGGGGACAGACGTACTTGCAAGATTTACACTTTGCCCCCCCTCGACCTCCCTTCTCGGATTCATATCTTTCAAAAAAATGATCAATGTCGGTAGTCTTAGGGGTACCCCTTTTCAGCTTTTTTGTGAGGGAGCGAATGATGGGTGAATTCCGAATGGCTTGAGGCGAGGCAGTGCTTGGCTGATGTCGGCGACGTCGTGATGGCACAGGTGTTTTGAGTTGTGGGGCATTACAACTTCATGCTCAGTTTCGGCAGTTCTGGGTACATCTAGCAACTCCCCAAGATCATGCCCAGGTATGCCCAATGGCATGGCTGTCTTTGCTGTTGCTGATGCAAGCTCTAGATTCAGCTGAGGATCGATACAGAGAACCTTGCGGGTGCCAGATTGAGTCTCATCACTTGAGCGCTTCCTGGAGGTTGACATAGGATGGGGGAAAAGACACGGAATTCAAATTGTATTCATTTTTTTTCCGGTGATTTACCGCCTGCCAATGGGGGCCCTTAATACCCTACCTGTGTGGCACACAGGATAGTGTCCCCCAAGGATTATATCTATGTACATATTGGTTTACCTAACTACACCCCAAGTCGAACTCAAGCCCCAGTCAAGTCAAGTCAAGCCCAAAGATTGGTAATCAAAGGATTTGACTTGACTCGACCCAAAGCGGACTGACTCCGGACTTAAGCCGACTTCAGGTCAAGTCTTCGGCAACACTAGCGGTGGGCTTCCCCAAGACAAGTATCATACATGAGGTCACATGAACAGTCCGTAGAGGTCATATCGGATATCCCCATATCAATGCAGCATGGAGGATGAAACTAGGCTTCTAGATGTGAGAGGGGGCATGGCGGATAATCATTGTCAAGTCTGCTCATGGCAGGGCATGGAGGAAATATTGCAGGAATTGCGGGAGAAAGCCGCACCTCCAACCCGGAGCGAAGGGGATATATCTCCATTTTTGTGGGAGATTGCTTTGATGGGAGGAAAATCGCCAGATCGACCACGCGCGTTCTCAATGACAAATATATGAAAGACGAGCCCGATTCTGAGGTATCCAGAAATGGTGCTAAAAATTGGTTGATCACAGGTCGTCTCAGCTTCCACCCGGTAATTCACCTTCTCTGTAGCTGTCACATTTGGCGAAATCGTGCAGTGGTCGTAATTTGAATTGATTCGGAACCCAACACCTAATAACAAATAGCGGTACTTTGAAGTCTCGGAGTCGCGAATTATTTTGTAAGCGACCCGGGCCCCTGTCAACTCCTACCCATTTGATCTGCGAGCATCTGTCAAGCGCATTCGCCAATTAGTGCACGTATCTTAACACGAAGAAGGAACCGAAGAGCAGCCGAGTATTCACGCAATCAAATGAACTCAGAAAGGAAAAACTTACCCGTCGACCATAATCCTGCGCGTCACTCAAGGTTACCGCGCTTTGATTGGTCCATGGAGTCGGACTGAGGTGTAAATTCATTTCCACATCATCAAGGTCGTTAGAAGGAACGGTCTGGGGCCGCAGCTGCAAACTTTTCCCTGGCGCCCGTAGTGAAGTCGTATGAACAGGGTTCATACGTGGATCCACGTTCCCGCGCCCAATAGTGGTGGAAGGAGCGAGTGAATGTCGCGTGGTCACGACCGGCGGCACAGTCACAACCGGGTCATGAGCCGAAGAAGTAGTGCCAGTGTTCCAATGAGAATGAGATGACGTAGATGAGGGCCCCTGGTCGGACGAAAAATAGTCTCGAAGAGTAGCGGACAAGATGACACCGTCCGAACCATCCCCGAAGGGATCAGTAGATGAGTGTTCAAGATCAAGGTATCCGCCGTGGAGTACCGCGGCGCCAGGAATTTGGACCATTGCTGCGCTGCTACGGTCACTCAGACTATCGCGCGACGGAGCATACGCATCTTCATTATCCCACTCGTCGAGAGGTCGTCTTACACGAGTAGGAGATGTCGGGGGGACCAAACCGCTGTCATCATTCCACATACCGCCTCTCCCAGAAGCGTCCGCAGGGAAACTCGTGAAGGCACCCTCGAGACGTAGTCGACCACGACGTCGGAGACACATTATCACCAGGAAGAGAATGATCATGGCCGATACCATACCCACGATGGTGAATATAGCCGCGACGACCCCCGCCCTCTTGAAGATTCTGAAATGTAGGCATGACTACGTGCGCGGCAATTACGCGTAAAAGTGATTTATGCTACTCACGAAGGATCGCTCGAACCTCCGTTAAAAACACTAGTGGTAGTGGACGTGGTGGATGTCGCATGTGTGATCGTGCCTGGGTGCCCATCACCCATGGGTGTCGTCATAGGGGGATTCACATTGGAGGAAAGAGACACAGGAGGCGGCGTTCCTCCAGTGACTGAATACGAGCTGCCACATGGCACACCTGACGTTGCCTGAGGGATGGGCCCGCTGCTGGGCCGATCGTGGTCATTACCTCCAAATTCTATCAAGTAGCGCACGCAGGGACAAATTGATACCTTTGGGTGGTGGAGTCCTTCCAAGCTCCACCATATGTGCAAAGCATCGCAGTGGTCGTATCCGCGCTAACCGTGGGATTTGGGGACCATGTAGTGGTAGGGGAATCAACCATACTGGTTGGCATATCCCATGCCCATGAGCTATTCGAAGGTACAGATGATGGCGACCGTGAGCTGGAGACGTCCGACGTCGAGCTGGGAGCATCGGTGCTGGACGAGCAGTGCAGAGGGAAGCTGGGCGGACGTAATACACTTGTAGTGAGTATCTCAGACGTCGGGGTTATGGGGATTGGGTAACTAACGATCTGGAAGGATCCCATCTGCGAATCGCAATCAAACATAGCCCATCTGTGGGGGACGAGGGGGCTGGAGTAAGATGCGTGGTATCGGAGCTCATGGGCCTCCCCTCAATATGAGAAGGTGGCCAGACACGAACCTAGGCCTCATATATGCACCGCGCCCTACACATGATTTGGGAAGATTAGGGCGGAACGTATGGTCCCTGATTCGGCCAAGGTGTTTGATTTCATCAGTGCTTTCAATTTGCATCCGAGCGAAAGAGTACGTCGAAAGCTATTACTGTGGTGAGCAGATCTCGATATTTCCTGGTGGGTAAAGGCTCTATCATTCGACACTGGTGAGCACGACGGGCTAATGACAGTTTGACAAGAGTTGGGCACCCCAGATGCGAGCATACCGGAGTTACGTCCACTGAGCACCATACTTGGTTACATTATCGTAGTGCAAATTCTGGCAGATAACGCACGTTGTGGCGGCCTGCAACTTTGCCGAACAGTTGGTTAAATATGAATCCATAATTTCGAATAACATGAAGCTATTCCTTGACATGTAGATCGTGAACGGAGAATCTGGGGCCCTGCCGGCCCGCCATAATCTTGCCTCGTTGCAACCATCCTTTTAGATCATGTTGCAAACTACATGGAAGGTGTCAGTACGGCATGGTGTACCAGTGCGCGTACGATTGGCTCCTTTTCTGACCACAGAGTTCACACGACTGCACTTCATATGCGCCATATTGGGTAGGTGGTAATGGGCCCTTTACGACATCATTCCCCGAGCTTTCGTTCGTCATCGCTATAGCAGATTTCATTCAAGTGCTGAATGGCCCCCCCTTTTCACGAAGAAAGTTCGTGCCTGTGAGCGAGATGTGCTCCCGATCGATGTGCTCGATCTGGGAATGAGGCATTTCGTAAGTTTGCGTGATACCAGTAAGTTAAGAAGCACTAAAGTTAGTGGGAATACCCGGGCGCCAAACAAATGATGATTCGGTTCCGGAGGGAGGTTCTGTGTGCTCAGCCTAGTTGCGTACCGGGAGGGTTCCTCCAGCAAAGCACGGAACCCGGGTGTCAACAATAAAACAATGGGTAATCACCTTGATTACTAAGTCAAGTCCATTGATCCAATGAGTTGGGAATAGGGAGCAGCTTTTTTTTCATGCGGTCTACACTTTTCTGAAACCAGCGAAAACGAGTGTTTTGAAGTAATACTAAGGAGTAGTGTCATTCCAATCCTTCGCCTCATGCACCCAAGATCCAATGCCAAATATCGTGCAAGACCGATGATGAGGGACCTGGATTAAAATTACGAAGAGACCAGATCAGATAGTGAACTATTTACCGAGTCTGAATACGAACACCACAACCACGTTTCAATTTGAAGCTCCAGTATCCATAAGGCTGTGGACAAAGACCTTGGCTTCTGGTGCAGTGACGACAAAATAGGCACTCAGTATTTAGGAATCGCCATTTCACACCTCCGGATCCGGAAGGCTCTTCGGGAACGAGATAAAAAATATAACATCATTTTCACAACATATGAATATACAAACAGTAAATTCTACATTTCACCACACTCTGCAAAACACCAATCAGCGAGAGTGACAGGAGAATGTTGAGCCGGGCGAACCAGTAATCTTAACCACCAATTTGGGCCTATTGTTTGGGCCGGTCGGAACATTTTCCACCTTGCGCAAGGTAAGCAAACCGTCGATAACGCGCCCGAACACAACATGTTTCCCATCTAGAAAGTCGCAAGTCGCCGTAGTAATGAAGAACTGAGAAGGGAATCAATGAGCATGCCAGGTGATGATGCATGGTCTCTGCTTCCGTACCTGACAGCCGTTGGTGTTTGGTCCAGAGTTGGCCTGTATAAAAAGTCAGGGGAACAGGAGAAAAGGAAAAGTCATGTTTGTGTACCATCGACAAAAGACCTGGTCCCGAATGCTTCTTCTCAAAGTTTTCGTCCTGGAAGAAGACGGTATAATGAGGACCACCAGAGGTCAGATACTAGTCCCATGTGCTGACCGGAAACTTGTCCCCGTAGATGGAGAAAGACCCCGTTCCGTCCCCATTCAGGAAGTCGCCCCCTAGATCACGGGGTAACCTGTCGATGACGCGGGAACTGTTATCCTGGAGGAAGATCTTACCCTGCACCATGAAATCACGAACTCTTGGGTATCGCATTAACCGCATTAACCCCAAGGGTATTATTAAAGAGATATCTAGCTTACACTCTAAGGGATTGATCAAAATGAATCGCCAGAGATTAGGTTGACGTAATATAGAAAAAATATAGCCACAGCGTACCGATGAAACGTGGCGTTCTTATATCCCACAGGCCTCGAATTGACTCTGAAGATTAGGAGGATTATGCATGATTGGAGACCATCAGCCAAGACCAGATGCTTGCCTATGTTCCCCTGTGCAAAGCTGACGAAAATTCTCCTGCAGTCCTGAATGATCGTGAGTGGATCTCCTAACGCTGAAAACAATCTCTATACGTACTTGGGTGTGACGTCTGAGAAAAGCTCCATTTTCAATCGACCAGCAGGAGTTTCACCTATATTAATGTCCATGAAGACAACTGGCCTAGACGAGGAGGCCGCAGTAGACGACATCGGGGTAGTCGGGAATGAACCTGAAAATCCCCGTCACGGAAGCAACCGGTACCTTCCTATTTAGAACGTTGGTCATTCCCGAGTCTTGTGCTCTCGATGGACATCCCACGACCACTAAGGACCACCGGTAACGTGGTAGTTGAGGGCCTTATATCATGTAAGGAATCGGTGTCCATTATCTGGCTATTTCTTCACTAACCTCTTTCCTATCAATTTGGTAGATGGGAGGGCACAATCTTTTTTGACGGGTTCCTTTCTATCCACCTCCGCTTCTCAAGACTCTTTGTTGGATGAAGGGGATGATGATGCGGAACTCCCTGCCCGCGAAATGGAGGACAGTGACGAGAATCCGCTGGAGGCCACGGCATTAGTGGATGATCTACCCCTTTTTTATGGAGGCGATGACGGATCGAACATTCCTCATCGGAGACTCTCTGTGACTAGGGGATTCCGTCTCCCTCCAGCCACAGTGCCTCTCGTAGACTCCCCAAGTCCACCCTTGGCACTCACTGAGAATTCACCACTTTTAGGACGGCGGTCCCTTTTATTTCAAACGCCGCCACCGGAGGCGCAATTGGCGTCTCATATACACGATGGACGGATGGCTCCAACCTTGCACCATCGAATTAGTCAGTCTTCCTATCGCAGTACCAAGTCTGAACGCCTTACAGGCAGCACGTTTGGCCAATCTGTATGGTTCAGTTCCCATATCGATCCTTCACGTTTAGTTGCCTACTTCAAACTTTTTCAGCTGTTCAATTCTGTTGCCGTTTTGCTAGGCGTTGGTATTTTATCTGAACCGTACGCATTTGCACAAGCTGGGTGGATCATGGGTTCCGTCTTGACAATAGGCTACGCCCTACTCACCTGCTACGTACGTCTGGCACCTTCCGGCCTCTATATTTGATAGATTGCCTTACTCAGGGTGCATACAACGTCTCAACAGACAGCCAAAATCCTCGGCAGAATCATCTTCGAGGATCGGAAATTGCGGACATATGCCGATTGTGGCCGAAAAGCTTTCGGAGAGAGATCGTCAATTCTCACCCAACTCCTTTTCTGCTTGGAACTTTTCACTCTCTGGTCCGCGGTCTAGTCATGATAATGCTGTTTTACAGGAGCCTTACAGGTCTTTCTTGCAGCGTCGTGCTCGTCGTACTTTACTCCGATTCGATGCAAGCGGTATTTCCCCGGTTTTCAAGCAGCACATACAAATTCATGGGCATGGTCATCCTCATTCCCACCGCATTTTTGCCGCTCTCCGTCATCTCATACACTTCTCTTTTATCGATCATTGCTACCTTATTTATTGTCGTCGTCCTTGCCGTTGATGGCCTCTCCAAGTACGACACTCCAGGGAGTCTGCTCGAATTCGCTCAAACAAGCCCGTGGCCTGCCTCATCCCAGAAACTCGGACTTAGTTTTGGTCTTTTCATGGCTGGTGTGCGTTACTGGATCTCCTAAATTTCTCGCGCAGAGGTCCTCACACCAAAACCACCACTCTTCCCCAGTTCTCTGGACATGCTGTCATTCCTTCTATTGCGCGAGACATGCGCCATCCTGAAGAATTTGATTCAATGATCAATTACGCCTTCGTACGTGGTACTGAATTCAAGTATGAACATTGATCTCAGGCGATGAGTCTTGCAGGCGATCACAACAGCTGTCTATGGCACTGTGGGGGCCTGTGGATATCTGATGTTCGGGAACGACGTCTCTGACGAGGTGAGGTTTTTCTGATCCAGTTAGGGGTTTGCTTCGATCGCCATCTCTGAGCCTTTTTTTGTGATTAGATCAGTTGGGACTTGCATAACACTGCAGGCTACAATGCAACCCTAGGCCAAATTGGTCTTTGGATGCTGGTCATTGGACCTATGTGAGCTAGCTTCTTTTAGCCTGGTAGGAACGACCGACCATTTCTTGTGCAGCACGAAATTCCCTCTGTCGACGCGACCACTGAACATTATGTTCGAAATGCTGTTAAATATTGACCCGAATTCCCAGCTTCTTCGCAAACGCCGGCTCACTGAACAGCGGTCATCCGCCTCTCTCCAAGAATCTATCTTGGCTCAGGCATCCCAGCGGGAGATACCGCACAATGGCTTGTGGCGCAGCATAATCGCCTCCCAATTTATCCTTCTTGCAACAGAACGAATTGGTTCGAGTTTACTCCTTGTTTAATGTTTTGCGACCCCATGATTCTGATATCCAACGAGTAGCTCTAGTCCTTGCAATAGTGGGCGTCGCCGTAGTGGTTCCTCAATTTGGGACCGTGATGTCTATCCTGGGCGCATTTTGCGCATTTTCCTTATGCGTGATCGGCCCCCTAGCTGCAAAACTCACGATCTACCGTGCAACTGGTTGGTCTACTGCTAGGGATTGGTGTTTGTTCGTGATATCGGTAGTGATGTGCGTGTGGGGAACTGTGGCTTGCGTACTCAATCGGGAGGAGGGCTTGTGAGTCCCTTCTATCGCGGAGATTGGTCTGTGGGGGGGGACTTTTTTGGGTTACGCCATCGGTCCGTCTCCCTCCTCCCGATCCCACTCCCTGGTATCTATTGCAGAGAGTCTTTAGCCGCTGATGCCACATTTCTTGGAGAGATGCAATGCCAATAACATACATATATGTATATACATTTATATTTACAGATAGTACCATTCCTTCTACTAAGGCACATGAACGTGCTGGCGATGTCGATGATCGACAAGGATCCCAGGGCATATTTTTGTTTTCGGTGTATCATGGCACTCGAACGATCTATTCGTGGCAACAAACATCATACCTGTTGGTCGTTCTGCTTAGCGAATCTGATCGCCGTATCCCGCATATACTTATACAGTTCATCCCCCGGTCCTTGCTACAGGCCACAACTCAAAGCGGAGGATTTTCTAGACTGCCAGACTCCTTAGATCATATTGGCGATGACGGTGTGCCATCGGTTGGGGCCCCACCCAAGTCAATTGAATGATCTAGCTAGGGTGTAGATCCCCCGGACTTGGATGATTGCTTGTAGCTTCATGAGAAAGCGGCATTTGTCGTCTCAACTTGGATAACTGTGCACGCAGTACCTAACATCTTTGAGATGCTCAATAGGATCTCAATGACGATCGCTGTGAAGAATTTAAAGATTGCACATGATGTTCCCTGGAGCGCCCAAGGCCCATATTATAAGCGCCCACAGCTTCAGTGCGCTTTCTCGATTGTAAAGGTGGCACAATTATGGACTATTGGTTCAGGAGTCCGTATATGATCATACACGTCTTTGTACGGTAGTTTTCCTGCTAAACCAAAGTTGATCTATCCGCTCTGGCAGGCTTGGTTTATTCCTCATATGGGCGCCTCCAATCTTCGTTCCCGTCACGTCATAACCTGCCCCAAGAGTGGCGTCGAGAGACAAATCCGTCCGTAAACAAAAACTGGCTTGGGTGGTCGATTCGTAGGCCCAATATGAGGATATTTATCATATTCAAATAGAGGTGGCGGTATGATATATCTTAGCGTTGCTATCGTTTCCGCTTGGGCGAACACCCAACTCGATTTCGGAGAGGTCGTTAGAGGCCCCATTGGCCTCCGTTGTGTTGAAGGATTTGAATAAGAATGCCGGGCGCCTTTATGATCGCAGGGATTGACCTCCAATTCGCTTGATGTGCACGAGCATGGAGGCAGTTTCTCAGTGGACGAGCGAAAGCACCGAGGGATCACGACGATACGTACTATGAGGAATAGTCCCAAGAAGTGCGATTTCGTCGCTGTGGTGGTGGTGGGAGGGGGGGGGGGGGCGCACAAATCGGTCATATCGAGTTTGTCCAGGGAAGGGACCAGTGCGTCGAGAGGGATTGGCCTCGGTGGTATCCACTACGTCCTCTCATGCTCACAAGCCGATGTCTTGCGCGGGAGCTGTGCGACGTGCGAGAGCCTGCGGGCCGAGGGGGGGGGCGGATCACCGGTGCTTGATTGCGTCCGAGAGGAAGATTTGAGGGCTTGTCTTGATGATTGAGCATGGCCGTGACGTTGACACGACATGCTATCGATTGTTGACTGTAAGTTGCAGAACGACAGCATAAACGTGAGCGAGATCGTTAGATGGGGATTTGGTTAGGTATTCTCTCAAAAACAACAGACGTCCTAAGAAGGGTCAAGGCTGTACCCACTTGAGCTGAGGCGGAAACTGTTGTCGGTCTGACCCTTCCAGGACTTATGATTATCCAGCGGGGCCTATGCTGGCAGCAATCAATCCTCCATCAAGAAGAAGAAATGGATTGTGGGCGAACAGTGAGATAGACGGATTATCCCAAGGGAATTTTGATACACAGTAGCAGAGAATGAAAACGACGGGGCGGTGTGAGAATCCGAGGGGCAATGGAGGGCCTCCCTGTGCAAGCCGCAGGCCGATCACCCTCGGGTGATTTTCTGTCTCGAAGGGAAGAGGTGGAAATAAAAAGGCTATCAACGGGGTAAAATGCTTGTGAGACAACTTGAAATAGACCCTGTGATTCGCCGAGAGCGTCTACCATTATGGGCCAGCAGTGGGAGATGCCGGCGTTGGGTAAGACATAAACATGGACCAACATTTGATCGTCCAGAAGAATTGTACTCTTTCTTGGTATCCTCGACGATTTCGGTTCTGGGATCTTTCTAGTATGAAGATTTGATGCCTCCGGAGCCATTGGCATGTCGTCGGAGATCAAGAACGAGTCAGTGCGTTTAATCTGCACCAGTGACTAGAAGGCACAGTGCCGTTCTATTTGGCTCTTCATAATGAACCTGTGGCCCAAGGATGGCTGTCTTGTTCCCCTCCTGGTCTCTAATAGTGACCCAAAAGTCAGCTGTCCAGAAGAGCATGTACGTCCATCATCCTCGGGACACATCTTGGATTTATGGTGGTTTTAATTTCGCTTTGGGGTTGGCATGATCCCAGGGATGCAGGCTTGAAATCCGCTGTGCAAGTCGAAGTTTCACCCTTGATTTCGAACATAACTACCTCCGTCTACCTGTGGTCCAAAAAGTCAGGTATTCTACGATTCCCAAATTGACCTCACCTGGATTCACACACCACTAAAGAATACACTGGAGATTTTACAGATCATATCTGGAGGCAATCGCATAACTATTCTTGAAACATCTGAAAATATCAGCATCCCTGTACCTGTTACAATAGTCGGGGCCCTAGCGATGAGTCGCACATCTTGGCAAGTCAACCGACGGGTGTATCACAATCCTCGACAAGTGATTCTTGTACTCTCTCGCATACAGTACCGGGTCCTTGTGTGTCGTTGTCATGCCATTTGACAGCATGTTGAGCACTAAGGATCCTGTATGTTATACGATGTGTCCGTGGTCTATTGGCTTGATCGTGCCAAGTCCTGGCCCCGCGGTAGTCGCCGTGATGGGGATGAACAAAGGCGATGTGGAGTGACCGGGCTTCCAGCTAGTAAGCTCAGTTATTTGGCACCGTCTTCGCCGTCCCCCATCGCGACGAGAGAGAGAGAATAGACAGAGCCGAGGGGAGTTGGCGGTTGGCGCCATTAGCCCTCGCTACTTGTCCCGAGCATCGAGTAGACATGAATAAACATTCAATTGCTTCGGCTCTTTCCAATTAGGAAATTTTTCATGGGTTGTTGCGTGTCCGCTTTGGCATAAATTTCACTTATTCTCCCTCTCTCGGCCCACCTACTCCCCCCTCTCACATTCCCTGTCCAGTCTCCTTGTAATCTATTCTCATCGTCCCCACTCTCTTCTCTATCATGAAGTATCCCTTAGCATCGTCCTCTTCTCGCAAAACAAAGGGTTCAGGATTAACCCAGCGGGCCAAGAAACAGATCGTCAGGAGGAGACACGCCTGCACGTATTGCCCGAAGCTATGCACGCGCCCCAGTGAGCTCGCTGAGGTGCTTATTACCCTTATTCTCTGCATTTTGACTCGGCGCTTCAGCTGAGAAATTCTCTCCCCCAGCACATAGCTAACCACCGAGGCGATAAACGTGAGGAGAGCGCGCCGTGATGCCCCTGTCCTCGATAAGCTGAACTCCTGCCAATTCCATAGGCCACGCTTGCGTGTGCGATTACAGTACTGCATATCGTAGCAACCTCAATCGCCACAGAAGCAGCTGCAAAGTATTGAAGGCGAAGAATGAGCATTCACTACCGCCGGACGCATCATCGAACGGGGAGTCATCCCCAGAACCATCAAAGGGGTCTCCTGAGGCGTTTGGCGCGCCATCATCACCTCACGCGCCTTCCCCATCGTTGAGTTTGGGCAGCCACGACATCGCCTCTTTTGATGGTTTCCAGGACTACCATTCGCCGACGATCGGCATTTCACTGGCGAATACGATCCGTCGGAGCGTCGGAGCTCTCCTACCCATTGTACGCACTCGCAGCAGCCTTCCACACAACAGTGCCCCATCGACGTCCCTGACGACCGCACGCTCTCTCCATTCGCCGTTTTTGAAGAGCCGGTCACAATGCATCCCTCCGAACCCAGTGACTCCCTGGATGCTTACTTCGGGCAGTTGCGAGTCATCGGGTTTGACCAGACAGATGCTGCCTCCGCGGGCCAGTTACAACACCATCCCGTTCTAATTCCGCCCAGACCTGCCAACCACGGTCACTACCCTGGGATCAGCCCGAATAACGAGACCCTACCACAGTACAATCAATTCCTATGGGCCTCCCAAACCCCATACTCCCAACGCTTTACAGATCTTGCGACGCGACGCGATGCCATCGTTGAATTTGGCACCCTAGCGCCCTCCATGGGCTGGAATATGCCCGACTCTGGTATCGATATCGATCTGTACCCCTTCCGCATTGACAATCACTCGGCTGGTGCCAGTGTAATTCATCGCGCCTCCCCCCTGGTTGGGAATCTATCACTCCCTGATTTCGAACCACTCTTTGGCTAAACTGACTAAAATGGTTGCATATGGTTAGATGAATATGGCCCCAGGCCTCCCACGGAAAACACTCATGCCTGTTCTGCCTCCGTTTCTTTTTTCGGCCTCTTACTATCTCTGACCGTAATAATGTGTATCCCTGCTTCTGTAAAATTCTTACATACCCCCCTCTCGGTCATTACGGACATTTCGGACCCCTGCTTTCGCAGACACGATCACTCTATCCATTTGGTTCCCTTTGGTATCACCCTCTATATCTTGCCCATGCCAGAGTTTATGCTATCGACGCAATTCAGTGCTCAGTAATTTTACGGAAATATTCTACAGAACTTCCAAGACTCAGGTTTCACGGCATTTGATGACGATGCATGAAGGCGGGGAGTGTGCCCGAAGCTCACTACCATAAAGGCCACCTCAATGGTTAGCCATTGGTTACCAACCTGAATTCTCGCTTCAACCCAGCGATGAGGCTAGAAGTAGCCATATATGTCTATCGCGGCTGTCGCGAGTTGAAGAGGCGAAACGTCAGGAAAGATCCGCCGTCATCCCGATCCGGCTATCCGAGGCATCGCACCTTGCCTTGACCGTGTAAACATTAGACGCTGAAATTCGGATGTTGCCGGGATATTAGCGCCTTAAGTACTCTGTCTCTGTTTATCCTCGTTCTCTCACTTGATTCCCAATGGACGCTGGGCTTGCGTCTCGCCGCCGCGTCTATGGAGGACATAGGATTTATTGTAGATAGATATGACTGTATCGAGAGTTTGGGGCGGGCAGCATCACGCCTAGCGTGACTCCACAGGGGTTTTTTTTTTCACTGATGTAGATGCAACAAAATAAAAGATAAACACAGTATAGCACTACATTTTAATATCAATTACTCCCATTTATCTGTGGAAAGGTTGTAACCTGGCCTGTACTCCGGATCAGCGTCTCCGGTCTCCGTTTTCTCACCTCTGCATTTTCCACTGTATGATCCTTATCATCTTTCGAAGTTTTAAAATTATCTTATTCGGGTCGTTGGCCCTACCAATACATACACCAGAGATACTTGGAAGGCACCCAACTAACAGCCCCAGATCATGGTATGTGGCCTCAACGATTGACTCTCAAGACCCTCTGCAATAGCACCCGCTTCTATATACACATGCGTATTATTCAAGAGGGAAGCGACACAACCATAATACTCTTCCAAGAAAAGCCAAGTGCTCCACATCATTGAAATTTGAAATTTTGAACTTCTGGGGGGGGGGACCTCGCCGGTCTTTTTTTAAATAAAGCACAAGCGACATTCGCAAATGTGATTCGCACTTACCACCACTCGCTTGCCCTGGCCTAGCAACTCTGGAGCATGGCCTGGCATAGGTATCAATTACGTAAACCTCTGGCCAATGGCACACGACCCAAATTGGGAGCTAAAAATCCTCCATATGAATTACTCCAATTTGTTGGGTCGCCTCTGACAATCAGAACCCAGGGATATCGAGATTTACGTTTCGGTAGAAGAGTAGATCGAGCGTTGGTACAGTACTGGCACTGATGGTTTATTGATCCCGATTTCCCAATTACGGGTAGAATTGCGACTCTTATCCACCGCCCGCGGATGTCACTATCCCCACCATGGTTCTAACCGAAGTAAGATCTATCTAATCGTAGGGATATGGGGGGGAGGGTATGCTACCAACTCCCATCATAGCGACGCCTCTCAGGGTTTAGTCATTCCCGATACCACCGCAATTCCATGGGAAAGCGGAGCAAAAATTATAGCTGTGCACGCACTTGAAACCCGAGGAAGGAGTGAGGGCAGCGGAGCTTTGCCTTGCCATCATTTCTTCACTTCGCCTTTCTTCGCGTTTCGCTGTTCCCTGCCAGCTTTTTCCTTCTTTCTCCCCCACCCTGCAGCCGCTAATGATGGAGTGGACCTTTTTTCCCAAGCGCTACGTGGAATTCCCCGGTGCTTAATCGCTTCTGGGCCTCACGCGATGCCACCAAATTTCAGTTGCCATGGACTTTATTCGACTCGACCCGACTCAATTCAGTAGACACTCCTATTATATAATCACACCCGACAACTCGTCGCTAACCAGTACTGTATTTCAGTGGCCAGATGCATCCAAAAGTGCATCCAAAATCAAACAATCTGATGACTGGTGAACATTCTCTGATGTTTTCCCCACCGCCAATGTAAGTGCAGGACGTTCTAATGATCGTTTCAATGTGTATCCCGGCAAAGACCGAGAAGCGGGAAAGTGGAGGTCACCAGCAAGCCCCAGCCCCAGATTGGGAACACCAGTCCGAAGGGAGGGGGTAGAGAAAATTTTCCGAACTGATTGCAACAGACAGGTACATTGGCACCTGCTGGCCCCTGGTTTCGACGATTCACCGAGCACAAAATTAAGATCTCCTGACATTCCATCACCCCAGATATCTGTCGCAAGTGTCTGTTTTCTGCTAGCACCTCGCCTTGATAAATTCCCCAAGCGCTTACAGAACTGGAACGTGTGTACCTGTAGCTGTAGCTGATGGGGAATCTTGGCACGCCTCTCCACCTACACCCAAAGACTGCCCGTCTTTCAATTGTTGACAGAAGATATGCCACAGACACCTGCGCGTCCGGTCCTGCAACCATTCCCCCCCACTGTCCCCCAAATATAGGTGAGATCACCAACTACTATAAGTGGAATATGTTAGACGCCAGGCGCTTCAACGAAACGGCGTGTTACAATATCTAAAAATCGATCCATCCCATAGAACATGCTTAAAAGTAACGGAAGATGCACGAATTACGGAGGGGACAGTTAACATTACAAGGTTAAAAATGCGGGCATGATCGATCCATTAACGCTTGTATTCAACACGTCCCCGGCAGCCACAACTTCGCTCCTCGAAACATGATATTGGTTCAGTCCACCTCCAAAAGTGCCGAGCTTACCGGGGCCCAAACATACCAGGCAATTATGGCTGGCGAATGGAAACTTCTCACTGAACGATGCAGGGACGACTAACCGGCATCCAATTGGTTTAGGTGGGAAGGAGGCCATGCCAATGCATAAGAAGTGCCTTGGCCTTATGGGATTGGGTGTGGATTCTGACAAGAATGAGGAGGGTTGGGTACAAGGAAACTGGGCCATGGATGCCCCCTGAAAGCAATCCAAAGTCAATTCGTGTGTCTTGGGAATTTCAATACAAGGAGTCGTCCAGACCCCCATGTCAAAGCAGCATATGATTGATTAGGGAAGTTGGGTCATGAGCATGAGGGATAAACCATTACGTCCACTACAATCAAGAGAAATTGAACACCAAACAAGAAAGAAAAGCATATCCAAGAAAAAAGGTCGAGGTGCAAGTGATCATTTCGAGGACAGCATTTAGACGAGCAAGACACCAATGATCATGGAGCATTCAACAGACGCAAGTATCCCAAAGACACCGAAGGACGAGGTCCAAGAGTGGGCGCCCCGATGTACCACCATTGCCAAATCCGTTACTTAGAATTCTTCAACTGGGAAAATCCAACAGACGCTGGATTAGAGCGGAAGATAGTGTAGTAGTTTTTCTGTATAGTGGAGGAAACAGTGAATGAGATCATGTCGAACCATGCACCGAAATGAGGAAGTACCATGAATGTATCCCCAACAACCCATTCAACCGTTTGTCCAGCACTGTCCTCAGGGGAAATGGCTGATACCCACGAATTATCAGAAATATACTGACTGGTGCCGATCTATGCTGGAACTGACTCACCTCCGACACATGTTTTCCCTGTAGTGTCGACTGGGCGAGAAAAGTCCACAGGGTTGATTGGATATGTCTCTGTCCCAAAAGTCAAACTGACAGTGGGAGCACTAGCACAAGCTAGAGATTAGTGAAAGGGAATTAGTACCAATCAAAAGTTTTCGTCAAACTATGAGAACTGTAGACCGACGATAAACATAACGGCCAGCCAGATCTCCCGTGCCGAGTTGGGCTTGGGGGAAAGTGCTATACACTTGTGCGACCGCGCAGTCGGTCCAGAAACTATGAAAATAATAACGAAATCAGGTGTGCGGCTCTGTAGCCCACCGCGAATTCCAAATACGCACTAAAGGTAGTTCCACTTTCGAATGATAAGTGCCATATCAACATTTCGGAGTACGGTGTTACAGAAACATGGTATTTACCTATCGATGGCCGCCGGCCCACCCACAGAAGTTGACTTCCCGTTGATAACGACAGCTGTGCACTGGATCTAAGACAGCAGAACAGGGAGGCTTACAGGTACGGCTCACCATTCAACGTGATTAACCAATACGTCTCAGAGATTAAGTTGTAATATGTAATGGTGCCTGTATAGGTGTTGCTATCCAGGAATCTGAAGACGGGGTTCATTAGTGCATGCTTCCCTCCTCGATCCGGTCGTTGCCGCATACCCTAGATCCAGGGTGCCGCCAAGCCCCGTAGGCCCAGCATTGGTGTCATTATCAAGACTAGAAAGAAGTGTTGAGGGCATGGATGCCTACTGAAAACTCATGGGGAGCGTACCGAGCGAGGTGGAAAGCGAACAGAGGCTGGGAAAAGGAATTTTGCGAGGCGAGCACGTACCACCACGGCCTAACGCCAGTAGTGGCAAGCTGGGACCATGCGAGACCCATGAGTCCGGATCTGATACAATATATGATGAGTGGATTATCGCGTTGTTTTGACATGGATACAAGACCAACACTTCAGGTCCAAAGATCACTCCACTGGTAAGTGTATCGACAACACCAAATGTCTGATTAGTCACGGTAAAATTAACCATTGTCACCGTCTCCCTGCCTCTGGAAACAGATAGGATGGCGAGCGGTCAAAGAAGTGACCAGGTATGCTTGCTTGATCAGATCACTCACTGGGTGCCCGTCACCCTCCCACCCCCATATGGGGCGTCGAAGGCTAACGATGAATTTTTGTAAGTACTCAATTTCGTGGGGTCATAACGGGCCGGGAAATCGTCGCAGCCAATAGTGCATTGGTTGTGAATGACCCAGAGATCAGATGATCCTCTAAAGAATCCCTGGATCAGTGACCATCGCATGACTAGAGGGGAAGCTGTGGATGTACGTGTCGAGGACGATGTTGAATGGTTGGGCTGCATTCGGGAAGGCGTGAGATGTGGAGATGATCGGAACAGACTCAAAAGCATACGGGGTGTGCCTATATTGACGGTACCATAGTAGGCAAGTCACCGTACTGATCGGTGAGAGGAACGGAGGACGAGCTAGCTCGTTTGGAATGCAACCCCTTCTCGTATTTGTTCTTGAGGCGGAGATCCTGAGCTTTAATCCACGCTATTCGCTGCTCATCGCTTAGTTTCTCCCAACTTCGCGATATGAGAGGAATGGAAAGGCCGCCCTTGGACGGTGACGGCAAAGCAGCAGCAAGCAACGCGAGACTGAGAATTGTTGTGATGGCTCGCATGAAGGGCTATTCTGACAGGTTGGAGGTAGGAACGATGGCTTGTAAAAAATTTCATGTTGGGTAAGGCGCTTGAAAGCAGTGCATTTGATCCGCGGCCACGTTCCTCTGCAGCACAAAACTGCTGCCTGCGATGCATTTGATGCCGTTCCGCGGCCACGTTCCTATACAAAACTGCTGGCTTGGTTCTTGTTTCCGTTTCAAGCGCGAAATGTCCTCAGCTGGGAGATGAAAGAAAGTATCACTACGAAACTCACCCTATTGTAGATGTTTTGGAGATTGTCTTTTCTATCGGGTGATGGTGGCGTCGGTCCCCTCCCGGCAATCTCCAGCTTCGCGTCATGGACCACGTGATTTATTTGGTGCCACAACTTTCTCCGAGCTTGCGTCCATTCAACGGCCCGAGAGCCAACTCCATAGATAGCAGATTCTAGATGTTGTGATGGGGGGAAGATGCCCAATTGATGGACTCGATTTGGGAATAAAGCCGATTGGTCTTTGTTGAAATGCAGTGTGACGACACCAAATGTGGGTAGATTGCGTTAAACGCCAGGCGCTTCAACGAAACGGCGAGTTACAAGATCTAACAATCAATCGCATAGAAAGTGACGGAAGATAGAGTTAAGAGGGTACAGTTAACAGTACAAGGATACAAACGCAGCCCTCGCCTCATCCTCTAAATATCCATAATTTTCCCCTTCACCTTTTCATTCCAAGTTCCAACAAAAAGAAATCCTTTCGAACTCGAATACAAAACAAAGGCCTATAACTTGGCTTGACCATCAGCACCATCGAGATACTTCATCAGATCCGATGTCAAGCATTCGGAGGCATATTGCCCTCGGCCAGCTTTCGCAACTTCCTCATTCAAGTACGCCGAAGCGATCTTGACTTCGAGGTCACACCCGCAATATTCGTCACTCCTGGGGCGAAATGAGTAATATAACCCAAAATAAGCGCAGGCGTGATGCGCACTCCCGGTCCTGGGAGGGGGCAGATGTTAACCAACATATGCCTGAACAGAAGACTGTGACCACCAGAGGGGATCAGGAACGTACAAGGGAGTGCGCCATGGTAGACCCATTGCCACAATTGAACTCAGACAATCTCTCGCCGTGTCCTCCATCGGGTGATTAATTGGAATACAGGCTAGTTTTTGCTAGCATAACGCGAGATAGGCTCGAGTTATGATGTCCGCTCTGCGGACTGAAACTCCTCGCCAATGCTGGATGAGATGAGCTCGGTGTCTCTTACTGCGTATGGGCGGAGAAGTCCGAAGGACGCCGAATTCTCACCAATTCGGGCAGCGCTGAAGCCTTGGCCTCGAAAGAAGCTGGAACTGTCGGTCCCAGTAATTGACTTTGGGCAACATCCGGATGCAAATCCGGAATCTCGGCTCGCCCAGCAACTCGGCGGCAGATCCAGATGGTGTTATATACATACAAAACTAGAATGATTTGTATTTTCTATTGTAGTGTAGTGGCTAGTGTGGTAGTAATGTCCTGTCTTTTTTGCATTTCCCCGGTTCGAAACCTGCGCAAGTCAAGAGATCAAATTAAGCGCCCATCCCAGTGCTCCGCTGTGAAGCATGCAGGATGTTTGGGAAAACTCCTTTAGCTTATTCCAAATGTTATCTCAACTCCACATTCATCCCCCATATCAACCACCCTTGCGTGCGCGAGAGGTCAGATATTTCCTTTTTGGGAATGTTCGATTATCCTCTTCAAATTCACCCGAGACTTCTCAAATAACTTTAAAATATAACTAATAACCTACTTCTGTGAATTTTACAGGCCCAAATACCGTATTTACCGACTTACACACCCCTCACCTTCGGCCGGTGTTGAGTTGTGGCGCCGAATTTCCGGTTTTTGCTTCTGGATGTTGCCCAAAGTCCTCAGCTAGTGAACTCATGTGCGTGTTGTTTGGCCTCAAGCCAAATGAGAAAGTTGCACCTGGCAGGTGTGTGTGGGGTTTCGCCGTCAGGCAAAACTTGGTGTGTGAGACTGGAGGCCAACCGACTATGCGGGGCGGGAGGGCTCCGGGCAGTGGGTGGGATCTCATGACTAAGCCAGATGCAAGGGTGGGTTGGGGTGGCGGGAGGCTGAGCGGCGTTGCTGCAATGGTCTTGCGCACACACTCAACCAGAAAGGTAAGCGCGAGACTTCGGCAAACGCCGCTCCTTCGTTCACTAGCCTGCGTATGTAGTCCTCGTGCCTCAGACTACAACTTGGAGCTAGTGAACTCATGTGCGTGTTGTTTGGCCTCAAGCCAAATGAGAAAGTTGCACCTGGCAGGTGTGTGTGGGGTTTCGCCATCAGGCGAAACTCGGTGTGTGAGACTGGAGGCCGACCGACTATGCGCCCATCCAGCCGGAGGCCCAAACCATAGGTGCGTCAGGCCCAGCCACGACTGACTATCCCCACACCCCACTGACGGCTGAACTTCTGAATTAATCTATGTACTCCAGCTACCGGACCCGAGATGGTCCATTCCCTCGCTTAAGCTTTTGCCTCTCACTTTGAATCACCTTCCAGTGCTGCAACACCTCGGGTGAGACCTCTCCAAAGTAGCTGTTCATCTCTGCATCCATATGTGCCCATACACCTGCATCATGAACATGCCTTGGAATGATAAGCTGTGTATTGTGCCAATAAAGGAAGAACGCATCAGAGCTCCAGCGGCCAAGTTTCTGGACCACCTGTGGGTCTGTCCCCCTGCTGAGCAAATGGGTGGTCCCACCAATGTGAAAGCTGTGGCCT
The DNA here is from genome assembly GCA_014904985.1 of Hydnum rufescens UP504. NCBI lineage: Eukaryota > Fungi > Basidiomycota > Agaricomycetes > Cantharellales > Hydnaceae > Hydnum > Hydnum rufescens. Next base: position 30,379 of record MU128980.1, on the reverse strand, counting down.
GAGGGGAGGTCCCAGATGCCTGCTGCTGACCAGATCTGCTGACAGTGATCCATGAGGTCCCGTTTCACCATGGGCTCCCACCCAGCTGCTGTCCGGAATGCAAAGAAATGAGCCTGGTCAGGCAGACCGGAATTCATAAGGAAGTGCTGCTGAATGGCTCGGTAGGGGCAAGAACAGTCCTCTTCGCGGGTAAGGATAAGATTTGCTCCATTGCAAGCTGTCTTTGTCCATGGGAGCTGCAGTGCGACTGACTGTACCCCAAGGACATCCTCCCAGTTTATGACTGTGCCCCACGCGACATGCCGCCCCTGGATGAAACCAGCCCTAGATGGGACTGTGAGCTCGCCAAGTCTAGCTAGTCCCAAAAGGCTGACATAATACCGCCAGCAAGCTGCTCATATGTATCCTGGAAATTCATCTGCTGTAAATTGCATAGAGGTGACTCAGGGTGATCGGGGGCCTTGGCTCACGAACGGATGCCTTTGGGGCATCTTCTTAGCGCCTTCCAAGAGAAGATGAATGTAAGGATCATCCCCACACCAAGGCATCTGATGAAAATGATGCATGCCCGGAGTCCATTGAGCCAATTCTTGAAACCTGAGATGCCGATAGTCCAGCTGCATCTGCAATGAAGCATGTCAGGTGCACCTTCTCAATTGGCATCCGGTCTTGCTCCGGAATCCCATTATCATCACACCACTCAGCCCAGCGAGCCAGGCCAGCACCATAAGTTGTCCGTGTTGACCCCTCCCAAGCCTTACTTGCAACTGACTGAACCTTAGCTAAACTAAGGGCAAGGCCAGGAGATGCTTCAAGCAACCTCGCCCGGGCCATGAGAACTGCAGGAGAGGTCCAGCAGAAAATGCGATCAGCCGCCTTGACATGCGGCCGGAAGAGGTTATGATGAAAACCTGACCTCCTGGTCGATGGATGGCCCTGGGATGGAGGAACTGGGACAATTGTAAATAGCCCATCAGACTGCATTACTATGATAGTCTGGCTGAGGGGGGAACCCCTCTCTGAAGGAACAGAACATTGAATTAGACCTCAAACAAATATTGCTGAAGCTCAAAAAGAGGAGATGGTTGCCTTTTTGGCCTTCCGAGAGGTACGGTTTATGTAGGGTTCTCTGGACCTATGGAACTTGACGAGTCTCATTGCCAGAAGATAAGCGGTTGAAATATGGACTCGCGTGCATTGATTATGCTCGAATCGCAAGGTACATCAGCTCCGCAGGTCCATTTCTACCCTTGCAGAAGGTGCATGAGCTCCCTTGGTCCATCTTTTTGTGCATCAGGCTGAGCAGGTCACAGCTGGGGCGCTCCAGCGATGTATTGGCCTCCTATTAGTCATCTCACGCTCAAGGGGTTCCTTCCAGCATCTGTCATGGTAGATTGGGACATGGTGGGAAGGCTCGGTTGGTTTTGCCTGGGATCTTCCGGGCTGTTAGATCACGGGCCACCCATCGAGCTTTTGGCATAATCAGTTGGATGCCTTCGACAGGCTTTGGAAGTTGGGCGCTGCGGGTTCATACTTCTTATAAAGGCATGGGGCCATGATGCATCCAGGGTAGTTGGAATCGACAGGGTGCGATTATTGGTTGGCTTTGAGAGAGTTGGCTTATTCGAGTTTGTATGTCGGTATTCTGGATGCCGAGGGGTTAGAGATTCGAATGTGCGTGATTGAGAGAGATAATGGGGATCAATTGGTGGCGCTATCCTTCAGGGTGCGGGGGCGTAACAGGCTGGTCCATGAGGCAAATCCGAAGATCCATTACCCAATTTACCGCAGGAGAAGAATTTCGAGATTAGTCCGCCAGTATTATGTGAATCCAGCAGATAACCCCAGGCTGATGTGGTCTTCCCAGTGCCTTTTTGGTGGTTTGGTTTTTGCATCTGGTCCTGTTTTGATATAACCTCTGGAGC
>MU128980.1:0-28429 GCA_014904985.1 Hydnum rufescens UP504 | reverse complement strand
CGTGTTCCAACACTGCGGACCCAGCATGCGCATCATATCTGGGCAATCGCTTGATCCAATAACGATTGATCCATCACCGTCACATTCTGGTTATGGGCTAGTCTCACTCCACAACAAGGGGCCAGGCTCCTTGATCCAGTATCTCCCTCAAAGTGAGTAATCAGCGGTCCCTTCGGGGGACAGCACTCGGGAACCTTCACCAGGTGCTGTTTTCTCTGTGGAAGGAAGGAGCATCGTGCCCCAGTTGCACAGCTTCCAGCAGGGAAGGCAGACAGCCCTCTAGCGCAGTGGGGGTGGTAACAGAGCTGTCAGGCCAGTGATGGAAGATCTTCTGTCTATCCTTTGGCTGTGGTCGACCTGCTCTTCATCCTGCTCTGCTCTCCATGAGGTCTCACATCTGCGATCCCGGCCATGAAACTTCGCACCACTTGCCAAGGAGCTCCATAAGGTCCTCACCCTTTCCATGCAGGCATTCGAGCAGACCTTACGTAGAATATGGCATTCTTGACAGTTCCCCAAGTTTAATTCAACAGCTTCGCGAGGTTCTCATCTTTCATCATACCCTTCTTATATCCTACTTTCACGTCCCTTATCGTCCATTGTCCTTTGAACATGCAGATTTCCTTATAAATTTTGCGGGGAGGCACAGCTTAGGAAGGATCACAGCCCTTTCTCTGAGGACCAGCCATATGATTTTGCACACTGGGGGCAATTTTTTCAGCCCCGATTGTGTGGGTCCCGAACCTCGCAAACCAGGCCAGCAGGGGACAGTGGCGCGATGGTGGTGGATCGTATCTGCAAAGACGATTTGGCTTTCAGTCAAGACTGACTAGATTGATGATTTCTGCACTCGCTGGGATGGGCACAGCAGGATGAAGACAATCTATGTATGTGTCCTCGTTTCTTTTCACTCTGTTCCTGTTGTTCTGTTGTTCCCCCGTGGGAGCCTTCACTATTGTGCCATGACGCTGTGCATTCACCTCTGTGGCATGTCGCCAGTGCAGCTCAGTGATGTCTCGGTATTCCTTGCGTAAGCCACATTGAGGCATTCCTTTCTGTGGCATGTTTTGTACGCTCTTCATTGGTGTCGATCCATTTCCACCTTTGGCTATGCATATATGCCTTGGGTTCGATTTTGTCCCCATCGACTTTCAGCCAGATCGCACGTTGTCCTTTGGGCACCCGGGGCAGCAAGGGCGATATCGACGCAGCGTATTAGCAGTGTGCCCATATTTTTTCTTTGAACCCATTCAGGTCTGGCGGACCTTCAGGACGGTTTTTGGTTAACCATGGCAGTTATGTTTGGGTGACTTCAGGGGCCGGAATCTGGTGGTGCAGCCCTTTGAGCCAGTCATTGCTTACCTGGAAGCAGCTGGCATGGGCCCGATAGGCCGTTGGGTCGATGATTTCATTTCTGTTTGCTGAACCAAGTGGTGGAGATGCTGCCCACAGCGCATCATCCTTTGCATACACAATCATTTTCTATGTTCACAGACAAGGGTCTCTGCACAGCGAATTAGAGGAAGGGCATGCATCAGTCCCGGTCGAGGTTCTTCAAATCTCATTCAGCCCCGGATGGCCAGTATTCCAGTCGACTGGACGTTCATCCGTATAAATCGGATGATGTCGTGGGTATCCGCTGATTTGGGATGCCCTGGGCAGCTTACAAGTGGTTGCTTTTGCCTTCACAACAGTTTATGGTCGGGTCCTCTGGGACATGGAATTGACGAGTCTCATTGCACCCCCCCCCCCCCCCCCCTGAAGAATAAGCGGTGAATTATGGACTCACTGCATGATATGCTCGACTCGCAAGTCATCGCTCACAGGTTCACTTCTCCTGCAGAAGTGCATTGGCTCTTTGGTCCACATTCTGTTTGTGCTCGGTGGGCAGGTCACGGTCGGGGCGCGCTCCAGCAATGTATTGCCTCTTTCACAGTCATCTCACGCTCAGAAGGGTTCTTCCAGCATTCTGTCATGGTAGATTGGACTGGGGAAGCTCAGTTGGTTTCCTGTGATCTTTCCGATTGTATCGGGGCCACCATCGAGCTTGGCATTCAGTTGATGCCTCGGACAGACTTTGGAGTTGGCCTGCGGTCATAATTCTTATAAGCATGGCATTGCATCGCAGGGTAGTTGGAATCGAAGGGGCGATATTGGTTGGCTTGAGAGTCTGGCTATTGAGTTTGCTATGTCGGCTATCCTGGATGTCGAGGGTTTAGGATTCATGTGCGTGTTGGCCAGATAATTGAGGATCAATTGGTGGCGCTATCTTCGGTGTTTTTTTTTTTTTTTTTTTTTTTTGTGTCGGGTGCGTAACGCTGGTCCATGGGCAATCGAAGATCATTTCCCATTACCGCGAGAGATCGAGATTGCCCCATATATCTCTCTCTTGATCTTCAATTAGCTTTGCATTATCTGCATCCACTTGAGCCTCTCTGGCCTCGACCAAGGCTGTCTCGATGTCGTAGAGCCTGAAGTCGACCATAGTGCTGAAGAACTTCTTCCACAGGGAAAGATCGCAATGTGCGATAACTGAGAACTGCAGGTCGAAGAACCAATGAGTGACAAGGTAATCCCTAAGATGTTGAACTGAAGCAATAACATCCAGATGGTACTGTGTTTTCATGGCCCGCAGGAGACGCTCATAGCCTTGGAGCCAATGACTCTTATCAATCATGAGGTCACTCGCCGCAAGCTTGTCCGCATCCACAAACTCTGCCTCCTTTGATGTATCTTCCTGACTAATGAGCTTGCGGATCGATGGAATAATTGATGAATCCTGCTTGTACCTTGCACATATCTCCGCCGTCATAGCTGACAAAGGAACAAAGTAGCCCCTGTCAATCATCCGGACCACAATCGATGGCAAAACATCGAAGCGCTGAAGATCTACCGGATCCATGAAGAGCGATGGTTCAAAGGCAAAGGTCTTGTCTGCCTTCGGGTCTGGTGTTGCATTCTGCCCAAGAGACGCTGCCACGACAGCGGCAATAACCTTCTCAACAGCAGGGTCATGCACTGTGAGACAAGGCTGCGTGACTGCAGCCACCGCCTCCAATGGAAGAACCAAAGGATTGACCTCGGCCGGGCCCCAACTGCCCCACTCCCAGATTGTCCAGATCGCCCAGGAAGGGTTGGGGATGTTAGAGGTGGGATAGGACTTGATAAGGGAAGGCTCGCACTCTTCTGGGTTGCTGAGGACTTCACCTTGGATTTGACTGAACGGAGTTCTGCTTCATGCTGCTCCACCAGGCGCTGACGCTCCAGCACAAATTGATCGCATTCCGCCTGCAATGTACGAAGCAAGACCGCCACCTTCTCCAATTCTGACAGACTATCCTTAAGCGTAACAGACGCCTTGGAGGAAGTGCCACCCCCCCCGGCTGAGGAACCTTGCCCCCGGGTGCTGCCAACCCTGGGATTCTCGGGGAATTACTGTCGGCACATCGGTGACTACTCCTGGCTGCGGGACTCGTGAGGCTGGGCCACTTGTCGATAGCTCTGGTGGAAGCATCGCAGAAAAGAAACTGACTAGAGATGGAATGAAAACAAGGAATGAGAGGCTGAGCGGTGTTGCTGCAATGGTCTTGTGCGCACACTCAACCAGAAAAGGTAAGCGCGAGACTTTCGGCAAATGCCACTCCTTCGTTCACTAGCCTGCGTACGTAGTCCTCGTGCCTTGGACTACAACTTGGAACTGTCTGTCCCAGTAATTGACTTTGGGCAACATCCAGATGCAAATCCGGAAACTCAGCTCGCCCAGCAACTCGGCAGCGGATCCAGATGGTGTTATATGCATACAAAACTACTACCGGTTGTATCCACTACTATGGTGTAGTCATCAGTGTGGTAGTAATGTACCATTTTTTGGCATTTCCCCGGTTTGAAACGTGCGCAAGTCAAGAGATCAAATTAAGCGCCCATCCCAGTGCTCCGCCATGAAGCATGCAGGATGTTTGGGAAATCTCCTTTTAGCTTATTCCAAACGTTATCTCAACTCCACATTCATCCCCCATATCAACCACCCTTGCGTGCGCTGTGGAAGATAAAAACATCCAGTATCAGAAAAAGCGAAATTACACAACTTCCAGCCATTGGACAATCACATGACCGATTATGAGATTAATTACGGCTACGCGCAGAAACGAAATTCGTTTTATAACTCCGTCAGTTTTGATCGGAGAGGTACACCCATATAACGCTTAGAAAGCTACGATTCACACCTTTCGAACGGTACCAAACATAAGTTGAACGGACCAAAACTGCACTCTCCAGGCCAATTTTATTATTAAAATCCAGGATTCCAGTAAAAAACGAATACCTCCGTCAGTTCGCATTCAATACTCTCGGAACAACTGCGCCTAGAAAGATATAAAAAATCCGCATCCAACGGTACTGAGCACGCGAAGAACAGATTAAAACTGAACTCTACAGAATGATATTACTATCAGAATTAACACCCATCGGTAAAAAACGAATTTCTCCGTCAGTTTACACCGGATCTGCTCGGAACCACCGCACCCAGAAAGCTGTTAAAAATCCGCATTGAATGATACCAAGCACGCCTATTACGGATACAAACTGCTGCCTCTGCATCGAATCCCACACCATGCACTTGTTCCTTTTATTAACCAGTAACAAAAACACCTTAACCACTGGACTATGCTCAGATTAATCTCCAGAACCCGGAGATGTCCTTTAATTTTGCTTCCCATGAGCCCCAAAACACATCACAAGATCAGTGACATCATGCTCCAACCACTCCACAAGCTCAGCAAATTAGTGACATCATTCCCTTTATGAATCCTTTTGTTCTCTTTATGAATGACATCACTATGACTTCACTATGACATCACACTCTATGGATGACTCAGCTATGACCGCATTATGACATCATTTCTTTATTACTCTTTTGTTCTACTCCACTATGACTCCCCCATGACATCACTATGATCTCATAGCCTTATTACTCTTTTGTTCTTGCTCCATGCACAGCCACCTTCAGATAGGTATATAAGCTAGCAGATTTTCTTGTTCCCCCCCATCTCCTCACTCTGGAAATGAACCACTGTCAACTACTGTCTACCATTCTGCTTAATATCTAAAGAACTGTCTATCTAAAGCCATCTGGAGCTAAGTCATCTTCAAGGTTGTTGAGACCAAGCCACTGGAAGCCATCTACGCGAAATACTGAAGCCAAGGATAGTTGCAGAACCTAAGGTTAGAGTTGCTGGACATCCAGGGAAAAGGTAAGCATAACAAAAATACGAGTCAGGGAAGAAGATTGAAGCATACTAACCAAACTAACCAAGCGCTGACCATTCTATAGCCCACAGATATCCGCATTTTGACTAGGAGGATGTAAACAAGGACACACAAATATAAGTAAACAAACAAACGCAACACGAACACGTATAAGCCTTTCCACAAGCATCCCAGACATATAAGCCTTCCTATAAGCATCCTCCACATATAAGCCTTTCTATAAGCATTCCATACGATGTATAAGCCTTCTTATAAGCATCTACGATATATCATTGACTATTGCTAGTCCATATCACATTCCATTCTCCAATAAACACATACATATCTTGCAGAGAGTGATCAACCATCGAAGTGAACCAACCCATTTGAATAAACAGAAACACAGTCTCCTATCTACACACTGGCTGAACCAGATTTTGATTTGACAGTCATCGGAGCTCCTAACCCTTCTTCTATAGCGCGAGAAGTCAGATATTTCCTTTTTGGGAATGTTCAATTATCTTCTTCAAATTCACCCGGGACTTCTCAACTAGCTTTAAAATATAACTAATAACCTACTCCTGTAAATTTTACAGGCCCAAATACCCTATTTACCGATTTACACACCCCTCACCTTCAGCTGGCATTGAGTTGTGGTGCTGAATTTCCAGTTTTTGCTTCCGGATGTTGCCCAAAGTCCTCAACTGTCGGTCCCAGTGATTGACTTTGGGCAACATCCGGATGCAAATCCGGAATCTTGGCTCACTCAGCAACTCAGCAGCGGTGTTATATACATATGAAACCAGGACTGGTTGTATTTACTACTGTAGTGTAGTGGCTAGTGTGGTAGCAATATGGTATTTTTTGTTTGCATTGCCCCAGTTCGAAACCTGCCCAAGTCAAGAGATCAAATTAAGCGCCCATCCCAGTGCTCCACCCTGAAGCATGCAGGATGTTTGGGAAACCTCCTTTTAGCTTATTCTACATGTTATCTCAACTCCACATTCATCCCCCATATCAACCACCCTTGCGTGCATGAGAAGTGAGATATTTCCTTTTTGGGAATGTTCGATTATCTTCTTCAAATTCACCCGGGACTCCTCAAGTAACTTTAAAATATCACTAATAACCTACTTCTGTGAATTTTACAGGCCCAAATACCATATTTACCGACTTACACACCCCTCACCTTCGGCCGGCGTTGAGTTGTGCGCCGAATTTCCGGTTTTTGCTTCCGGATGTTGCCCAAAGTCCTCAACTGTCGGTCCCCTCCCGGCAATCTCCAGCTTCGCGTCATGGACCACGTGATTTATTTGGTGCCACAGCTTTCTCCGAGCTTGCGTCCATTCAAACGGCCCGAGAGCCAACTCCATAGATCGCAGATTCTAGATGTTGTGATGGGGGGAAGACGCCCAATTGACGGACTCGACTTGGGAATAAAGCCGATTGGTCTTTGTTGAAATGCAGCGTGACGACACCAACTGTGGGTAGATTGCGTTAAACGCCAGGCGCTTCAACGAAACGGCGAGTTACAAGATCTAACAATCAATCGCATAGAAAGTGACGGAAGATAGTGTTAAGAGGGTACAGCTAACAGTACAAGGATACAAACGCAGCCCTCGCCTCATCCTCTAAATATCCATAATTTTCCCCTTCACCTTTCATTCCAAGTTCCAACAAAAAGAAATCCTTTCGAACTCGAATACAAAACAAAGGCCTATAACTTGGCTTGACCATCAGCACCATCGAGATACTTCATCAGATTCGATGTCAAGCATTCGGAGGCATATTGCCCTCGGCCAGCTTTCGCAACTTCCTCATTCAAGTACGCCGAAGCGATCTTGACTTCGAGGTCACACCCGCAATATTCGTCACTCCTAGGGCGAAATGAGTAATATAACCCAAAATAAGCGCAGGCGTGATGCGCACTCCCGGGTCCTGGGAGGGGGGCAGATGTTAACCAACATATGCCTGAACAAAAGACTGTGACCACCAGAGGGGATCAGGAACGTACAAGGAGCACGCCATGGTAGACCCATTGCCACAATTGAACTCGGGCAATCTCTCGTCGTGTCCTCCATCAGGTGATTAATTGGAATACAGGCTAGTTTTTGCTAGCATAACGCGAGATAGGCTCGAGTTATGATGTCCGCTCTGCGGACTGAAACTCCTCGCCAATGCTGGATGAGATGAGCTCGGTGTCTCTTACTGCGTATGGGCGGAGAAGTCCGAAGGACGCCGAATTCTCACCAATTCGGGCAGCGCTGAAGCCTTGGCCTCGAAAGAAGCTGGAGTGAAGAATAGGCTTACAGCGTGTACTTCGGGCTCTCGGAGCGTGGGAAAGACAAGCTGCAATGACTATGCAACCCTGTCTCAGACACGCATTGTTTTGACCCGATCAAAAGGGATGGTGGGCGGGTGAAAAGAGAATTCTTCGTCTCGAGAGCACTGGAAAATCCCGCAATGCACATTCAGCCATCCCATCCAGTTGCTCATTCACAAAAAGGGAGCGGGGCTCACGCAGAGACATTGCCTTTCACACCATCCTCCGTTATTGATCCCTTAACGCTTGTATCCAACAGATCCCTGGCAGCCACGACGACTTGGCTCCTCAAAACATGATATTGGTTCGGTCCATCATTAAAGACGTCCATGGCGATGCTGCAAATGGGGGGGTGTGCGACCCATGTACCGTCATGTCCAGCAGTCACCTCGCGCGATTTGTCGGCCCGGACCTTAGCCATTGCAATCTCGTTCGCTTTGGGATCCTCTTTGATTGGAATTGCCGTGGACATGCCACCCATTGCTGCCACTTTGCGTCTAAGCGCCGATAACAGGACGGTAACGTAATGCCATACCCGCCCGATCAGTGACAGGGAAACATTCTACAAACAAGAAGCAAGGCGCACTTGTGGCAAGTCTGGATGAGCAGACGGACATATGCGTCCATGAACCCAACTTCCATCGTCACGTCCTTGCGGTCAGGAAGCATTCGTCAAGTCGCTCAGTGGTCGTCGAAATTACTTTTCGCCGTCAAGGCGCGGCGATATCTATCTGCTCGGCTATGATGTGTACAAGGTGTCAAACGTGAAGCCCGAGCACTATCGGTAAGGTGACCATGCGATGTCTCATTCACGGCGCACCCATTCATCCGTTCCCAACTGGACGACTCGGGGATACCTCTTTCCTGAGTGATCTCGATGCATCAATGTGCGCACTGGCATTGTACCTTTCTTTCGTCCATCCCTCTTTGCAATCGACTCTTACGACACGTCCATTAGAGGAAGCTAAGCTACAGCCGTTGCGGTCATCAGCGACGTTTCGTTCATGCATAACTCTGATGGCTCTGCGTACAACGTTGCCCACATCGATCTATCTCTTATCCGTCCCTCTGGAGATTGCAAGAATCGCCCTTGTACAGAGTCTAACGCTTCATCTACGTGCCGTCTTTCATGAATCCCTGAAGGTGTCGAGTTTCCTCGTTCCGTTCGTCTATCGTTGGAGTCGGACACCAAGTTGAAGCATGAAACACAAGAATCTCTGGCGCCCAGTGTTGTCCAGAGCCGTCATTCTAGGGAACTCTCTGAAATGAGTCCGTCATCTCTTGGTTCTGTCATTAATTTCAAGCGTATCTGATCCATCCGGCTACAAGAGAGGCGATGTTTCAGGCCCTCCTCCAATTCCTCTCACCGTGGCTCCATCCCCTGGTCACGCTCATAGTGACTCGCTTGCTAGCATTCCATTCCCAGTCTGAGGGGTGTCATCAATCCTGGAACGTGTAATCCTTTTGGGCCCATCCCCTCAGCGTGGGGACATTCTCGCAATGCCTCTTGAGGTATCTGAATTCTCCCTCTCTACATATGCGGAGTCGTCTGGGACTGGCGACGGCAGACCAGGCGAGGGTAGACACAAGAATCATAAGTCTACCGGCTCGGATCGTTCGACATTTTACATCCGGAGCAAGCGCCACCTCCAATTCCCTTTCCCTCTTGCCCTGCGAAATCATCAACGCAATGGATCCGGCTTGTCCAATTCGTCTATTGCTCCTCCTGTCAGCTTGCACCACTCGTCATTTCGACGTCATCAGCGCAATCAGCTGTTCAACGATAGCAGGAGTTCGATTGCTCACGCGCGCGGAGTCTATGGTGGTAGTGGTGGGCGGGCCCCCTGGGCCAAACACCAGAGCGAGCCGTCTATCGACGGTTTTTTGGGCGCAAGGTTACGTCGACCCAGCCTCGGCAACAAAATGCTGCGAGCGCGGCCGCCTACCGAGGCGTTCCTCTCATGTCCAGAATGGCCTCACCTGGCCCTAGTGAGACCTTCCTTCGACTCAGATTTGCTAATTGAGGCTCCGCCCAAAGCCTCTCCTGTTAGCTCCGATATAATCGCGGAGAGTGTGTTGGGAGAGTTTGCAATTTCATTAAAGTTGAACGTGGTGTTATCTGCTCAGCAAGCACGTAAAACATGCTGTGGGACAAAAATACACAGCACCGGTTTACTGATGTGCATCCTTGGTAGTCAATGCTAAACTATGCCTCACTTCTCCATGAGTATGAGGGAAAAACTATTACATCCATAACAGAGAGCTACAATCAAGAGAAATTGAACAAAGAAATCATATCGAAGAAAAAAGGTCGAAGAGCAAGTGATTGTTTCGATGACGGCATTTAGACGAGCAAGACATCAATGGTGCTGGTGCATTCAACAGATGCAAGCATTCCTAAGGACAAAGTCCAAGACGGGGGAGAGGGCACCCTGATGCGCCACCATTGCCAAATCTTACTTCAATTCGGCGAATCCCACAGACGCTGGGCTAGAGCGGAAGACAGTGTAGTAGTTTTTCTATATAGCCGAGGAAACAGCGAATGAGCATCATGTCGAACCGTGCAATCGAGATATAGAAAATACCATAAACGTATCCCCGACAATCCACTCAACCGTTCGTCCAGCACTGTCGATGGGGGAAAGGGCTGATACCCACCAATGCATATCAGAAAATGACTGACCTCTGGAGGTCTATGCCAGTATTGCTCACCGCCGAAACACGTTTGTCCCTGTAGTATCGACTGGAAGAGAAAAGTCCGCAAGGTTGATTGGATATGTCAGTGTCCCAAAAGTGAAGCTGACAGTGGGAGCACTAGCACAAGCTAGAGATTAGTGAAGGGCGAAATCAGTACCCGTCAAAAGTTTTGCAAATTATGTAGACGGACGATAAACATAATGGCCAGTGAGATCTCCAGTGCCGGGTTGGGCTTGGGGGAAAGTGCTATACACTTGTGCGACCGCAGCAGTCGGTCCATAAACTATGAAAATAATAACAAAATCAGGTCACAACTCTATAGCCCACCGCGAATTCCAAAATACGCACTCAAGGTAGTTCCACTTTCAAATGATAAGAGCCATATCAACATTTCTGAGTATGGTGTTACAGATACATGGTATTTACCTATCGATGGCCGCCGGTCCAGTGACGGAAGTTGATTTTCCGTTGATAACGACAGCTGTGCACTGGATTTAAGATAACGGAACAGTGAGGCTGACAGGCATGACTCACCACCCAACGTGATTAACCAATACGTCTCAGAGATCAAATTGTAATACGTAATGGTGCCTGTATAGATCTTGCTATCCAGGAATCTTGAAGACGAAGTTCATTAGTGCATGTTTCCCTCCTCGATCCGGTCGTTGCCGCATACCCTAGATCCAGGGTGCCGCCAGGCCCCGTACGCCCAGCATTGGGATCATTATCAAGACTAGAAAGAAGCGTTGAGGGAATGGAAGCGTGCTGGAACTCATGGGGGACGTACCGAGCGAGATTGAAAGCGAACAGAGGCTGGGAAAAGATATTTTGCGAGGCGAGCACGTACCACCAGGGGCTAGCGCCAGTAGTGGCAAGCTGGGTCCATGCGAGACCCATAAGTCCAGATCTGATGCATATGATGAGTGGATTATAACGTTGTCTTGATTTGGATGAGACTAACGGTTCTGGTCCAAAGATAACTCCGCTGGTAAGTGTATCGACAACACCAAATGGCTGATGGATTACAGTGAAACCACCCATTTCCACCGTCTCCGTGCCTCTGGAAACAGATAAGATGGAGGGAATTGGTCAAAGAAGTGACAATGTGCTTGCTTGATCCGATCACTTACTGGGTACCAGACACCGTCCCACCCCCATATGGGACCTCGAAGGCTAACGATGAATCTTCATAAGTACTGGACTTTGTGGGGTCATAACGGGTCGGGAAATCGTCGCAGCCAGTAGTGCATAGACTGTGAATGACCCAGAGATCGGAGGATCCTCTAAAGAGTCCTGGATCAGTGACCGTCGCGTGACTAGAGGGGAAGCTGCGGACGCACGTGTCAAGAATGATGTTGAATGGTTGGGCTGCATTCACGAAGGCGTGAGATATGGAGATGGTTGAAACAGAGACTCAAAAGCATACGGGGTGTGCCTATATTGACGGTACCGTAGTAGGCAACGTCCCCGAGCTGATCGGTCAGAGGAACGGAAGATGAGCTGGCTCGTTTGGAATGCGGTCCCTCGCCGTATTTGTTCTTGAGGCGGAGATCCTGAGCTTTAATCCACGCTATTCGCTCCTCATCGTTTAGGTTCTTCCAACTTCGCGTTCTGAGAGGAATGGAAAGGCCGCCCTTAGACGGTGACGGCAAGGCAGCGGCAAGCAACGCGAAGCCGAGAATTGCGGCGATGGCTCGCATGGGGGGCTATTTTGACGGGTTAGAGCTTGGAACGATGCCTATAAAGAATTTGCATGTTAGGTCGGGTGCCTGAGAGCAGTGTATTTGATGGCGGTCTACCATTACATTCCTCTGCCAAGCACAAAACTGCCGCGGTGCATTTGATGGCGCTCCACCGCCACGTTCCTATACAGCACCAAATCGCTGCCTCGGTTATTGCTTCTGTTTAAAGGGAAAAATCTCCTCAACTGGGAGATGGGGGCAGAAAAGTGTCACAACGAAACTCACCCTACTGTGGATGTTTTGGAGATTGTCTTTTCTGTAGGGTAAGGCATCAGTCCTCCGCGTCATGGACCACGTGATTTATCACATTGCGTGGAACGGGGCCAGAGCCGACAGATTCGAGACGATACGACGTCGATGCGATGTCCTAAGCAAGGAAGAGGTACTCGATTTGAAAATCAAGGCGATCGGCCTTTGTTGAAATGCAGACCGCACTAGGGATACCATTGTCCAATTGTTGGTAGCCGAGGTCTATGATATGCTGGATATCCAGTACATCCCCAGAATGATACTAACCTGGACACTGCTAGTAAGTGGAGTCTGTGGCCCCTGGCCTGAATCATTTGTCCTAAGCACCTTGGTTGGCATCTCTACACAATGCCCCGGCCGAAGTAGCGTCTCAAGTGCCTCCCTAAAATCAGGACCGATGTGGAGCACATGTTGCTCAAGGCGCGCCTGGCGCCAGGCAAGCTCGGCAGCAAGGGTACCCAGAGTGAATAGAATAATACACGAGATACACCATTCGAAAATGCATCATAAGGCTCGCCGGCAGGAAAAATGAGCGTGATTCGGTTCAGAATGACACCAAGGTGGATCTATCCCGAAGAGGGGTTAGGCGCCTGTCATACGGATACGGAATAGAAATTTTTTGTGCACTGCATTCCACTTTGGGTAGAAAAGCATATTGCGAATGTAGACTCGTGTCTCAGCTTACTGAGGGACTGGTACATGGGGATTGCCGGCGGAGAACTTATCCGGCAACCAATCACATCATGTTTCAACCCACCACCTGCGAAACTGCTGGGGAAAAAAAATCAAAAGGCCAATGATCCCTATCAGAGTAGCTACATATACCACCATCTTTCAAGTCACATAGTGACTTTAAATCCACCCTCCATGTCGCTGCTTCACTCTGAAAGTGTGGATAAGCTGAAAAAGGCCCCTGGGTCAAATAATGCAAAGCACGAGGGTAGATTCAGCTACGGAGTCCCATCTTGAAAAGACAGTGAAGGCTTGTGGCCAAAGAAAAAAAGGCATCTACCTAGGGAGCCCAAACACTGCACTGATGACGACCCAAGACATTGAGGAAGAAAACCCAGCAACAGGCATATGAAATACCTGTGCTGGCTGTACACACCTTCTGGGAGACTCTAGACAGACAGTCCAGCCTTGGCAGGGAGGCACTATCCACATTTATTGACAGTGATGAGTCCATCAAATCAAAGGTACATGATGTCTACACCTGCTGTATATATGCCGCAGGATCAGATTGAGTATGAGGAATAAACTATTATCTCCATGACAAAGAGCTACAACCAAGGGAAATTGAACACCAAGAGGAAATAAAGTATATCCAAGAAAAACATCCAGGAGTAAGTGGTCATTTCAAGGACTGCATTTAGACAAGCAAGAGAACAATGGTGATGGAGCATTCAACAGATGCAAGCATTCCCAAGATACCAAAGGACAAGGTCCAAGAGAGGGCATGCAGCATACCACCATTGCCAAATCTGCTACTTAGAATTCTTCAATCGGGCGAATCCAACAGAGGCTGGATGAGTGTGGAAGACAGTGTAGTAATTTTTCTATATAGTGGAGGAAACAGCTAATGAGATCATGTCGAATTATGCACCAAAATATAGGAAGTACCATGAACGTATCCCCGACAATCCATTCAGCCGTTTGTCCAGCACTGTCGATAGGGGAAATTGCTGATACCACCAATTATCAGAAAATGCAGACTTGTGCAGATCTATGCTGGCACTGCTCACCTCCGAAACATGTTATCCCCGCACTGTCAACTGGACGAGAAAAGTCCGCAAGGTTGATTGGATAGGTCAGCGTCCCAAAGGTCAAACTGACAGTCGGAGCACTAGCACAAGCTAGAGATTAGTGAAGGGGAAATCAGTACCCATCAAAAGTTTTTGCAAATTACGAAACGGACGATAAACATAATGGCCAGCAAGATCCCCAGTGCCGAGTTGGGCTTGAGGGAAAGTGCTATACACTTGTGCGACTGCAGCAGTCGGTCCAGCAACTATGAAAATAACAATGAAATCAGGTGAACAATTCTATACCCACCGTGAATCCCAAAATACGCACTGAAGGTAGTTCCACTTTGAAATGATGAGAGCTATATCAACATTTCGGAGTAGTGTTACAGAAACCTGGTATTCACCTATCGATGGCCGCTGGCCCCCTGACAGAAGTTGACTTTCCATTGATAACGACAGCTGTGCACTGGATTTAAGACAATAGAACAGTGAGGCTAACAGGCAGGACTCACCATTCAACGTGATTAACCAATACGACGCAGAGGTTAAGTTGATAATATGTAATGTCACCTGTATAGATGTTACTATTCAGGAATCTGAAGATGGGGTTTATCAGTGCATGTTTCCCTCCTCAATCTGGTCATTGCAGCATACCCTAGATCCAGGGTGCCGCCAGGCCCTGTAGGCCCAGCATTGGTGTCATTATCAAGACTGGAAAGAAGCGTTGAGGGCATTGATGCGTACTGAAAGCTCATGGGGAACGTACCGAGCGAGGTTGAAAGCGAACAGAGGTTGGGAAAGTAAATTTTGCAAGATGAGCTCGTACCACCAGGGGGTAGCACGAGTAGCGGAAAGCGCGGTCCATGCGAGACCCATGAGTCCAGATCTGATGCAGTATATGATGAGTGAATTATAACATTGTCTTGACTTGGGATGAGACTAACGGTTCTGGTCCAAAGATAACTCCGCTGGTAAGTGTATCAACAACACCAAATACTTGATTTTTGACGGTGAAATTAGCCATTGTCACCGTCTCCCTGCCTCTGGGAAGAGATAGGATCACGGGGAGCGGTCAACAAAGTGACAAGGTATGCTGCTGGATCCGATCACTCACTGGGTGCCGGTCACCGTCCCACCCCCATATGGGACGGTGAAGGCTAAGGATGAATTTTTGTAAGTACTCGATTTCGTAGGGTCATAACGGGTCGGGAAATCGTCGCAGCCAATGGTACATAGGGTGTGAATGGCCCAGAGATCGGATGATCCTCTAAAGAATTTCTGGATCAGTGACCGTCGTGTGACTATTGGGGGAGCTGTGGACATACGTGTCGAGAATCATGTTAAATGGTTGGGCTGCATTCACGAAAGCGTAAGATATGGAAATGGTCGGAACAGAGAGTCAAAAACATACGTGGTGTGCCTATACTGACGGTACCGTAGTAGGCAACATCCCGAGCTGATCGGTCAGAGGAACAGAAGATGAGCTAGCTCGTTTGGAATGCGGCCCCTTCTCGTATTTGTTCTTGAGGCGGATATCCTGAGCTTTAATCCACGCTATTCGCTGATCATTGTCTAGGTTCTCCAACTTCGCGTTCTGAGAGGAATGGAAAGGCCACCCTTATATGGTGACGGTAAGGCAGCTGTAAGCAACCCGAGACTGAGAATAGTGGTGATGGCTCGCATGGGGGCTATTCTGGCGGGTTGGAGCTAGGAACAATGCCTTATATAAAATTTTCTCGTTGGGTCGAGTGCCTGATAGCAGTGTATTTGATGGCGCTCCATCACGTTCCTCCGACAAAACCGCTGCCCGCGGTGCATTTGATGGCGCTCCACCGCCATGTTCTTACGCAGCACAAAATCTCTGCCTCGGTTATTGCTTCTGTTTCAAGGGGAAAATATCCTCAACTAGGAGATGGAGCCAGAAAAATATCAATATGAAACTCACCCTACTGTAGATGTTGTCTTTTCTGTAGGGGCATCAGTCCCTCCCGGCAATCTCCATCCCCGCGTCATGGACCACGTGATTTATCTGGTGCCACACAGTTTTCTCCGAGCTTGCGTCCATTCAAACAGCCCCAAAGCCAACTCCATAGATAACAGATTCCGGATGATAACGTCTTTGCGATGTCCTAAGCAAAAGGAATAATTTGCATTGCCCGCAGCATTGTGACACGGCCAATTGATGCACTCGATTTGGAAGTCAAGCCGATTGGTCTTTGTTCGAAATGCAGGCTTACAATTGTCCTATTGTCGAGGTCTGTGATATACTGGAGGATAGCCAGTACATCGCCAGAGTGATAGCTGAACATTTCTAGTAAATGGAACCCGTACACCCTGGCCTGAATCATTTGTCCTAAGCTCCGTGGTTGGCGTCTGAAGTGCCTCCCCAAAATCAAGGCCGATCTGGTGCACATCTTTCTCAAGGCGCCCGACGCAAGGTGACCTCGACAGCAAGGGTACCTAGAGCGAATAGAATGATACACGAGATACTACCATTCCACAAGGAAAAACGATATCGCCATTGCTATTGAAATTGGACACCGCCTTAGCACAATATATCAAACATTGGATATGGGGCGTGAGCACGGTTGCATATATATGATGTAAACACCCAGTTGCACAGCAGACAACGTACGCCAATCCCGATTTCAGTATGCAATGAATATATGAAAGATGACGTTAGGGGAGCCAGCCCACTTTGGGATCATCAACATTCATTCATTCGGGACATGCCGCCCCCCTGGATTTCGTAGGCCCATACTGGCCCCATATACCCACTGGACGCCAAGAACCCATTTACAAGTAAAGTGTAGACTAGACTGCGATGGCGCCTTTTAATATCAAGCACAATATCTGATCGATGGCTCCAGTTTTGGGACTCCCCTTTATGGTGGCGGTCATCATCTTGTTTGGGAGCAGGGTTCATGGAGGCCACCTCCTCTCCTATAGTGAACACTCGTCAGCCACATGTTCGCGGCGCAGTGCAGAGGCGTGACACGGGGGACCACCACCCAACGCACCTACATGTAAGTACTCGCCGAACCGTAATTTTCCAGGACTTGTATGTGGCAAGTGAGGCATGCTATTCAATAAGATCTGCATTACGTTCTAGCCTCGACAGGCCCATTGAGAGCAAGCCTCATGTTTGTATGCTTTGCGAAGCGTCGGGCGAATATCGGATCAACAATCCAATTAGAGAAACACATTTTGTGCAGTCCCCACTTCACTGCAACTTCCTCGCGACTAGGGTTGACTCATGGTCTAGCAGACAACTCCCACTGTCCTTCGAGTATTTCAGCTGTGCTAATGGTGACCTTTGGACTTGCTATTGTGACGACCTCAGCTAGACCTCACCGGCCATGTAACATGCCGAACACTGCAATCACCGCATCGAGGGAAGAATCGCGACACTGCTCAAAGATACGTCCATCTCCAACGGCCGCCATGATGACCACCTCCGTCGGGACCATTGTTTCTGGCCCCACTCGTGGAACAAGAGTACCCATCCCCATTCCTACTGCCACAGCTGCACTCGCCTATGTGGCAACAGGTGAGTCCCACTCCTAGGTGGCCCAGTTCGAACCAGATGGGCCTTGTAAGCGTTCTACTGTACCACATTTGCCGAAATCCGGCAGGATGGATGGATGGTGATGCCCTCGATGGCTTTGTCATCACCACGAGCGGGGATGCGGCTGCCACTGGTGAAGTCTGCAAGCCGCTTGTCAACTTCAATGTTTACTGAAAAAACAGGCTGCCGTACATTAGCCGGAACTAGAGACAGTGTGTTGTGAGCACTACGCAAGACGAGCACCGCCAGGCCAAAAGCCTTTTGTCCCCTCCAGGTGCGACAGAGAACTGCACTTTCCCGCCTCATAGTGTCCTACCTTCTGCCTGCACTTTGTCTACTGCCAGCATAGTTAGGTACAGACCGCTCTCGGCGCCCTCTAGCGGCACTATGAACCAAAATTTCTCCCACTCTCGCCTGCTTGCTTGTCTCCTAATATATGGCCTCGCTCTACCTTCGGCGACACAAACCCCGACTGCCTAGCTGCCCTTCGTTTGCTTGCATAAGACCTCTGCTTGCTCATTCTGTCCACTGAGTGCCGGGAAATGATTATCTGGCCCCGGCGGATGTGGCACACCGGTGTTGACTGCCAAATTGTAACAGGTACGAGACAGTCGCTAGATGCACAGTTAGGCCTCGGTGAGATAGGATTGTCTTTCTGCTAAAGACTTGGTTTCCCTGTGCCTCGGGCGTAATAACTGCTCAGATTGTAGTGTTCGTCGATCTTTGCATCAGAGATCTAATGCTCGTTTCTCATGTGGGCCGATGAGGAATGACTGATGGAAGTCATTAGCCCTTCCGCGCTCTGGGCAGCCTGAAGTAATCCTACAGGCACCCTTTGGTACTGAGATTGGCATTTGGGCACTCGGATACATTATATGTGCTCCTTCTGTATTTTCAACCCAAATCTGACTGCTATTTTTGCAGATGTTTGAGTTGCTGATGGGACAATGGGCATTCAGCCCAGAGGAAGACGAGATGCGGAATATCGAGGACGATCATCTCGCCAGGATGATGGAGCTGACAGGTGAAACATTTGAGCCAGAGTGTCTCGCTCAACCCCCCAAGAAGAGCGAGCATGTTTTTTTGCAGAAGACAGTATCATGAAGATGTCGTTCATACCTTTCGACTCGAATGCTCATTGTTCGCATAGGCCAACCCCATCGTATCGGAAGACACTGTATCCTGTGAGTATTTGAGAGGCGCTACACGAACTACAGGATCTTGGAGCCGGACTAGATCGAACGTGCGGCTACTTTCACCGGCGTTTGTCTTCGGCCGGATTCCGAGCAGCGCCCCTCAGCCGACACAAACTGCTGGACCATGATTGGGTGCGCAGAGCTTTTCCTGTGATGAATTATGACCTTTCTTGAGTTTTGTCCACCACCAACGTCCGGACTTGTGGGTCTGTTGGATTTGTTCAGATTGCTCCTGACACTCGACAGCAGCAATCCAAACATCGTGGAGACCCTACACGAGAGTGGCTATGGTTCGCATAGCCGTTGTGAGCTCGGCGATGACGACAACAAATGCGGAACACTGTTCCAGTGGTCGACAACGAACAACTCTCTTCCATATCCATTTGATGTCCGTCGTGGTCCCCATTCTTCTCATTTTCGGGTCCTTGTGCAGAAAATTTTAGGGCCTGTTCGGATACCCCCAGAAACGTTTCTGGGTTATGCGAACAGGCCCTTAGATTCGCGGGCATGGCTCGATTTCAGCTAGCTTGACTTCGGAGATAAGTCGAAGTCAACGGAAGTCATTATCAACTAGGGCTAGATGCAGGCTCGACGTCGCACACTCTGATTTGCCCTCAAACCACAATATGAGCGGTTATTCCGCACAATGTACAGGGACAACTCTCTAAGCAAGACAATCCTAGTATCTTGTTGGGACCAGACTATGCATCATCTAGTAGTGGCTGTTGTGTACTTGTTCCAATTTTGCTGTTGACATCATGGCCACAACAACCATCCATCTAGTCCGGCGTATCTGTTCCATAATGAGGTACGGACTCACTGTCACCCGAATTAGGGAAGACAGCTATGTGTATATTACTAATGAGGTATGGACTATACATTAGATGAGTTTATAAGTAACGGGGGGCTTACCTCAGTGTCACCCGAATTAGGGAAGACAGCTGAGGGAAGTCCCGCGGCCTTGTCCGGCATGTACCGGATTGGAAGTGTGGCTGTGGTTCACGTCTCAACATTCCACACCTCCACAGTTCTCATATTGCACTAACTTGATGGTGTCAAGTCAGCAGACTCACACCCGTATTGCAATTGGATGCCATGATGGCCGAGTGTTGATTATTGATGTCCCACGTGACCCATTCAAGAATTACACAGGGTTTGTCTACCATGACTGGGAGAATGATCCCTCATTCATCCCATAGTGGGACTGACCTTAAAGGAGGGTTAAATGGGGTCAATTCACTGGCCCAACAAGGCATATTTTCCTTTGGTGTCCATTGCCATCCTTTTGAAATTGACCTTAGCAGAAAATGTGCTTGAACCAAGACTAATTTATGTTCAAGTCAAGACCCTTATCTTGTACTTGTATTATTGGAAATTAAATGGGCTATCTTTGTCTGTAACATCATCCAAGGAAAAGAGACTTATTGATGACCAACAGAAACACTAAGTCTAAGATTTGGCATCAAGTCAGAATCACATAAAATTAAGGAAAGTGCCACACATTTACTGCCCTCCAGTATAGCAATGGAGTAGGAAGTGATCTTCTGGGCAAGCCATAGTCATTTTGAATGAATCTAAGGTCCCGTGACCCTTCTTCATGCAGGTCCGCCGATACAGAATATGCACTGGTGGCGAAGAGCGCCGCAAGGTGCGCACCCATCAGACAGAGAGAGATGAACGTGAGGAACGCAGAAAGGCTTCGCAATAGCCAATTCTCCGCTGTTGCCATAGAATGGGTGTGTGAAGGAACCACACCGTCGGTCTCTCTCTGAAAGATCCATATAAGCCATAGTTAGCGGGGCCCGGGTAGAGGCCCCCAGAGCCGCCGAACGCCACCCTGAGGCGAAATCAAAAATGGGTTCTTTCGCTATTTCCGAAATAGATTGTGGACACATATCGACAAAGAACCACCACATACATATATCGGCGAAAGGACGATCAGCCAGGCCAACGATTGTCGCAGCCTAACAAGGGAACATACCGCCACGAGAACTCGAGTACAAGATAGTCAACGATAAGGAGGCGCCTAAGGCTCCCAATGCTCCAGTCAATGTTGCCGTTTCTCGTCCGATATCAGAGTCTCTGGGCAGTATCGATACGAGGTAATAGCGACGCCAAATATCACGATCACTTTTCGTACCCCTAACTCAGAGTGTCGATGGAGTTATTAGACTTGGCAAATGGTCCGGGGCTGATGGGGTCCCTGTGCTCTTTATAGAGGGAATAGATTATTCAAGAGTCCACGTCATCGTCCTCTTCTCCTTCAAGGGGGACAACCCCAGTCAATCGACTCATATCCTCCCAAAATGCCTCGCACGCTTCCGCGTCCCTGTTCGCACCGATCATTTCATCATCCCCGAGATCGGTCACATTCGTTATTTCGTCCATACGCCTGGCACACCACCGAGTGATCTCCTTGAAGAACATATCGGACGGCGTCTCCTTTTCTTGAGCACGATACACATCTCGCACTGCATCCGCGATCCATCCTCTTTCCACCTCTCCAACTTCATTGCACAGTTGGAATGCAGAGGACACCGCATCGATGGGCAAACCTTCCGCACCGCCCAACCGCTTAAGCCATGCAGCACGCCATATACTGTATGCGTCGCTCGGGGTAAGGAGTCGCCGGAGAGTGACGCGGAGTTGAACAGCAAGGGAGGGTGGTGCGAGATATTTATTAGAGGCGACGAGAAGTGCTGCTGCGATATTTCCGGCATTCTTCGACCACTCGTCAGAAGGGGAGGATACACTTCTCGGAAGCCTGGTGAGAAATGCAGGAAGAGTGTCGGTATACAGATAATATAGCAGGCTGTATACGATGATGTAGGGTTCATCTAGCCTGATTTGACGACTGTGAGTTTCAGCGAGACCAATCCTTAGGAGCGTGCGGAAGAATGATGATCGCGCAGAGATAATCAGGGAGTGAACCGCAAGAGGAGGCGCGTCCGGAGTGCTGGAGACAATAAAGACGTCCGACTCGGAATTATGGATTGGTTCTAATTGCGAAGGATACCAAAGCGGAGGAAGATAAGACGCAAAAGACGCGTATCTTGAGATCCCATAGTTATCATTGATAGTCAAGGGAGGCCCCTTTCGGTATCTCAATGGAAGGGAAGCCATCGGTATGGCCATTGCACGACACACGTCTTCGTCGGGTAAATGGCCATTTATCTCTCCAGCATTGACGATTTGGGGTGCTACGGATAGCGCGAAGAATACTTTCTCTGTCGGTCGGGAAGGATCCCCCATATCATCATCTGTGTCATCATTACTGCTCACGCGAAGCCCAGTGTCGGGAATGTCAAACCACATCCATTTCTGGTTAGTATCACGATGGCAAAAATGCCTGGAAACGACAGGAACTTCCTCAAACGAACCCCAGCCCATGTCAAAATCAAGAGCCCAGACGACACCAGATACGGACGAGGGCAGCGAGTCCGGAGGAACGTTTTCAGTCAGCGGTGGCCCTGATGGGGTCTGCCCAAAAATGAATACGGTGTGATGGTGGAGGGCCAAACAAATGTGCCAGTTCAAAGGCCCGATAGGCTCTGAGAAAGTATCCAATTTGTGCCATAATTTACGCGAGTCAGGTATCATGGACATCGGGGGCGCATCGATATTGCTTGGGAATGGCAATGAGGATCCGAACAAACGGTCTATCATGGAATCCGGCCGTTCGTCATGCATTCGAAGTGTGTCCAGTACGGCGTTGACATCGATCAGATAGTGGAATGTTGTGCAGACTCCGCGAGCGTCTCGACCATTATGAGAATCTGTGGGTAAGGTCCCGGCAGCAAAATGGCAGCATGGTGGTGGCGAGACAAGACGTGTAAAGAAGGATACTACGTTCGGGTTCGCAGATTTAGCACATCAAGGTCGTGGAGGACAAAATTGCCTGGTGTTGATGTGGTTAAACGGGACAGTCGGCAGGACCAACTGTAGGGCTTACGATCACCATACGTGAAGGCCACCTACTACAAAGGGATAGGGTCCATTATCGGCAAAGACGTATGTCGCCGTATGGAAAGTACGAGAGATAGGAACGTTCTCGTCGCCATTGGCACGAGAAACGCAATAAACCCATTTGTTGTCTCGGATGGAGTAAAAATGAGTTGCATTCGTGGGAACGAGATCATCATCATAACTGCCTTTTGAGCGACCTCTGTTAGAGACAACAATAGATGTGGAGTAGTTAAAACGTACCATGCATGACGACATGTGGAGAACCATCAATTTCGAAATAAGTGGCAGTATGGCTATGCCGTGACCCAGGAGACAACAAAGGCACCTCATCAACCTACACAAAAGGAGGATTAGACTCATTAGAGTAAGGTTTCATTTGACATCACGCGCATCTCGTACGGATGCGTTCTGCCGCCATTCCAAGGATTTTAAATCAAGGACAAGGAAGTCCCGTGTTTGTCTATGAGCTCCCCAGACATATAGCTGGTTTCCGACGGGCGTGAAGGATGGATATGA
Organism: Hydnum rufescens UP504; assembly: GCA_014904985.1. Classification (NCBI taxonomy): domain Eukaryota; kingdom Fungi; phylum Basidiomycota; class Agaricomycetes; order Cantharellales; family Hydnaceae; genus Hydnum; species Hydnum rufescens. The sequence goes on along the minus strand of MU128980.1, from coordinate 5,183 downwards.
CAGTTGTGACCCTGAGAGAATCGAGGGATCTATGCACCGACATGAGTGTCGATGACAGAGTAAACGCTCTGAGGGTGTCTAGAAAACTGAACTCGCTGTAGAGGACTCGCGCATGCCCTTAGTAGGCATCAAGGGGGAGGGATAATATCGTCGTAATATCGTCGATACTTTGATGGAATCTTGACCACGTGATGTGACGACCTTGTTCTAGTCCTCCTGCTCTGACATTCTTATGTAGCCCCAGAACGCGTCTCCAAATCCCCAGGGTCCAGACACATCTGGGGTTGATGGTCCTCAGTTTTTGACCATAGTGCAGAGATCGTAAATAGCTGAAAGCAAACATATTGGCTCTACGAAACTCAAAGAAGGCTATTTGGCCGGTGATAAAATCTACGGGTCGGGTCCTCCCCTGCACCTGACTGGCTGAAGCGGCTGGAGACCCGTGGGAACGACTCTTAACGCAAGGCTGACCAACATCTAAGCTTGCATCTGGATCCCCAACATGACAAGGATAGCGAAGATGAAATCGAGAAAGATGGCGGTGCCCCACTCTGTCGCTAATTCTTTATTCGCTTGTCTTCCACGTGAGTCCGTTGACGTAGTCACGCCGTATCCCCGTCAGTGAGATCTGCACACACTACGACTGCCACTATTACCAGACCCACCAACCACTACATTGGCCTCTGTCGCGAAAGGCCCAAGCATCAGGAGCGGGGGCCATCGGATTCTCGGACATTGAGACAAAGAAATAACCATTCGCCCTCATGTGTACGTCAGTTGCCGCTGTGGATTGCAAAATGGGCTCCGCTGACACAGCGGCATCTAAAATTCCAGCACGGCCAACTCTATCCGTCCCCAATTTTCCCCGCCCCACTGCCCCAGACAAAATTGTGGGCCGCGTCCAATACGTTCTCGAGAGCTACCGCTGGTATTGCCCGTCCAAATACTGCCACAGTTTCTCTCGAAAAGCGAGTGCGGAACCAGGATGTGGACGATGCGTCGGCGAGAGAATAAACCAAGATCGAAAGCTTTAATTCGGCTGAGTACCCAGCCATCAACAATTTTGTCGCTGGTCTGACGGGAGAAGATTCGTCATCAGGGGGGCCACGACATTCGTAAACGAGGGGACGATGTGTTTGTTTTGGTGGACGCCTCTGAATTCTCTGCAACCTGTGACTCATCGTCGACCCATCCGGGGTGGCCTGAGATTGTAGGATCAGCTAGGTTCAGGGAACAGTCGTTCCAATCAAGTCGTTCTTCATCAAAGGGGTTGAGGAGCATCGCGACCCGAGCTCCAGAGATGAAACAGCCGTTTTTCCCCTGAAAGATACTGTATATAGCAATTTCTCTAATCCAGATGTGTGTGCAGAAGACCAAAAAGTCTTCGGTGGAGCTATGTATACTGTAGTTGTAGCTGCTGGGCTTCCCAGCGAAAGAGAAGATGATGATAAGAAAATTGATGGGCAACGAATGACAATTGGCGGGCGGAGATATCCCAAAGATATGGACGGAAATGTGGAGCGTGTCCAAATGGGTTCGACGCCTGTTTTAACTCTGACGGACGATTGTTCAAGAGATATCCCGAGCAAGACGCGAACAGTCGTCGGTACCATTTTTCTCGTTTTCACTAATATTGCCCCGGGGGCTGGCAGCCTAGAGGTCCTTAGGATCACTTTGGTGTAGGGTGTCTATTGAGTTGGGAGTTACCTCAGCAGTTTCTGCTCGTGACAACGATTCTCTCACCATCGTTCCTGCACAGCTTGTGTTAGAGTAGATCACTGTGAGATATCCGTCGATTGGAAGACATAGTCGTTATATCTCAAGCCTCGAAATCGCCGAGTGACCTGTCTGGCCGATCTCGACGAGGAAGCTTATCTCTGCCGTTGCATACGATGGGAGATCCCTTCCCTACGATCAGTGAGTTGTCTTTCAATCCCTCGTCGTTAATGCTCACCCGTGCCTGTCCTTAGCTACTGGTAGTGGGGGTGCTGGGGCACAAGGTGGTATTGGTGGTCGTGGAGGCGATGTCCACCTCCACTCCCATAACTGTCAGTCCCCTCGCTTATCCATTAAGACTTCGTACTCATCGTACTCATGCCCAATTCTCTTCTAGACGGACCGGAACCTTCTGGGCTTCTAATGTCCCTTCCTCGAGCGAACAATGCGAAGCACGACTCTGGCCGTGAGGATGCTCCATCCGCATGCCTCAAGGGCACTCGCGTTGCCATTTTGAAAGAAATCATGTCCTGGTCGGAGAGCGCGAATGGCGAAAAACCTCCTGTATACTGGCTCAACGGACTCGCTGGCATCGGAAAATCAACTATCGCAAATACCGTCGCTCAACGTGCCCACAAGAAAGCCCTGTTAGGCGCTAGTTTCTTCTTTTCTCGAAGCGATAAACCCTTGCACGATCCTCAGCTTGTATTCTCAACCCTCGCTTTCCAACTCGCCCAATCAGACACCACGTTCGAGAATGTCATCGTGGAAGCCCTAAAACAAGATCCGACAGTCGGACACAAGCAACTATTTCCTCAGCTTCAGGAATTAATCCTGACCCCCCTTCTGAAAATCAATCCCCATCGGCGTCCAGTACTCATCATCCTTGATGCTCTCGACGAGTGTGAGGAGAAGGGTGCTGCAGATATTCTACGGCTGGTGTTCTCCCACGCAATCCGAATACCTTTCCTGCGTATCTTGATTACCAGTCGTCCGCAACCTCACCTATCGTCAGTGTTCAACAAAGCCGTGAACTTCGCGAAGACAGTCCTTCATGATATCGAGGCCTCGGTCATTCAGCAAGATATCCATTTTTACATCTCCACCGAATTGGCCAAAATTCCGGAGAAACTTGATCTTACTATGCCTACCGATTGGGCAACGGTGACCGAGAGGGACTTGCTTGTAAAGCAATCTGGGAAGCTATTCGTTTATGCGGCTACGGCGATTCGATTCATCGGGGACGATCGCATGCGAGATCCTCCCAGACATCTAAGACTTATACTGAATGCCCGCTCTGCCCAGGAAACGGGGGCCAGACCGTATTCGCAACTGGACAACCTGTACATGGGGGTGCTCCGCAACTCCGTTTCTCGATCTAATTATCGAGAAGCTCTGAGGCGGTTTCAAATTGTGGTTGGCAGTATTGTGGTGCTGCGCGAGCCTCTCCCATTGGACTCGTTGGCCCAATTTGTCGAATACGAGAGACACATTGTTGAAGCTACCCTGTATTATCTTCACTCAGTGATTGTCCCTCCCTCCAACGTTCGCGAGGCGCCCCGTATCTACCACCCTTCGTTTCTCGAATTTATTACAGACGCTTCGCGATGCTCCATGGCGGGGTTCGTGATCACTCCAGTGCCAGAGCAGGAACTGCGCCATGCGATGCGATGTTTTGGACTGATGACAAGATATCTAAAGCGGGATGTAGCGGGAATCGCGGATCCGTCCCTGTTGAACATGGAGGTAGGCGGGTTTGAACAGAAAGTGAGAGATGCCCTGCCGGTGGCGGTCCAGTATGCATGTCGGCATTGGGTGTCACATCTGTCGCGTGTTGAATTGGGAGAGGAGCGGGTTATGGAGGCTTTGGAGGCGTTTTCGATGCGATCGATTTTATGGTGGTTCGAAGCAATGAGCTTGATTGGGAGTATCTCGACTGCTGCAGGTTTGATTCAAGAGGCGCACCGCTGGGCGGTATGTACATCTCACATTGATCCTGCATCCAACTGCTGAGCACATAAAGATTCTAATAACAGATAAGCTCGAAATGCAAGCTGATCCCAGTGAAAATCCTGTATGATGCATATCGATTCATCCTTGCTCATGGGGAAGTGATAAGAAGGAGTGCACTGCATGTGTATCATTCTGCGCTGCCTTTCACACCTCAGGGCACTGCATTGTACAAAGCATACTGGGAAGACAGAAAGGATTGTATCAGGGTGCTGCAAGGTGTGGAGTCTGAATGGCCGCGGCACTTGAGTACATTGGTTGGCCATTCTAGTCGGGTTACAACAATTGCATTTTCACCAGATGGATTGCACCTGGCATCAGGTTCCTATGACCATACTGTACAAGTGTGGGATGCCATTTCTGGTGTGCCTGTGGTGAAATTAGAGGGCCATTCTGATTTGGTTACCACAGTTGCATTTTCACCAGATGGATTGCACCTAGCATCAGGCTCCTGGGATGGTGCTGTATGGGTGTGGGATGCAATGTCTGGGGCACCAATTGATAAACTGGAGGGCCATTCTGATCGGGTTGGGACAGTTGCATTTTCACTGGATGGATTACACCTGGCATCATGCTCTAGAGCTACTCTATACCTGTGGGATGCCAGGTCTGGCTTGCCCATTGCAAAACTAGAAGCTGATTATGCCTGGGGGCAGTCTGTTGCATTTTCACCCAATGGATTGCGGTTGGCATCAGGGTCTAATAATCATACCCTACACTTATGGGATGCTAGGTCTGGTGTGCTCATTACCAAACTGGAAGACCATTCCAATCAGCACTCAACTATTGCATTTTCACCTGATGGATTGTACCTGGTATCAGGTTCCTGGAATTATACTCTACAGCTGTGGGATGCTATGTCAGGTGTACCCATTGCAAAACTGGAAGGCCATTCTAGTTGGGTTAATACTGTTGCATTCTCACCCAATGGATTATGCCTTGCATCAACCTCCAGTGACCATACCATACGGTTGTGGGATGTCATATCTGGTTCACCAATTGCCAAACTGGACTGTGGTGATTCAGTTATTGCTTTTTCACCTGATGGATTGTGTCTTGCATCAGCTTGGGGACATGGTGTCAGTCATAGTACTAATGGTGCCATACAGTTGTGGAATGCCATGTCTGGTGCACCTATTGCCACACTGGAGGGCCACTCTCAGGCAGTTTCCACACTTGCATTTTCCCCTGATGGATTATGTCTAGCATCAGGCTCTAATGATGATACCCTGAAATTGTGGGATGTCATGCCTGGCACACCCATTACTCATTGGGAAGGCCCCAAGGGTCAAGTTACAACTGTTCTATTTTCACCTGATGGATTGCACCTGGCATCAGGCTCCAGTGGTTATTATTCCAGTGTATGGTTGTGGGATGCCATTTCTGGTGGACTCATTGCTGAACTGGAGGGTCATTGTGGTGTGCTTGCATTTTCACCTGATGGATCATGTCTGGCA
>MU128979.1:186812-254520 GCA_014904985.1 Hydnum rufescens UP504 | reverse complement strand
AGATGGCCAAACTTGCATAAAGCCTAACAGAATTCTCAAGTCTGTACTTTGATCTCAAATAAAGCCTAGTAAAAGTTCAAGTCCATACTTTGATCTCAAATTGATGTCAAAACTATGTCAAAACTGCACTTGTTCGATATAAAGGCCCTTTTGATCAATATTTGATATCAAAGAGAACACAGGCCTATTAGGTCCTATACAAACATCAAAATGACATGCCTTTTGAGATCAATGGAAGTGTCTGACCAGCCTGTCGGAAGCATCCGGACTCGGAGGGAAACACCAGGATTGGTGCGGAGGTGATGAGGGCTTTCAGTTTGAGGAAGGCGTTATGTTCTGCATCAGTCCACTGGAAGGGTGTGTCTTTCCAGGTGAGGTTGTTTAGAGGTCTGGCAACTTTGGTGAAATCCTGAATGAATCATCGGTAGAAGTTAATGAACCCTAAGAATGACTGTGTTCTTTCAGGTTTTTGGGCTCCGGCCAGTCTGTTACGCCTCCAACTTTGACAGGGTCCATCTCCACATGGTCCGGCGTGAATATCATCCCCAGGTATTCGATCCGATCTCAGAAGAACTCACACTTCTCCAGTTTCAGGAAGAGTTTGTTTTCCCAGAGGGTCTGTAGGATGCCTCGGACTCCTCGGACATACTCTTCTTGAGTCTTGGCAAAGCATAAGATGTCAGACAGGTACACAATGCATACTCCATTGTCGATCCATTCCCTGAGGACATCATTGATCATGTTCTGGAACGTCCCAGGGGAGTTGCAAAGTCTGAAGAACATTACCAACGGTTCGAACAGTCCTTGGTTTGTCTGGAATGCTGCTTTCCATTCATCTCCTTCTGCCATCCAGATGTTCTGGAATCCCCACCGGAGGTCGAGTTTCCCGAACACTTTGGCTCCACGGAGTCAATCGATGATGTCAGAGATCAGGGGTAAGGGGTATGTGTTCTTAACTGTGATGTCGTTGAGTTTCTGGTAGTCCTGGACTAGGCAGAACCCTGCATCCTTTTTCTTCATGAAGAACACTGGAGTGGCCATTGGAGACTTTGACAGACGGATTCGACTGGAAGCAAGATTCTCCTTCAGGAAGTCGTCAAGTTCTTTCTGTTCACCTGGGGACAGTGGGAACAGTTTGGCGGGAGGAGGTAGCTGAGTTCCTTCTTGGAACTCAATGTGGTGGTCCCATGGCTTCTGGGTGGGGAGTTGGTCAAAAGAGTCTTTGGAGAACACGTCCTGGAAGTCACGGAATTCCTTGGGTATGAGCTCCTCGAAGGTTTTGGCGGGTTCATTTGCTTTCACCTTAGCAGCCTCTGCCAGCCTCTGAGAAGGGGTGGATGTTGCTCAGACGATTTTGGTGTGTTTGCTGTCATCAGGGAAGTAGGCTGCAAAAATAGCATCCCCTTTTTCCAAGGTCAGGGTCTCATCATCATTGTCCAGTGGTGTGGGTTCGTTCCGGGGTGTCTCCACAGCTTTCCGACCATCTCTCTCTCATTGGTGTTCCGTATTCCATATTCTCCGGATCATTGCTTGGCAATCAGATGGACATCGGGTCAGCATCAGCTTCCCTGTTGTCCAGTCGATCTCCAGGTTGTGGTGGTGGAGCCAGGTGTGCCCTATGATCAATTTGGTTTTACCCAGTCCGATCATGGAGAACACCACCCATTCGGAGTGGTTGTCAATCCGGAGGATGACTTCTACTTCTTCACAGACAGATCCCATCTCATTGAGCATTCCATTGACATTATAGACTGGGATGGGGCGGGCAAGCAGCTGTATGTCTAGTCCGTTCTCCTTTGCAAAGGCCGGGTCCATGAACATCCCGGTTGCTCCGGAGTCCAGTAGAGCGGTTCCGGCACAGATGGCTCCAGTCTGGGGTGATTGGATTTTCACCTTGACTTCTGTGGCTCGTCTAGGGTCTTCGGAGAGGAGGCGGATTGAGGGTGGAGGGCTATAAATGGGGTTGGTATAGGTGGATACATTTTCAGAATCATCACTCTCATCATCGGAGAAAAACATGTCATTTCTGATTCCGTATGTACAGTTTTGGAGGAGGGTGAATCTGTTGGTCAGGCAGGATGTATCCTTCACTGCTGACTGTTGGGAAAACCCTGCGGAGTCGATCCTGAGGGTTCCGGTGTGTCCTTTGCAGGTGGGAACAGCTTCCATAGTTCCTCATGGACGATTGCTCCGATGTCTTCCATTGCCCGGACGAACTGTCGCAGCTTTCGTGGGTGTGGGCAGTCATGAGAGATGTGTCCCAGCTCCTGGCAGTTGTAACAACATCGTGCCTCTTGCTTCCATGTGGAGTCTACGTCCATGGGGGCAAACGAAGTTGATGAGGAATGTGTTGCCATGGGAGGCACTGGGGTTGGCCTGGGGGCAGGGGGTGTTGTCTGGGCTTCTCCATGGGTGTTGGAGGGTTCCTCGGCGCATAGGGGTTTGTGCTTGCCGTAGCCTGTCGGAACCAGAGGTATAAGTTGTCCAGCTGGCGTGCCATGTCCTGCCATCCTCCGAGGGTCCCTGGTAGGTCACTGAGGTGCATTTTCTCCAGCAACCATTCGTTGAGTCCTTGTTGGTATGCATCGATAAGGGCCTCTTCCCCGAAGCTGGTTCGACCAGCCAAGGCATTGAAGTGCGCAGTGTACTCCTCGGCGGACATCTTTCCCTGCTTCAGGTTCCGAAGTTGGGACTGAGCAGTGAACTCTCGATCTGGCTCCCCAAAGGCACTCTCGAAGGCAACCAGGAACTCCTCGAAGGTCTCATATGGGTTGTGAGTCTCAGGGTCCAGGAAAGAGGTGGAAAGACTTTCCGCCCATGCTCCGGCGGTTCTGTCTTTCATCCAGGAGAGGGTGTATAGGATTTTGTGCAGCTCCGTGGGGTAGACTCTGGGCTGGAGGGCAATATTCAGCCGGATGGAGCACAGGAACCCTTCCGTCTTCTTCCGGTCGCCCGAGAACGGTTCGGGGTCTGCCCCCTTGGCCTCACGAGTAGATTGGGTAGGCGGGGGTTGTTGCTGGAGGGTCTGCTGAACTGCAGCAGACACAAAGCCTGCGATGTGTGTCCCTTGGTTTTGCATGTTGTCCAGTTCTTCTTGAAGGGCGGCATTCTGTTGTTGGAGTTGAGTGAGGAGGTGTTGGAGGTGGTCGGCAGTAATGGCTACTGGAGCACTGTCAGACATTTCAGAATGAGGGGTAGGAGGGAAATCGGCAATACTAAGCAATCCGGATGGTGGGCTCGTGAAAGAGCTTTGGTCTTCTGTCAGGGCCATGCTGCGACGAGAGCACCAAACAAATATAAACACAGATAACTCCAACTAAGTCTGGTGTAAGTCCAGCTAGGTCCAGGAGAATCTGGGCAAGAATGAGATAATGAGGATGGGACAGAGAGGCAATCCAGCAGCCTGGAAGGGACTAGGCGGAAACGAGCACAGCAGTCCTTAAGCTCACGGAGTCAGCTGGAAGGTACTTGGACTGTAGTCCAGAGTAGAAGCGGAAATCCTGAGTTTAACATTAAGGGAATAGATACAGTGAGGCTAACCTGTAGTCTGGAGTAGAAGTGGAAATCCTGAGAGACCAAAGCTGAGTCTCTGGATTTCACCCTGGACTACTTATACATAGGTCCTATACTACGGGGACTGATTGCTTAATGAGAGGTGGTTACAGGGGGGCAGGCACAAGAGGGGGAGTGGGCAGGGGACAGGAAAGTGGAGGGGACAGGGACAGGGCCAGGGGTAAGTGTGTGGGAACTGGAAGTAAAGGAAATGTGGAAATGAAGGGGGAATGAAATGGAGATGGGGGCAAATCAGAAACAGGCCAGAACCAAAACTGGAAACAAACTGGAAACAAATCCGGAATTAACCGGGAAACAGACAAACTCTGACACTCCTAGGCATACTTTCTATCAAATTTTGACACACCCCTGCTTCAATCTTCTCCCACTCTGCCTCTACTCACTCCCATAGCTCATGGATGCCTTTGGGGGGTTCTTCATATCCTCCAAGCTTTGTTTTTGTGTGATGCCAGAGGTGTTCAATTGGATTGAGGTCTGGGGACTGGGCAGGCCACTTCATGACATTGAAACCATGGTCTTTGAACCAGGCTTGGGCCATTTTGCTGGTGTGTTTGGGGTCATTGTCCTACTGGAAAACCACATCACCAGGTGATTTGTTGTAAAATTCAAGGGATCCTTGGAGTTCATCCTCCAGAATTTGGCAGTAGAGGTTGGCATCCATCTTGCCATCAATCTTGCATGCATATCCAGGCCCCTCCCATGTCATACACCCCCACATCATCAAGGAACCACCACCAAACTTCAGAGTCCCTTCCACCAGATCATCAGAGAGGCCCTCCCCAGCCTTTTTCCACACCATTTTTGCCCATCAGAGCCCAGGTGATTAATTTTGGTCTCATCAGACCACACAACATGCTTCCAGTCATCCACAGTCCAGTCCTTATGGCTTAGGGAAAAGTCCAATCTCTCATGCTTGTGGTGCTGGGAGAGCAGGGGGCATTTCTTCTTCACCACAGCCTTTAAACCAGCACTCTTCAGATGGCAGTGAACTGGTTCATTGGAGAGTGACTGGTTGGTGATGGATTGGAGGGAATGGGCAACTTGGGTGGCAGTGGTAGCCTTCCCAGTGTGGATAAGATGGATGGCATGGCAGACATCAGTGGGGGAAAGCTTTGATGGATGACCACCAGAGGACTTGGAAACATGGGGGCAGTGTTTGGACCAGTATAGAAGAAGGGTTGGTAGCTCCAATGACTGTCAAATCAAAATCTGGTTCAGCCAGTGTGTAGATGGGAGACTGTATTTCTGTTGTTATTCATTGGGCTGGTTTGCTTCAATGGTTGATCACACTCTGCAAGATGTGTATGGTGTTCAGTGGAGAATAGGAAGGGATATGGACTAGCTGTAGTCAATGATATATCGTTTGGGATGCTTGTAGAAAGGCTTATATGTAGGGGATGCTTGTGGAAAGGCTTATATGTTGTTTGTGTTGTGTTGGTCTGTTTACTGATATTTGTGTATTCTTGTTTATGTTCTCCTGGTCAAAATGCAGATATCTATGGGTTATATACTGGTCAGTGCTTGGTTAGTCTTGTTAGTATGTTTCTTTCTTCTTTCTTCAGAACCTGATACATATTTCGTTATGCTCACTTTTCCTTGGATGTCCAGCAACTCTAACCTTAGGTCCTGCAACTATCCTTGGCTTTAGTCATTTGTGTAGAGGGCTTCCAGTGGCTTTGTCTCAACAACCTTGAAGATGACTTAGCTCCAGATGGCTTATAGATAGACTGTTCTTTAGAGGCAAGCAGAAAAGTTGACAGTGGTTGACAGTGATGATTTCCAGAGAGGAGATGATTGTGTGGGGATACAGGAAATCTACCAGCTTTTATACCTTTCTGAAGGTGGCTGTGTTTAAGAAATATGACTCCCCCATGGGTGAGTCATATGTGAGTCATAGGTGAGAACAAAAGAAAAATAACAAGATGATGTAATAATGCAGTCATAGCTGAGTCATGCATAAGGAGAACAAAAGGAATCATGAGGGGTGATGTCATAGTGATGTCATTCATAAGGAGAACAAAAGGAATCATGAGGGGGGGTGATGTCACCAATTTGCTGAGCATGTGGAATGCTTGGAGCATGAGGTCACTGACCATGTGGAGCATTCTGGAGGCGAAATGAAAGGATATCTCCAGGTTTTGGAGATTAATTTGAGCATAGTCCAATGGTTAAGGTGTTTTGTTGTTGGTTGATAATGGGGACAAGTGCATGGGATGGGATTTGATGCAGAAACAGCAGTTTGCATCCATTATAGACACTCTTGGTATCATTCGATGTGGATTTTTAACAGCTTTCTGGGTGCGGTGGTTCCAAGCAGATCTGGTGTAAACTGACAGAGAAATTCATTTTTTACTGATGGGTGTTGATTCTGATAGTAATATTGTTCTGTAGAGTTCAGTTTTGATCTGTTCTTCACGCGCTTGGTACTGTTGGATGTGGATTTTTTATATCTTTCTAGGCACAGTTGTTCCGAGAGGATTGAATGTGAACTGGTGGAGAAATTCATTTTTTACTGGAAATCCCAGATTTTGGTAGTAAAATTGGCCTGGAGAGTGCAGTTTTGGTCTGTTCAACTTGTGTTTAGTACCGTTCGAAAGGTGTGAATCATAGCTTTCTAAGCGTTATATGGGCGTACCTCTCTGATCAAAACTGACAGAGTTATAGAATGAATTCGATTTCCACACATAGCTGTAATTGATTTTGTAATTGGTCATGTGATTGTCCAAAGCTGGGAGTGGTGTGATTTCATGTTTTCTGATACTGGATGTTTTTATCTTCCACAGATGGTGAACACTTTTAATTGCAGCCCCTTGCAATGTTGTTTGCCTTTTTCCACAGTTATATGATTGAGCTCTGATCATGCCTCCTCATGTAGAACCACCATGTCCACCACAGGCTGTAGTGTTGATATATCAACTGTGGTAAGTTACCACAGTTAATTGATACATCAACATGGTAACTTGCCACAGTGGTAACTTACCATAACTGATACATCAGACACAGCCCCTGTGGTTCAAAAGAAATGTTGTACTTTGTGAGATTTGAACCTGCATCCCCACAACAGGGATTTGTCAGCAGCCTCAAGGTGCACTTTAACCACTAGGGCACACCACCCTCTATGAAACTTCCTCTTATGAGTTCTATAAGTACCCTCACTGACTTGTGGACTTAGAAAATATTATTGGATCAACATAAGTGGTGGATGGTATGGGGCATGGGGGGTGTGTAAGGTGTGTATGGGTGGTATGGGGTTAGGAAGGGGTGTGGGGTATGGTATGGGGTTGGAGTTGGTTGGGTATGGGGGTATGGGATGGAGGATATCATGGTTATGGTATGGTATGGTATGGTATGGTATGGTATGATATGGTATGGTATGGTATGGGGTTGGGTGGTTAGGTGGTTGGGGGTTGGAGGTTGGAGGTTGGAGGTTGGAGGTTGGATGGTTGGAGTTTTTTTTTTTTTTAAATTACAAAAAGACTCGTGTCTGGGAAAGTATTTTGCATTTTTCTCCACAGCTAAGGCACCTACACAGGTTTTGTCACTGCCACCATACTCAGGGGGACCAGGGCTACAATTAATTTTTTGCTTACATAATCACAAAAAGTGGATATTATAGCACTAATTAGAGGTTGTGTCATAGGGTGGTGCTAGCCTAATGGTTAAAATGGCACTTTGAGTCTGGTTACACATCCCTGTTAAGGGGATGCAGGTTCAAACCCTACCAAATGCAACATTTCTTTTGAAGCATTAGGGGCTGTACATATCTGATGTATCAGTTATGGTAAGTTACCACTGTGGCAAGTTACCATGTTGATATATCAATTAACTATGGTAACTTACCATATTTGATACATCTAGACTACAAGGTGGCCTGCCACTTTGGATGATATTGTTAGGGTGGAGGTCAAGAGCATCTGTGGAGAAGGTTTGATGGGGCACAATCATGTTTTCTGGAACACGGAGGAGAAGAGCAAATTTGATTTTGAGATCATGGCGTATTGAGGGTTGATTATCATGTGGTTCTCCAAACTCATATGTTGTCCATTTGACTCTTTTTGTCTTTATAATGCCATCAAATGCAACTTGGGGATTTGGATAATAGCGGATAATCATGTGGGGTTTGAGATGGGTGAATGGTTCAGGGTATGGGTAATTGAATTGCCGATATATAATTGTGTGAAGTTCCAATGGCATGGTCAACACTTTTTGATTCGTGCCTTGAGGATAGTCGTTCGATTTGCTTTTATGTCACTTTTGCATCCATAGACCAATGACCATGTGTCCATTTTAATTTCACTTAGGCTTTCCATGGATTCGGATTCCTTCATTGATCAGCAGGGTTGCTTCCACTCATATTTTGCTGTCATCTTCTCATACATCAATGTCATCAGGGTGCAGGCAGAGGTGGTGTTTTATTTCATAGAGGATCAAATGATGATGGGGATTGTGTGGGTGAAGTATGGGTATGGGCACTTGTCATCCATTTCGCCAAATACTACGAGGATGAGGTGGATTCAAACAAGAAGGTGACCATCTGAACTGAGGTCCTTGATTCGGATTTGGCTTAAGTAGGCATAATAGAAGTGATCGGTGTCATTTTCGATGTCGGGATAGAATACACCAAATTCTCCTACACATAGTGCCAGGTAGTGTGAGTTGTGGTGTTGGAGGGATAAATCCCTACACCATAGAAACACTATCCGAGGCCGATTTTCCAACCAAACAAATGAATTGATTGTCCATCTGATCCTTAATTTTCACATTGTCATTCACTGGAGAAACAATCCAAATTCTACACATCCGAAACCCACCATTCCACATTGTTCCTTTGCCTTAAGGGCGAAGAATTGTGATTATGTAATGATGCGGACTGTGCCTGGCCTTCATTCTGGACCCACGGACCCGTCACATGATTCAAAAATGGATTATGTCACTCTAAAGGAGTATTTTTCGAATTCCTCTGTCAGTTTTGATCAGATCGACTCGAAACAACTGGGCCCAGAAAGATAAACATTGTACCTATTGAACAGTACCAAACACAAAACTATCGGACCAAAACTGTGGTCCCTGTAACAATATCTTTCCATGATTCATACTCTGAAGGAGTATTTCTTGATTTTCAAAGCCAATTCTTATCAGATTCATTCGCGAGTACCACACCCTGAAAGCTGTTAAAACTGCTCATCGAACAGTACCAAGGGCAAAACGAACGGTGTGGAAGATAAAAACATCCAGTATCAGAAAACGCGAAATGACACCACTCCCAGCCTTTGGACAATCACATGACCAATTACGAAATTAATTACGGCTACATGCAGAAATCGAATTCGTTCTATAACTCCGTCAGTTTTGATCGGAGAGGTACGCCCATATAACGCTTAGAAAGCTACGATTCACACCTTTCGAACGGTACCAAACACAAGTCGAACAGACCAGAAATGCACTCTCCAGACCAATATTACTGTCAAAATCCGGTATTTTCAGTAAAAAACGAATTTCTCCGTCAGTTCGCATCCAATCCTCTCGGAACAACCACGCCTGGAAAGATATAAAAAATCCGCATCCAACGGTACTGAGCACGCAAAGAACAGATCAAAACTGAACTCTACAGAACAATATTACTGTCAGAATCAACACCCATCAGTAAAAAACGAATTTCTCTGTCAGTTTACACTGGATCTGCTCGGAACCACCGTGCCCAGAAAGCTGTTAAAAATCCGCATCGAATGATACCAAGAACGTCTATTACGGATGTAAACTGTTGTTTCTGCATCAAATCCCATCCCATGCACTTGTCCCCATTATCAACCAGCAACAAAAACATCTTAACCACTGGACTACAAACAAATTAATCTCCAAGAACTCAGAAATATCCTTTGATTTCATCTCCCATTGCCACAAATAACTTCTAGAACCTCACAGATAAGAAAGATAACACTCCCTTGACTACCCTTTTGTTCTGTTTATGAATGACTCACCCTCCTTGCAACCACTTTATGAAAGATAACACCTTCTTAGCAACCCTTTTGTTCTGTTTATGAATGACTCACCTTCTTTGCAACCACTTTATGAATGACTCACCTCCTTGACAACCCTATTGTTCTCACATATGACTCACCTAGGAATGAGTCATATTCTTTAAACACAGCCACCTTCAGAAAGGTATAAAAGCTGGTAGATTTTCCTGTATCCCCCATCTTCTCACTACTGGAATATACTACTGTCTACAAATCTGCTTGCATCTGAAGAGAGTACTAATCTAAAAGCCATCTGGAGCTAAGTCATATGCAAGGTTGTTAAAGACTAAGTCACTGGAAGCCCTCTATGCGAAATACTGAGCCAAGGATAGTTGCAGGACCTAAGGTTAGAGTTGCTGGACATCCAAGGAAAGGTGAGTGATAACAAAGTTAAGTCAGAAGAAGAAAGAAACACATTGACATACTAAATCAAGCTTAAACTAGTCTAGAGCCCTCTTTAGAATCCACATTTTGACCAGGAGGACACAAATAGGTACACACAAATAGCAGTAAACAGTTCAATACAACATGTATAAGCCTTCCACAAGCATCCCTCAATACATCATTGACTATAGCTAGTCCATACCACAATCTTATCCTCCACTGAATACCATACACAACTTGTTAGAGAGTGATCAACCATCAGAGTGAACCAGCCCATTGCATAAAAACAGAAATACAGTCTCCCATCTACACACTGGCTGAACCAGAGTTTGATTTGACAGTCATCGGAGTTCCTAACCCTTCTTCTATAGCAGGTCTTCAGAGAGAGAGACAATCTGATTTGTATCCCGCATAGGCATGGAATGCACTGAGAGTGGTTTACTGTACCTAACTATGTGAGGTGACAGTAATGAGGTTGCAAGCAGGGATGGGGATAGCTAGGTAAGGAAGTTTGGCAGGGCAGATGGGGTTGCGGGTGTTCAGAAGTGGGCAGTATAGAAGAAGGGTTGGGAGCTCTGATGACTGTCAAATCAAAATCTGGTTCAGCCAGTGTGTAGATAGGAGACTGTGTTTCTGTTTATTCAAATGGGTTGGTTTGCTTCAATGGTTGATCACTCTCTGCAAGATATGTATGTGTTTATTGGAGAATGGAATGTGATATGGACTAGCAATAGTCAATGATATATCGTAGATGCTTATAGGAAGGCTTATATGTTGTATGGAATGCTTATAGAAAGGCTTATATGTGGAGGATGCTTATAAGAAGGCTTATACATCTGGGGTGCTTATGGAAAGACTTATACGTGTTCGTGTTGTGTTTGTCTGTTTACTGATATTTGTGTGTCCTTGTTTACATCCTCCTAGTCAAAATGCGGATATCTGTGGGCTATAGAATGGTCAGTGCTTGGTTAGTTTGGTTAGTATGCTTCAATCTTCTTTCCTGACTCGTATTTCATTATGCTTACCTTTTCCTTGGATGTCCAGCAACTCTAACCTTAGGTTCTGCAACTATCCTTGGCTTCAGTATTTCGCGTAGATGGCTTCCAGTAGCTTGGTCTCAACAACCTTGAAGATGACTTAGCTCCAGATGGCTTTAGATAGACAGTTCTTTAGATATTAAGCAGAATGGTAGACAGTAGTTGACAGTGGTTGATTTCCAGAGTGAGGAGATGGGGGGAACAAGAAAATCTGCTAGCTTATATACCTATCTGAAGGTGGCTGTGCATGGAGCAAGAACAAAAGAGTAATAAAGCTATGAGATCATAGTGATGTCATGGGGGAGTCATAGTGGAGTAGAACAAAAGAGTAATAAAGAAATGATGTCATAATGCAGTCATAGCTGAGTCATCCATAGAGTGTGATGTCATAGTGAAGTCATAGTGATGTCATTCATAAAGAGAACAAAAGGATTCATAAAGGGAATGATGTCACTAATTTGCTGAGCTTGTGGAGTGGTTGGAGCATGATGTCACTGGTCTTGTGATGTGTTTTGGGGCTCATGGGAAGCAAAATTAAAGGACATCTCTGGGTTCTGGAGATTAATCTGAGCATAGTCCAGTGGTTAAGGTGTTTTTTGTTACTGGTTAATAAAAGGAACAAGTGCATGGTGTGGGATTTGATGCAGAGACAGCAGTTTGTATCCGTAATAGGTGTGCTTGGTACCATTCGATGTGGATTTTTAACAGCTTTCTGGGCGCGGTGGTTCCGAGCAGATTGGATGCGAACTGACAGAGAAATTCGTTTTTACTGATGGGTGTTGATTCTGATAGTAATATCATTCTGTAGAGTTCAATTTTGATCTGTTCTTCATGTGCTTGGTACTGTTGGATGCGGATTTTTTATATCTTTCTAGGCGCAGTTGTTCTGAGAGGATTGAATGTGAACTGACAGAGGTATTCGTTTTTTACTGGAAATCCTGGATTTTAATAGTAAAATTGGCCTGGAGAGTGCAGTTTTGGTCCATTCAACTTGTGTTTGGTACCATTCGAAAGGTGTGAATCATAGCTTTCTAAGCATTATATGGGCATACCTCTCCGATCAAAACTGACGGAGTTATAAAATGAATTTGGTTTCTGTGTGTAGCCATAATTAATCTCATAATCGGTCATGTGATTGTCCAATGGCTGGAAGTAGTGTAATTTCACATTTTCTGATACTGGATGTTTTTATCTTCCACAGCAGCAAAAACAGTCTACAGCAAAGACCGAGCCAATTCCTTGTTGGGCTGAGTTTCTGGATTGCATCCAGTGTTGCCAAAGACAACAATGGTTACAGTTACTGACACAAATTGCTGTCTTTGCTTCTGCTTCACATGATCACTGTGCACTTTTGCTCCACTGCCCACTGTTACATCATGGAGGTGTGTTGTATTTGTGTCATGTCTCATCACAAGTTGTAATGGACAACAAACCATCCAACCTCACCAGTAGCAGTAAGCTCCATGTATCATTTTGTGGTAAGTTACCATGAATATTCATGTATGAACCTGATATCTTACCACCATGGCATGATACATCAAATTACCAGTTATGAGGATATGTATCAGCCTGGTAAATATATCATCCCTGGTATGCCAAATATAGTAATAATGTTGGTGGTTGGGGACGGTTGGTGGTTGGGGTTGGGGGTTAGGGTTGGGATTGCCTGGGGTGGGTTGGGAATGTTTACCCTCATGCCCAGTAAGGTTAGGGTTAGGGTTTAATGAATTATAATTTAAAAAAAAGTTATGTAATATTTCCTTATTTGAAGTATTACATAATTATTTGTGTATTACATAATTATTTCCTTATTGGGACATGTTACATAATTATTTTTATATTGGGCCATATTACATAATTAGTTCTATATTGGGCCATATTACATAATTATTTCTATATTAGGAAGTATTATGTAATATTTCCATATTTGGAAATATTACATAATACTTCCTAATATAGAAATAATTATGTAATATGGCCCAATATAGAACTAATTATGTAATATGGCCCAATATAGAACTAATTATGTAATACTCCAAATAAGGAAATATGCTTATGTAATATGGCCAAATATGGAAGTGATTATGTAATATATTCAAATATAGAAATAAGTTATGTAAGGAGCTACTTATGGTGTATTGCCTTTTATGGGTGCTTACATAATATTGATTATATAATACATTATGTTACCATACATGATGCATCACTACCACCTTCAGTTATGATATATCATCTGTGGTATGGATATATGACAATGGTATGTGGTACTATACCAGCTTGATGTATGAATTTACCTGGTAGGATATCATGTTTGATATATCCAGTTTACAGGATGGCCTGCCAACCTGATGGGGTTGTACCTGGGACCTTTACCACCACCACTATGTGGCAGTTCCACCCAGGTCCCCAACTTCGAGGGTTTGGGTTGGGCAGTCTGGGTAGCACTGGGCCCTTACCACCACCTTCAAGTGGCAGTTCCACCTGGTGCTCCTGGACTGCAGTTGTCCAACTGACTGGGAGACTTCCCCCTTGCCTGGTATCAACTGCCCAAACATAAAGGCACTGACATCAACTGCCAGGTCCAACACCACCATGCCCAACAGCTATCTGTTGCTCAAGGACAAGTTCAATGAAATGGTTATATTGTGGGTGGACATGGCTCTCTTGTGTGAATACAAATGGGAGGATGACAGAATGGATGAATTGGATGATGCAAGTATTCTTCTGGGATTCTGAGATGCTATGGGATACTGATGATTCACCCTAGGATGTGCTGAAGTGTATCTGGAGTATGCAGCACATCATGAGAGACGATCTGTGTTGCTGAGCAACATATGGGTTGACAATTGAAAATGCCACAACCAGTGTATGGCTCTGTTGTTGGTCTTCTGTTGTTGTCAGTGAGCCATTTAACTTCATTTCAGTACATATGCTTGTATTTCCAAGTAATTTTATGCCCAGAGCTGTATTTAGGAACCCAACCCGCTTGTTGAGTTGTTTGCTGCCTTTGCATTTGCTCACAGGAGATCCCTAGGCTTCAATCCTACTGCAATGCATGCACCAGGGGATCTGATACAATTCATCATTATGGTTCACCCCCATGACAGCAAGAAACCATGGAGGTTCCACACCAGAAAGATTGTCTCGTCCTTTGGTGTGGAGCCACTTCAAGGTTGACTGACTCATATTTTTGAAGGCATCAAAGTCAATGAAGGTGGAAAGGAGAAGGGCGACCCTCTTGTACTAAAGGACATCTGGGTCGACCAGGACTACTGAGGACTGAAATTTCCTTATTTGGCTCAGTATATCTGCTATCCTGTGGCTTTGGATCACTACAGGTATGCAGGATATTTGATGCTGGGATATATATATACCCTGCCTACAGTTTCATGATTTTTTCATGATTTTCTGAGAAAACAAAATCTGGGAATTATTCTGCCAGACCAGGCTGG
The DNA here is from genome assembly GCA_014904985.1 of Hydnum rufescens UP504. Lineage (NCBI taxonomy): Eukaryota > Fungi > Basidiomycota > Agaricomycetes > Cantharellales > Hydnaceae > Hydnum > Hydnum rufescens. Next base: position 240,057 of record MU128979.1, on the reverse strand, counting down.
TTTCAAAATACAGTGAAGTTGCCTCTACTATCAATATCATGACACAAATTTCTTATGCTCAGAAAATTATGGAAAAATTATCAAATTGGAGGCAGACCACATATGTATCTCAGTACTGAATACCCTGCATGCCCATATCAATCCAAACCTGCAGGACAGCAAATACACCTACCCAAATAAGGAAATTTTAGCTTTACGTAGTCCTGGTGACCTTCCTAGAGTGGCAGAGTGTTTCAAAACAGTGACATGGATCATAAGAAACTTTCATGCCCTGAAAAAAGCCTCTATGCAATGTCATATGTACCCCAAAGTCCATGTGAGAGATACAGGTGCTTCATATTGGGCTCATCTCCTCTTTATTCACTGATTTTTTCTCATAAATATCCATTATCACATATATAGTGACTGTTTTGTCTTGTTTATTTTTATACCTCTTTTTGTGCTGTGGGTTTGTCACCAGCAATTGGGCACTTTTCACTGCTTTTCTGAGCTCAGCTAATCCCAGTGTTGAATCATTATATTGATTCAACTCCATGGCCCCTATATATAAAGGTTGAGATATGAGTCTAATGGGAGTCATCAGAACTGGAGACTAGCTAAATGACATAAATTATAACCCTTGTAAATGGACCACCCTAGGTGCCTAGCTATTCCCTGTTGGCACCCCAATGCAGTATACAAAGTGATTTCCACCAACACATGTGGTCGATGTTTAATGTCCATTTTTCCCCTTATATGGGAGACACACAACTAACTGCTACTTTCATTTCAGTGGCAACAGCCAATTTGTGAGGCAGCTAGAAAGAATCAGACTATCACCTGAGGTTGGATGCAGCTGCCCTGTGTATGGTGACAGTGCTTCATAAGATAGAACAGAGCAGTAAACCCACTCTGCACAAAGGGCAGCTAAGTGGAAGGAGCCCGAGGTCTTCTAACACCAATAACAATAACATCCTGCAACCAACATACTGATGAGGAGTTCCAAGACAATGGATGATGCCAACAAAGAGATGTCTATCCCTGCAAAATGTCCCCACAAGAATTTGACTGGCTTGAAAAACACATTGGTGAGGGTTTTCAATATTCCATACTGAGAATAAGCACTCTATGCTGATATATGTTAATGTTTTAAAGAAAGATGCTCAATGAAAGACAGCAACAGACACCCTGGAAGGGCCAAATGGCATCACCACCATGAATGAGCTGAGAACAAATTTTTGATGGCATATTTCTAGACTCACTCTTCAAACACAGATGGAACCCACTGCTGTTCATCTAGAGCAGAAGATGGCATCCATGGATCATGATATCAGACCTGAGAGCCCCCCTTTGCCACATACATAGTCTGTCCTTCAACCTTGCAAAGAACATCAGAATGCACCAACTTCCCCTTCCAGAAACCCTCAAATCACTCTCCTCTGCCAACTCCTCATGAACCTTCCAATGCAGCTTCTGGAGGCTTCAGAATATGACTTTGTATTTGGACAACCTTTTGAAGACAACCTGAACAAAGATGATATCCAAGTGTTCTACCATGACTCTCTTGCTAACATCTTTGGGACCCATGCCAGCATTCAGAACACAACATGAGAGAGGTGTCTTGAAGTGTTCAAGATTTGTTCTGCACCTTCAATCAGAGGCCAACTATCCTCCATTAAAAGTGCAACTGAGATGGATGGCTCAGTCTTATGGGGCCATGGAAAACATGCCATTGCAATTGCCAATGACTTTGAGAGGGTCCTTGCCAGGATCCCTGGTGATGGTCCAATGCTCAAATGGGTTGAAAACCTCATTTCCATGGCAGAAGCTGCATACACTTTATTCAAGAAGCAATATGTGTGTATTTCCTTGAATTTATTATTTGTTTTTTTGACTTGTTTTCATAGGAGAGCACTGGTGTCCTCCAGAGCAAGACTCAACATAGGCTGCACACAACCTCAGTCTCCAGCACCCATGATACCAATACCAACACCTTCCAACCACTACAGTTGAAGTCTGACCATGTGCCACCCCTGGTTCCACTTAGTCAGGGGGTGATGGGACATCTATTTGCTGTTGATAGGGATGGTGAAATCACTGAGAGTGATTCAGATCTAGGTATGGAACACTTGGGTGAACCAGAGTATGTTTCTGACAATGGAGCAGACAAAGAGAACAGAGCAAATGAAGATGATTTCCTGGCACTGGAAAGACCCTCCCCATGCCCAGAACATTGAACAGAGCCTCCCAGTGCAAACAGTTCAGCTGTAATTGGTGATTGCCATGACAACCCAAGTGATGCTGCCCACAACAACAACAATCAGATATTGCAGAGTCAGCAATCTCTCAAACCCAAGTGTCAGGTGATCAAGAGCCAACTATTCATCAATGATGATGATGATGACTATGACCATGATGGTGGAATCAATGGTGGTGGAATTGGTGGTGGTGGAATCAACAGCAGTGGAATTGATGGCAGTGGGATCAATGGTAGTATGATCATTGCCAGAGATGATCATAGCATTATCCCCAAGTCCACACCTGGCTGACTTGAGGAGGATGAAATACTGGACCTCACTGACAATCTGGACTGCCAGGTTGAGGCTATGGCCTCTCACATGAATCTCCCCATTTCCCAAGTCTGGCTCACTCTTGGTATGTTTTTCAAAGACAAGAGAGCACTGTCTGCCTGGGCAGGATTCCAGAAAACATTCAAGGACACAAACAAGAAACCTCCTGACCAAAGTAAGCCAGCATAGTCATACTCTTATCACACATCCACTCTCTTAACATTTCAGGTAGGTCTGCAGGTATGGATGCATGATGTCCAGCCCAGGCAGATAGATTAGACACCCTTTGGGTCAGCTTTTACTGCATAGGAGAGGACCCAAAGGGTCCCTTGACCTATCACAGACCCATGAGGGGACAGTGCTAAACCATGGGTTGGGCATGGTCAGGGCAGGGTATTGACAATAAAACTCATGGGTTGAGGCATCCCACTCAGGGGTGGGACCTGCTGACCCATGAGTTAGAGCATTACACCCATGGGTTTGACTCCTGGACTCATGAGTTGGACCATCAGACTCATGAGTTGGGCATTGGACCCATGGGGCTAACCCCTAGACCCATGGGTCTGACCTCTAGACCCATGGGTATGGTTGCCACAGTCAGGTGTTGGTCAGGTTTTGCCCAATTTGGGTAAAACCTAAACCTGACCAGGTTCCAAAATCACCCATGAGGGCAAAACCTGAACCTGACCTGAGGTTTGGTCTCATTCAGGTCAGGTTCAGGTTTAAACCTGGTTTAAACCTGAAACCTGAGGTATGAGGGAAGCCAACATTTCAGGGGGTACTACAGAATATCTACACCCTCTGCTCAAGTCTCTGCCTCTGCCACTCCCATTACATCCTGCTTTAGATCCACATCTCCTTCCTAAGCCCTTTCACTTCAATTTACTGCTCACACATCTTCTGGAGATGGTATTTAGTCACTACATTCTGTCATGTGACTTGTGACCTGCACCAATTACCTCATTTGATGGCCAAGTCATGTGACTTCTGACTCCAGAACTATAGTCACATGTGTAAATTGCCAGATTTGGTGCCAGAATAGTGGTCAATTTACATGGAATGGAACCTACACCCTACCTTTCAGGTTCAGGTTTAAACCTGGTTTGAGACCAGTTTTTGGATTCAGGGCAAGGGCAAAACCTGAACCTGACCTGAAGAAAATGAAATGAAACCTGACCCCAATGGAACCTGACCTGGGTCAGGTTCAGGTTTAAACTCAGGTTCCACAGGTTTAAACCTGAACCACAGCATCTGTACCCATGGGTTTGACCCCTAGACCCATGGGTCTGACCCCCAAACCCTTGGGTCTGACCCCTGGACCCATGAATTGGGCCATGAACAACCCTGAATATTGCTACTATATTGGGAAGACACCATATAGGGCAGGATTACATAAGATTATTATATAATTGATTATGTAATAGTTCCATATATGGTAATATTTCAACTGGGATATTGCCACATATAGTAATATTATGTAATAGCTTATGTAATTATATTACATAATATTGCCATATATGGCATACAGCAGTGGTTTGAGATGAAAATGTTCATAGCACATGAAGGCACATAACCCACCCTCAAAAAGGTACCTCTCAGGTGGGTTCTGGTTGCATTGGGATATGACCTAAGAGGTGGTTTTTATATAGGCATGTCTAGGCAGTGTCTAAAGGTGTTCAAAAGATGAAAAATTTTAAGTCCCTATAATAGGTGTGCCTATCTGTGCACACTGCAGGTGCTGCTCCCAGGCTTTTTAACTATTTGATAGGCATTCTGGGGTTGATTTAGGCATGCCTAAATCAGTTGTGTCTAATGATGTCTAGAGCTTAATTATTGACTTTGAATTGAAGAAGCCTATCCAGGGTTGATTTAAACATGCCTAAATCAGTGATGTCTAGTGATGTGTAGAGTCAGGTGCTGCTCCAGGGGTTTTACAATGACTTGATGGACACCCTGCAGTTGATTTAGGCATGACTAAATCAGCTGTGTCTAGTTATGTCTAGAGCTTGCTATATCTCATTAGAGTCTGGTGTGTCCATGAGGGCTTAGTATGCAGTGTGTCTACTAGTGGATAAATTAAAACAGGTTGACCATTACCAGGAGGTGTCTAATTGTGTGCCAAAGCAAGTCTAGGCATGTCTAGGCAGGTGACTTGGGTCTGAGTTTAGTACAAATATTATGTAATTATTCCTAAATTGTATCCAGTTACATAATACATGTATCCTATCTTAAAAACATACCAAAATGCAGAAATTAAATGAAGTACATCCAAACAATATTTAGGCATCCAGCCCAATGGGGGCCCAGGACCAGGGGGAGGTGCCTGGGATGGATGGACCCCTGGGGACCCTGATAAAGTGAAAAATCAGGCCCAGGGCCAATGGTTAATCCCTGAAACAATGAGGGCAGGAAGAACAGCTCTGGAACCACTGGATGTTGCCAAAATCTAAGCACTGAGCAGATGGGTCTGAAATTTGGCACATTATTAGAGACTCTCTAGCCACAAACCATATTAAAATTTCAGCCAAATCCATGCATTAGGTATTGAGATATGAGGCAAGCAAGTTTGGATATTGAAAATTGGTTTTCACCTCCCATAGAATAGCTGGGGACTTGAGAATTTACAGGGAGCATAAAAATATAGTGTACTAATTATGTGCCAAAAATTATCCCAATCCATCCAGGTTAAGGCAGTGAACTGGACAGGGGGTACCAGAACCACCAGAAATTTCTGGAAAAGAACCACTGTGCAGATCACTTTGAAAATCAGTACATGATTGGAAGCTGCTTAGGTGAAACTCATATCCAAATTTCAGCCATACCTGGCCAGTAGTTATGGAGTTATGGGCCAAACAAGTTTGAACATTGAAAATTAATTTACTCCCTCTACAGACAGGATATGGACTTGGAATTTTACATGGGGTATGGCCATATGATGAACTACATATGTCCCAAAAATCAGCTTTTTTGTTTACTTTTAGGCATGCCACTCCCTTGGCAAGAAAAATGGGAACAAAACCCTACCATGAATGTGAGCCACTCCACCTCAGGCCTAAAATACATGGAATAAGCTTTTATTAGTATGACCCTGACTATATCCAAAAATAGAATGCATTGGATGTGTGGAAGTGGTTGAAATTGAGAGGGAGGGGGAGGAAGGTCAAACAGGGAATTACATAAAATGTAGAGCAGGGGTGGCTCTGATATTATACCACTAGTCTAGCACATATATAGGGAGTACACATGCCAAATATTAGCCTAACTGGACTCCATTTAGGCACTGCTCCACAGCACTCCCCCCAAAACAACAATTTCCTCCCCAGAGCCTTCCATCCATGCAATGGCCCTAGAAATTCAATTCACCCATGGATCATCCAAATACATTTATGACATCCCCCAAAATTTCAGATTCATGACTCCAGTGTGAGAGTTTCCATAATATTTTCAAGGTTCACTGACATACCCCCTCCAATTGGGGCACTTCCAGAGCTCCAATCACTCCCATTTTTTGTAAGCCACAGCTGGTGTGGAAGATAAAAACATCCAGTATCAGAAAATGCGAAATCACACCACTTCCAGCCTTTGGATGATCACATGACCAATTATGAAATCAATTATGGCTATGCACACAAACTGAATTCATTCTATAACTCCCTCAGTTTTGATCAGAAACATACACCCATATAATGCTTGGAAAGCTACAATTCACACCTTTCAAACAATACCAAACACAAGTTGAATGGTGTTGGAGGGATAAATCCCCACCACATAGAATTTGTATCACTGCCCAACTACCTCCTCAAATGAATCCAATATATTCAATTCCACCCCTTTCATCTCTTGTCATTCCTTTTATTCTTAAATAGCATGGATTCCCTTCTTTCAAAACTGTGGCCCACTCGCTTCTCCTTCACCTTGTATATGAGACAATTATTTGTCCACCTCTGGGTCTTCAACAGACCACCTGATTTTGTATTTACCTTGAGTCCAGCCAATTGTGGCTTTGGCAATTCAACTTGCCCCCTTCATTGATGCTCAACCTAGTGATCTGTGCCATTGACTCAAGGGCAATATACGAGTCCCAATTATATAATCCAGATTGCCTAATCCTTTGGATCCAACTCATGGATTAGTCACATGTCAAAGAGGGGCTATTCCAATACTCTCAAGGAGTATTTCGCAAATATCTCCCTCATTTTTGATCGGATCGACTCAGCAAAATAGCGCTCAGAAAGCTACGATCAATACCTATCTAACGGTACCACACACTCATTTATCAGATCCGAACTGCATCCTCCAGGTCGATTTTACCTCATGATCCACACTATCCTTCAGTATTTCATGAATATCTCCACTAGTTTTGATCCAATTCGTTAGTAACAACCACCCCTGGAAAGACACTGAAAATCTGCATCGAATGGTACCAAGGGAAAAATGAGTGGATTAGAACTCAGTTTTCTGTAATTTAGTCTCCCCATGTCTCATTTCACTTTTACCTCTGCTTTTCTGATTACTAAAGGCAATTATGGTTCTGGTATGCTATGTCTGATGGAGGGTATGTCTAGGGTGAACAGTTACACTTTTCCCAAGGGATTCTGTTCAGTAGGAGAGGAGGAATACCTTGGTTAAGCCATATTCTCTTATTCTGACTTGTTAATTGAATATCTCCTTCGGTTTTGAAGCTTTTGACTTGATTCCTTTTTCATAATTTTTGCCTTAATTCCACCTTTCCGCTGGTTACCACAGCATTTCTTCGTGATGTATATTAAGTGCAGGAGATGTGAATTTCCATTGTCTTTCCCCTCATCCCCAGTTTTGAAGGCTTAACAAACTGCCACTGGTCCAAGGGTAAACTCCACAACACAAGCACTACTTATCATGCGTTTTGATAGGTTCTCAAGAGGAGGACTTAGTGTGTGATTTGATCCATTCATTCACTGTTTAGATAGTCTCTATCAGAGCAGTACATTTCCCCCACCTGAAGACCACTCCTTTTCAAGGACCTGAACACCCAGATTGACCCTGTGATCCCCTCTCTTCATCCTCATTTCCATATCACAGACAGTAGTTGGATTCAACCCTCTGTTTCCCACTTACAACAGACCAAAACTGCACTCTCCAGACTGATTTTACTATCAAAGTCTGGAATTTCCAGTATAAAATGAATTTCCCCATCAGTTTGTGTCCAATCCTCTTGGAACCACCACACCTAGAAAGATGTTGAAAATCTGCATCTAGTGGTACTAGCAACATGAAGAACAGATCAAAACTGCACTCTACAGAATGATATTACTATCAGAATCAACACTCATCAGTATTTTACAAATTTCTCCATCAGTTCACATCCAATCTGCTCAGAACCACTGCGACCAGAAAGCTGTTAAAGATCTGCATTGGATGATACTGAGCATGCCTATTACAGATACAAACTGCTGTCTCTGCATTGAATCCCACCCCATGCATTTGTTCCTATTATTAACCAGTAACAAAAACACCTTAACCACTGGACTAGGCTCAGATTAATCTCCAAGAACTTGGAAATATCCATTGATTTCATCTCCCATTGCCACAAATAACTTCTAGAACCTCACAGATATGAAAGATAGCACCTCCTTGACAACCCTATTGTTCTGTTTATGAATGACTCACTGTCCTTGCAACCACTTTATGAAAGATAACACCTTAGCAACCCTATTGTTCTTACATATGACTCACATATGAGTGAGTCATTTCTCTCTAAACACAGCCACCTTGGAAAGGTATAAAAGCTGGTAGATTTTCCTGTATCCCCCCATCTCCTCACTACTGGGAATATACTACTGTCTACAAATCTGCTTGCATCTAAAGAGAGTACTGATCTAAAGCCATCTGGAGCTAAGTCATATACAAGGTTGTTAAGACTAAGTCACTGGAAGCCCTCTATGCAAGATACTAAGCCAAGGATAGTTGCAAGACCTAAGGTTAAAGTTGCTGGACATCCAAGGAAAGGTGAGTAATAACAAAAGTCAAGTCAGAAGAAGAAAGAAACACATTACACACTGATTCAAGCTTAAACTAGTCTAGAACTCTCTTTAGAATCTGCATTTTAACTAGGAGGACACAAATAGATACACACAAATAGCAGTAAATGATCCAACACAACACACATAAGCCTTTCACAAGCATCTCACAATATATCATTGACTATAGCTAGTCCATACCACAACATTATCCTCTGCTGAATACCATACACAACTTGTTAGAGAGTGATCAACCATCAGAGCAAACCAGCCCATTGAATAACAACAGAAATACAGTCTCCCATCTACACACTGGCTGAACCATAGTTTGATTTGACAGTCATTGGAGCTCCCAATCCTTCTTCTATAACAGATCTGGCTTGGACACATAATTCTGGGTTCTTGGCACCTCAGTTGGGACAGAATTGTCACCTAGCATGCCTGGGACCTCAGAGTCAGAGTAATGAGAGAAACCAGTTTGAGAATATGGGTTCTGGAAGGCTATGTAGTCCATAAAATCAAGGTCATCATCAAGATAATGCCTGTGACCATGAGCAGCAGGATCAGGAAGCCCAGGTTCAGCATTGGTGTGGTTCATGCTCAAGATGTGGTCACTCTGAACCCTGTGACTAGGGATGGCCCAAGGACTTGGATGATATCAGGCACCATCCTGACAGATTGGTTGGAAGTAGAATATCCAACTTTTCTGTTCTGCTCATTTCTAGCCACCAAATTTTCTACTTTTGGGGTTGGGAAATCTGATTAGCCATGCCAAGACTCTCCACAAAAGTTATTTGTTGAGACAATGTAAGCAGAATTGAGCAGGGCTACTGCTGCTATCTCTCCAATGAACATTTTGTCTGAGTGTATATATTCTCTGATTATGAGTGCATGGTGTTGACACAGATGGCCCCTCTACACACTCAAGCCAGTCTTATAACTCTCAGGGTACAGCAGAGGTGACAACTGTGAGATGCTGCCATCCTCACCACCCTTCAAGCACTACAATCTTTATTAACACTATATAATTCCCACTACATAGAAAGACTCCCATACCACACCTCTATCCTCACAAGGAATGAGCTACTTGAGGGGCATCCTGATCACATATGCACCCAGTTGGGGATGCAGAAACATGTCTTCTGGCACCTTGTGAAGGTCCTCCAGAGGCCAAGTTCAGTTGGAGACTCAAAGTATGTCACAGTAGAGGAACAAGTTGCCATTTTCTTGTACTCCTGTGTGACTGGTCTTCTGGTTCATCAAATTGAGGAGCAGTTTCAGTGAAGCAATGACACCATTTCAAAGTATGTAATCACCCCCCCCCCCTGGCTTGAGAAAAATAGAGCTCATTGGTTCCTAGGTACTTCCACTCTATTTTACATGCTCTATCTGGTGATGATGGTCACTTCTACAATGCCTATGTCCACCTTCCAAACACCAATACTCCAACCTCAAGTACTATCTAGAATAATCCAAAATTCTTCCCCTTTTTTCACAATGCATTGGGAGCTGTGGATGGAACCCATATTCCAGCAGCTGCAACTGCTTCAGATCAGGTGTGATACTGTAATTGGAAGGGTGGTGTATCACAGAATGTGCTTGCAGCATGTTCCTTTGACATGCAATTTATCTATGTCATGTCTGGCTGGGAAGGATCAGCATCAGACTCAAGACTGTGGACTGATGTGAGGCAGAATGATCTTGGAATACAAGCAGGGAAGTATTACCTTGCTGATCCTGGATTTCCATCATGTGATGCCTTGCTTGTGCCCTACTGTGGGGTGCAGTACCATTTGAGAGAATGGGAGTACACATCTAATTGGTGAGGCATAGTTTTCTAGTTTAGTGTCCATTCATCTCCAATTTTTATCTACTGAAGCCCTACCACTCCAAAAGAGTTGCCCTCCTTGCTCCCAGGTACTCATTCTGCACACAAGCTGAAATTGTCACAGCTCTTTGCATGCTGCACAATTTCATTTGCATACATGACCCAAATGAAATGCACAACTTTGATAATCCAATTGGTACCCTTTATAATGATGATGGAGATGTCATGGTTGATGTATGGGATGAAAATCTTGTCATGGGCATATCTGAGATCTCATCTGCTGAGAAGCATAGAGCAGAACACACCCATAACACAATTTCTGATGTGATGTGGGTGGACTACTGGGAGCTATTGGCAAATCAGTGCCTCCACCAATCATGCAGTATAGCAGCAGGATTATTGTAGATAGGAATCAAGTAATCAACAGTGTTGTGGGTAGTTTGGACCTTGGGTGTAAAGTGTAGCACTAAACAAAGGAATAAAGAAAGTATGCCCAGTGAAGATGGCAGGCATGGAGGAAAGTTAAGTTAAATCAGAAGGGGATGTTTTGCTGCATAGATGAATGCAGAAGTATATGTAAGGGCAGGAAATTCCAGGGGGGAAAAGGTTATGAGAATGAAATTCCCCAAAATTGCAATTGGATGTCAAAGCAGTACCCTCAGCCCCATCCAAGAAATCAATCTGCCCTCTTGCCACACCTGAATACTGTGAACTTTGATCCAGAGTGTGCAGAGGTGATGGGCATGCCTTTGCAAGCATTTTTTGAACCCATGCATGATGGATCTCAGGCTGCATTCCTGGTTTGCTGAGAATGATATATGTATCTGAAGCCTTGATATCTTGGAAAACTGTGGTCATAGTCACCATGTCATCAACCTTGAGATTATTGTCTAGGGATTGGAGTTGCATGATTGCATCCATATGGTGCTTGGATTGTGGTGAGAGCTGATTCTGAGGCAAGTCACTGTCAATAGCCTCAGCCACAGAGGATACTGCTTTGGCCATCCTCATTATGGCAGCACTTGGTGTGGTGCACTTATGGTGATTCAGTGGGTCATCAAGACTTGGGGACAACACTGAGTGTGTCAATGGCTGCACAGGGGTTGTGGATGCAATCAAGTCCTCAGATGTCACCATACTGACCATTTGCTTCACAGGGAAGTCACACAGGGGGGTTAGTGTCCACAAGATTGGCTGGACTTGGTCCATAGATGAGATCTTTGTCCATATTACATCAGTCTCATATACTTACCTTGTCCTCATCTTCAGACTCACTAATTCCATCTCCAGTAACATCACCTTCATGAGTATATTCCCCCCTATCCACAGGTGGGTCCCCAGTCAGCTTGTCTGTCTTCCTTGGCTGACTTGCATTAGGTTGGAAAGCACCATGTCCATTGGCAGTAACTTTGGTGAAAATCTCATTGAAAAGTTTGTACAAGGGCCACCCCTTGTTTTGGAATGGTTTGGCTTTCAGGTGTTGCTGAAAAAAGGGTCAGGTTACTTCACTAATTGCTCAAAAGAACACACTCAAAGACACACCTTAATGTATGCATCCAGACACCCTGCTCCACATCAGTACATCCATCCTTGTCATCATAAGACCACCCTGAAAGCTCAGTCAATGACTTTATGACCTGGACACACTTTTTAAGCTAGGAAATGCATTGGAATTCACAATAGGGGCACTACTGTGGACCTCTTAGGCTGGCTTCCATTACACAGGAAGGGACCTAAGAGGTCTCAGACTGCTAAGTAACCACAATGCCAACAGAGGCTGCTCACAGGGTCTGATCCTAGGGTAGCTTATGGAGCCTCATTTTATTGTCCATTGGAGCTCCTGCAGTGCAGCAATCTGTGTATTGCAGCTGCTTTAAGGCAGTATTGGAGCTGCTCACAGGCTGTTAATACTATTGTAGCTGCTCTGGAACTCTATCCCATAGCTTCCTGTAGCTGCTGTTAATGGCCCAAGGAGCAGCTCCTCTTACAGCAGCTACTAAGTATGGCTCCCCATTCTCATCATATTTTACTTCCTTCCCCTCATCCATATCCACCCCTAAGTGTGCAGATGTGGGAAAGTGGAAAGGTGGGCAGTCTGCATTGACTATCTCAGAGTTGTGGGGCTCCTGGGATGATTCAATGGCTGGGGTCTCAGAAGATTCAGGAGGGGCTGATGGTGGTGGTGGAGGGATGATCTCAATATCTGGGGTCAGGTCCATTGAGTGTGAAGATGAGAGGAGTGAAGGGTCAATAGGGGTGAATGGACTCATTCCTAGTTGCTTTCATTTCAGGGAGGGTGGTTTGGGTGCCACATTGAAAGGTTGACATATGGAGCTTTGTCATTGCTTTCCTTTCAAGCCTGGGTCATGGTCACAGGTCATTTGCAGTGAAGGAGGAGTGGTAGTGAAGATATCTGATGAGGTTTTCTGATAATCAACTATGGATTCAACCAGCCAAGGAGGTGGGTGGAATTTTTCAATATGCCCACAATACCCAAGAGAGTTGTGCTCTTTTCAAAGTGTGGAAATGAGGGAATGATTTTTATTCACCAGTTGCTCACATAGTTTGGGTGAAAAGGGGGCTGAGAAAAATCTAGAGCGGATATGATGGTAATCATTATAGATAAAATTGGGGCAATCAGACATATGCATCAAGTTGATTTCATCTGTAGACAAATGTGGACACTGATACAGGGAGACATAGAAGTCCCACTCAACCTTATATGTTCCCACCCTGGTCAATGCTATGACAGAATCCTCAGGTCAGAGTCCCAGAATGAGCACCAGGAACTAGATGATAAAATTAGTGATAGGGTCTAGGGATTTATGAGAAAGTTGCACATCTGCATAATCATCCATACTGTTCACAGCATCTGGGGATTTCTGAGCATATATGGTGCAGGGAGAGATTTGAATAAGATCAAGGAAAATGAACAATGGTAGGTACTGCTTGAGAGCAGCATGAGATGTCTTGGGCTCAGAGTCCAGAAGTGTCCTCATTCCCATGCAAGGCATTCTTGACAGCACAAAGTATGATTCAGCCATCAAAGAGATTGTCTGGCACTTCCCGAAGTGCCTCCACAAGTAATTCACAGAGGCCCCCCCCCCATAGGGTTTTGAAACCCCCATCTGGCTCTGTGGTGATTATCAAACTCAGTCATATTCCTCAGAGATTGCCAAGATTATGTGCAAATTTCCAAGGGTTTTGGACTTTAGACCCCATCTGGAAGTAGGGACTGGAAATTTGGCACAGCAACTCAATGCTGGCCCAAGGTGAGGGGCATTTAAGTTTGTGAATACAGCATTTAGGCCCATAACATGCACAGGAGTGGATTATCTCTGACCTCTCATGCACACAAGGGTGGTTCATATGGGGGATGAATGAGTAATCAATATAACACCTGGAATATGCTAAAAGGAGACTTCCTCAACATCCTGCCTACTTCCTGCAAGAGCATTGGGTTGGGCACTTAACTTGATCTCTTGACTTACATAGGTTTCGAACCAGGGCAATGCAAAAAAAGTACACCAACTTCTGGCATGTTGGCATGTCACCTGCTGCACTATAACAACAAACACAGTAACTTTTAATTTCTTATGTATATAATGCCATCTTGATCTGCCACCATGTTGCCAGGTGAGCTGAGTTCTTGGGTTTGCATCTGGATGTTGCCCAAAGTCAATCACTTTTCAATGCCATACCTCTAAGGTCCCCTAAATATGATTGATGAGGGAGTTTGCAGCACAAGGGTTACATAAGGTCACAAGCAAGAGGAGCAGAGCAGGGAGGACCAAATTCTCAATGAGATTCAATATGAGGGAATGAGAAGGATGATGAGGTGAAAGTCAATCAAATGATATATATTCTCAATCTTCTAAAGAGGTGAGGATACATGAGGTAGCTACTTATATACTAAAGATTGGGGAGGAATTACCAAGGTGATTATTGAGCAGGGTGAAGGGAAGTATGTGGCACATATGTAGTGGATAGGTCACATGATTAGGTTACAAGTACAACTCATAACACAGTATAATGAAGGTGGGGTTTTGGGAGAAACCCTGGGCAACAAGTTGGGCCTCATACCTCTCAATAGAGCCATCTCCATTTTCTTTGATCTTGAAAACCCATTGAGAGCCAACTGCTTTCTGATCTTTTGGACATGGGACCTGGTTGCAGGTGTTGTTGTCCATTATGGCCTTGTACTCAACTTGGGCAGCCTCCAACCATTTGTCAGAATCATCAGATTGGATGGCCTCCTTGTATCAATGGTGGCTTATGTCATCTGCCATATATGGCATCTTATGTAACATTGCCATATATAGTAGCTTATGTAGTTAGACAGATAAATTATTTAATATCTCCACATATGGAAATATTACATAAGCATATTATTATGTAACTGATCAAACCCTAATATTGGGGTAGGCACTCCCAACCACACTCCAGACATAAACCCTAACTGAAATCATACCACAAATATCCAATGTGTCATCACCCTCAATAACATATTCTGTGTCCCTGACTATTCAAACAACATCATAATCAACACTGATGCTATCTACATACCATATTGCTGGCCCATCCACTTCTGGTTACCATCAAAAGAATATAGGGGCATGGACCATTTCATGATGTCATGCTGGAATGAAGTATTCCTTCCAGCAAGCCCTCTGAAGCTAAGGTCAAATGAGGAATACTTATAGTCCAGCCCAACACCATTAATGACCAACTGCTGTACTATTGCCCAACCTGCTTGCATATGATAACACATGCCAATAGAAGCTCTTCCAAAGGATGTGTGAGAAGATCTGGGGTTGGAGATGAGATACAAATAGTGAAAAATCAATATGTGTATCCCACAGGTATTAAAGGGAATTGAAATGCCACTGTATTGGTATAAACAGGTATCTACAAACTAACTACCAACATATGTCTGTCCCAGCACTTAAACAGCCCCAAAACTGCACCCCATAACACATTCCCCCCTCTGTCTCTCATTTGCCAGTGATACATAAGTCCCAAGGGTGTGCCAAGAATGGTGTAAAGATGATTTATAGCTCTGCAGAAATTACTAACACCACTGGATGTTGGCTAAGGTTATAAGGATGGGGAATGGGAAAGATATGGGAGGGGCTCAGGTCAGTCTCAGTGGGTTAACTATCTTACCAGTATAGAAATATTGTTGATGACTCTGTTATGAGGCAATAGTTCTGACTCTAGCTTCTAGCTAGGCTAACTGTATCATGATTGTCAAATTGAAACTTTGGAGGCTAACTTCTGATTTAAAACTTTATAAGCTTGGACTTATTGTCATATGATTCAAGGCTTAGATGCCTAGCAACTCTTACACTGAGGGTCCCACAACTATCTACAACTTGTTGTTGTTGCTCTGAGTATGCTTTTCAGTTACTGGGCCACTTCAATTTCTTGTCTGTAACTACTTTATTTTGAGGGGAGTCTACATCTGATTCACTACCTAGAATGACAAAACTTAATTCTTTATATGTATTTTTGGATGTCTGTGTGCATTTACTGCACTTAGGCTGTGTGATGTTTGGAATGGCACAGTTGTGGGATGTTTGGATGACTAAATCAGGCTGAGTCATATCCTTTGCTTAGTCATATTTTTGAGTCCGAGTTTTTGATTACAAATATTGGTTACATAAGCATATTTCTTGGCATGTAGAAAACTTTTTATTTTATATGTACAGAAACATTTCAACTGAGTTTCCTTGACATCTTTGGGCAGCAGTGAGACAAGGTAACCCTAAACACTCCAACATATTGCTGATCAAGGTCTAAGGTCAGAGCACTTCCAAACTCACATTTTCTGATACTAGCAAGATATTCCTTCACAGCAGGTGAGAAACTAATACTAGCAAAAGAGCTGGACATCAGCAGCCACTGCAGTGATAACATTGATGATTCCCAAGAAACCCCACAAAGCCCACATCCAAAAAGGTCTGTGCAGAGCAGAGATGAGACAGCACCCTTACACTATCCTGATTCCATCCATCTACACCCACCTTATTAATAGGCTTGATATTGATAACCCTACTTTCAGTATCACACTGGTGATAAGGGCTGGTTTACCAATGATGTTACAGCATCTCCTCACACTCTTATCAAGGTGCAAATCATTGCCATCAAGTTTTGCTTCAACCAAGGAGACATTACTTCAGAACCACCTACAACTGCCAATGACAATGAGGCTGACACCAATGAGAGTGATAGTCACAAGGCACAGTCATCCCATGACAATTCTGACTCTAAGTCAAAGGGTTTTTTTCTGAGTGTTTTTCTATGTCTTGTGGTAGATGACAAAGTAGACCTTGGGAAGTGTCAGAGAGCTATCTTTGTTAGAAGCTTGCACAACCACAACCTTGATACTTACATGTAGTCCACATTTTTGAGACAATGAAAGTCTCCATTCATTCAAAAAACCAAGAGCCTTGCAAAAATCCAGTGATCATGAGGGACTGAGATAAACAGTCTGTGCCACTTGTAGAAGTCAAGTATGTCTGGGTCAAAGAAATGTGATTTGGACTATTTCAGCTCCAAGTCCTACTGGACAGCCACACTAGTAGAGCTGGGCAGCATAGACATATAATTAGCTGTCCTGGTGAGGCTAGTCTTGTGACTTAAGAGCCCCTTTAATCTGTAAATAGCATTCAATATCCAAGGAGACCTTCAGGCCCATAGCAACCCTAACATTAGACCTCATAAAGATGCCATGGCAACACCATTAGGAGATGCTGAACTCTTCTAAAACACAGGTTCCAGAGCCATTCCAGGGCTACACTGTTTTAGAACATAGGCTGTGCCCTTCAAGAACATGTGAGTCATACAATATTTTTAGGTAGAACAATAGGGCATATGCATCATATATTATTTTTAGGATAGAACAAAAGGATCATTCCCTGTCCTTCTATAACCAGAGAGGGGAATGCTTTTCAATAGGGGCTCTCTGTCAGGCATAAAAGGAGGGGGAATCTTAGGTAGAAAGCAAGAAATTCAGAGGCAGCTCCCTAAAAATTC
Source organism: Hydnum rufescens UP504 (assembly GCA_014904985.1). Taxonomy (NCBI): domain Eukaryota; kingdom Fungi; phylum Basidiomycota; class Agaricomycetes; order Cantharellales; family Hydnaceae; genus Hydnum; species Hydnum rufescens. The sequence goes on along the minus strand of MU128979.1, from coordinate 222,643 downwards.
CTCCATTCTTCACCCACTTAGATCACCTAGACACTAGACAAAGTTTTACAGTAGAAAAGGAGAAATCTAACTTCATAAATATTGGAAGACCAAGCCCTCAGCAGCTTCAGTCTAGCATAAATAAGTCTAGCACAGCTCATCAAGAGGTAAGTCTTGAGTATACAAGAAGATTTAAGCCCTTAGTAACCTGTAACAAGTCTTACCTAAGTTCTTGATTGACTTCACACCCTTCTCATGCTCTTGCCCCTATTCATCAACCTCTTAACCATTCACCTCTTTCACCAGAACTTTCCACACTCTCTCAACCCCTATATCCAGTCCTTGATTCATATGCCTATCTCAGTAGTGAGAACCAGTTCCTTGTCATTTACTTAAGACTAAGTCTAGACTCTGTTGCTCAGCTTGCTCTTGTTTTCTTCTGAACATCAGGAGAAAACCTCTATGCATCAGACCATTAGACTATGAAAACCTACCTTACCAGACCATAGTATGTCTTCAATAAGCAGGGGTAGACATTCAAAGCCTCTATGGAGGCAGCCCTACCAATCAGGTACCAAACCTCAACATTTCTAGATACAAGGCATGGACCATATATGGAAATATTATATAATATAACTACATAATTGATTGCATAACAATTCCATATATGGTAATAGAATGTATGCTTATGTAATTACATTTCATAAGCATTATGTAGTATTTCCATACTTCTCAGGCATTCATATCCAGTCCTTAAGCAGGCAATAATTTGTGGACAGGCTCTCCCTGCAGTCACCTGGGACTCCCATGGTGTCATGTCTCAAGATCATTTTTTCAAGGTCCTTCAGTGCCTCACAGTCTTCCAGAATGATCTCAGTAGGGCCTTTCACAAATCCCTCCAGAACATACAGGATGAGTTCTCAAATGCATCTTTGCAAACTTTGTGACCCTGCCAAAGGTTATTTCAACAGAATCATAGATCCAGAGCTCATATTAGAATATCTGGATCTATAATTATGTTGAGATAACCTTTGGCAGGGTTAGCCACTATATTATGCACATAATATAGTGGCTAAGCCTGCCAAAAATTATTTCAATAGACCCCTGATTATTTGTTCCTGTCCTCAGATGTCTTTATTAACCACCAACTTGATCTCTTTTGAATGGTGGACAGGAACTTTCCTTCAGTTTTATGTAACACCAAGGTCTGTGCTAGTTCCTTCTTCAATACATGTCATACTAAGGCCAGATTTAGGAGCTGAGACACCACCATCCAGATCACCACAAATGGAACACCTATGTGTCCAGAACACCAGCAATGCCAGGTGAAATGTCCTATGCATTAACAACCTGTTAGTGTGGGCCACATTCCATGTCTCAAAGTGCTATAGTGTCACTGGACACAACAAGACCAACCCCTTGGTTCCCCAATGAAACCCAAGACATTGTACCACAGTACCTTGCATTTGTTTTCCCTCCAGTATGGTGAGTATCAATGTCCAGAGTGGTGTTCCATGACTGATTCCCCAATTGCAGGCATCTGTTGCAACAGACTGGCTGGAAGGCAGCAGCAGACATTTGTCTCCCTATTTTTCTATTTCCCCCATAGAAACAAGTCCACACCCCCTGTGAATGTCAGTGAATTCTGCCAAGTAGTTTCATGTTTCCACCCATTGACCCCAATGGGACCTTCAAACATGAAGGAAAATGGTTATACAATCTTGCTGGTCACCTTCCTCACCACTATGCAGTCACTCAGTCACTCCTCAGGATCCCAATTCACTGGGAAGGGACACCTACTCTATTGATGAGATGGCTATCTACTATGTTTGGTATGGCCTTCTACATGGGAACAGTAATCTTATCAAGGCAGCAGGAGAGGTTGGGGAAGCTGAAACAGAGCTTGAGGTGGAGGCTGGGAACAGATCTAATGATGATGATCTCCTTGGTATGCTGCTTGGTTGATCAGTAGGTGAAATCACATCAATGTCTAATGCTGCTGTAATGACACTAACAATGTCACTCAAACATCCCACAACTGAGATTCAAACCTGCACACAGACCTTTAGACCTTGAGGTTGTTTCAAGAAAATCCCCCCATACATATTGCATGCTTATGTAGGCGCTGCATATGTAACATTTCTCTCTTAATAGCTTATTCCCTATATCACTGCTTATGTAAGAATCCCTATTAATGGCTTATGTAATTAATCTTCCAGTACTTCCAATACTTCAGAAGTGGAAGAAGGTTCTTCACACATTTCTGAAGGACTTACTGTCATTATGGATGCTGTGGTTCAGGTTTAAACCTGTGGAACCTGAGTTTAAACCTGAACCTGACCCAGGTCAGGTTCCATTGGGGTCAGGTTGCATTTCATTTTCCTCAGGTCATGTTCAGGTATTTCCCTTGCCCTGAATCCAAAAACTGGTATCAAACCAGGTTTAAACCTGGACCTGAAAGATAGGGGTAGGTTCCATTCCATGTACATTGACCATTATTCTGCCACCAAATCTGGCAATTTACACATGTGACTATAGTTCTGGAGTCAGGAGTCACATGACTCAGCAATCAAATGAGGTAATTGGTGCAGGTCACAAGTCACATGACAGAAGTAGGGACTAAATATCATCTCCAGAAGATGTGTGAGCAATAAATTGAAGTGAAAGGGGGTTAGGAAGGAGATGTGGATCTAAAGAGGGAGTGGCAGAGGCAGAGACTTGAGCAGAGGGTCTAGATATTGTGTAGTACCCCCTGAAATTGGCTTCTCCCATACCTCATGTTAGTGGTGTTATAGATCCCTTAAGCCATGAGATGACTTCATTCTTTTAAACAGGTTTACCATAGCTTTCTAAATCCAAACCAGTGGAAAGCTTCTCCTCACAGAGGAGTTTGGTGCTGCCCTTGGAATTGCCCCTTTTCTTTACATAGCCTTCCTTAGTCATACTGCTTGTATGGAAAGAGCCATGGCAATGCCTGGGTAATGTATCTTTTCTACCATCATCAACTGTCCAGCTCATGAAGTCACAGACTTGTTGATTATGCACTACACACTGTGCAACCCCCAGTCCTATGACTAAGTCTTCTTACTCTGCCCTCATGGGTATAGAAACTCCATCCCTCCAAGAGCTCCTAGCCTGCAAGGCTAGGCAGAATGGCCTTAGTCCCACAGACTGGACTACTCCCTTGGATCTGGAACCTCCACCTCTCAGTTCCTCCCCATTCCTTAATTCAGATACTACCAAATTAACACCTCATGTTTCAGGTTTAAACTGGGTTTAAACCTGAACCTGACCTGAATGGAACAAAACCTCAGGTCAGGTTCAGGTTTTGCCTTCATAGGTGATTTTGGAACCTGGTCAGGTTTAGGTTTTGCCCAAATTGGGCAAAATGAGACCAAAACCTGACCATGGCAACCATAACTGTCATGCACTGTCCTGCCTTCAGCATCTTCAAGGCAACTTGTGATTTTCCTGATGCTATTCAGCATGTCAATACACTGCTCATCTTCATCTGGGGTTACACCACTGTTGGAAATGTCTGATATAGGTCCTATTATTATTGAATAGCTCTCAATACAACTCAATCTAGGCATCATGGAGTGTATGCTATAGAAGAAGGATTGGGACTCCAATGACTGTGAAATCAAAACCTGGTTCAGCCAGGTTGAAGATGGGAGACTCTATTTCTGTTTATTCAATGGGCTGGTTCACTCTGATGGGTAATTACTCTCTGACAAGATGTTATGGTGTTGGGTGGATCATAGAATGTAACTTGAACTTTCTTTTTACTCACTTTTCCTTGAATGTCCAGCAACTCTAATTGTTAATGGTTGTTCATTGTTCAAAGGGATGATTCAATAATCAGATCAGGTACAAAAGAGAAGTCCTTGATACAATTGATGAGGAGTTCCTGGAGTGAGGATTACATAAGGTCTGAGGGACACATACATGGGAGAAATGGAGGGAGCAGACTGATTCCCAAAGAGACTTGATATGGTATAGGAGAAGGATTGGGAGCTCCAATGACTTCCAAATCAACATCTGGTTCACCCAGTGTGTAGATGGGAGACTGTATTTCTGTTGTTATTTGTTGGGTTGGTTCACTTCAATGGTTCCTCACTCTCTGGCAAGATGTGTGTGGTGTTCAGTGGAGAATAGGAAGGTGATATGAACTAGCTTGTGAAATAAAGAACCTTGTGAAGAGAACAGAGTGTGGAGGTACAAACCAGTTGTTAATTTGGTAGTGTCTGGATTAAGCCTGGAATGATGAAGTAGGCCTGGCAGGGGCTCAGGACTAGGCTTCAGGCCATTACTTCCTTCAGTCTGGACTCACATGGCCTTGATGGTCTGGGTTTAGGGAAGGTTTGGTCATCAGGCCAGGTTGAAAGTCTACTTCTGTGGTGTAAACCATGTTGTAAGTAATGAGACTATGTCAACAGTAGGGTCACACAGTGCAGAGGCCTATAGTGTACTGTTTCAGCACACTGCAGGTGACAGCCTGAGTGAGAGTTCGAAAAAGATGCATTTTAGGTATTCCTGTGGCTAGCTATCTGAGTTGATTATGTAAACATAGTTGAATCTAGCTACAACTGGGCAGCACCAAACTCCCATGGAGAAGCTTTCCACTGGTCAGTTTTAAGAGGAGACAAAAGGAAAGGAAAGCTAGGAGGAAGGAATGAGGTACATTGCATGTCTATAGGTAGAATGATAATTGGGCCAGATGCCTACTGGACTCATATACCACTAACAATGCCCCCCAGTCTGGTGGGACATGACTCTATCATCGGTAGAATATCCCCATTGATCATTCAGGTATGAGTCTTCTGTCGCTATCATAAGAACTTCGGTGTTGGTCCCTACATGCTTCTGAGCATATGGCATGTGCTTTGGGCTCCACTGGATCCATGTGCATGCCATCTCTAGTTCATGTTCTGTTGTGAGGGTGGAGTCGATCCAGTCTAGAGGTAAAAGAGCCCAGCTGAATTATGGGGGCTTCTTGCCAGGACCCATCCACAGCATTTATGAAGGGTACATGTGCCCACTACTTGGGGATGGGAAGGCAGGGGGGTTCGATGTGTCAAAGAGGGGTCCATCTGGTTGGACCTGGCTGAGTAGTACCTGTCCATGGCTCATGGCAGGAGGTTGTGTTGGTTTTCAATTTCATTGTACGATGGTTCCTGAGGATAAGGCCAGCAGTCTGGTAAATGGGGCTGTCTGGACATGTCAGATCATCATGAGACTTCTTTAGGTCGACATGTGGGATCTCCTCCCTGGGTTGCCAGTGTCTATCCTCCTCCAGTATCCCTGGGACATGGTTAGACCCTGTATGAGGGTCCCTCTGTTGGTTTTGTGGCATCATATGAGGTGCAGTAGTGGTGCCAGTGGGTGCTGGTTCGGAATACCTGACTGTAGGGGGGGCTGGCAGCATAGGTAGTTGGTCCCACCAGTTATCTGTGTCTGTGTCACTCCTTGAAGTGTTTCCCAGGGTCTCCATGGTAGGGGCCTCATCCTCCCAAGTCAGTGAAGACATGGGTGCATTGAACTGCAAGGCATTCAGCTCTGTGGTATCTCTTGTTCGAGGGTGGTCTGGTGTTTATGTCCCATCACTCAGTGGCCATCATGAAGGTTCCATCTGATCAGTAGTATGCAGCTGAGTATAGGTGTTTGGTCACATTATCGAGGATGTCAAAGTTATCAGGTGGGGAGGGGGGCCTGGAAATACATCTGTTGCAACATTCAAGAACACTATTAGTACTTGCTCAAGTCTAAGGCCTTGCAATGCTCATGGTGTGCAAGCCACATGATGGCCTTGTGGCACACATGAGGCATCAGGAACAAGTACAGGGTGCCACTCACCAGCTGAGTGCCAGGATCCAATCATGATAACACCATACCTATCATGGGATTAAGTGTCATCAATATGTGTTGTCAAAGGGGCATGAGGCCCCTATCATATTCATGGTGCACAAGCCACTCAACATGCCTTGCAACATGCATGAGAGACATGGGGAGAGGTTGCTACACTTCCCTCACCTTTGATAAGTGATGGAAAATGACCCAATATGATTAACAGCTTGTCAGAAAGGATATGCAGATGAGCATGTTGAAGGCAGATAAGATGCTTGACATATTCATGGTGCACAAGCTGGGTGGCTGCCTTGCAGCATGCATGAGATCTCATTAGTGGGAATAGCTCACCTTTCAGTCATGATACAGGGCTTGGTATAGTGCTGACACCCACCATAGTCAGTTGCTGCTGGACAGTTATGAGAACCCATCCATGTTCATGGTGCCCAAATGAGAAACTTGCCTTATGACACCCATGAGACATGGTGGTGCAGGAAAGACTCACTGTTGAGAGGAGGGGATCCAGTATGACATGTCAACCCCTGGTAACAGGACAGAGTAAGTAGGTGTAAGTAGGCAATTAGGACCCCAAACAGCCTCAACCATATTCATGGTGTGCAAGCTGAGCAACCACCTTGTGGCATGCATGAGATATGGTGGGATAAATACTGGGCTTACTTGGTGTGAGCACAAAAAACTCACACCTTATATAGGTGGCAGGCACCAGAACCAAATGTTCCAAATGCTGGTCCTAGGATATCCTAGGATTATCCTATCCCATTCAATCATCAGCACCTTAAGGGAATGCAAATCACTTTGTCCCCCAGCAGCTTGACACCTGACCATGCTGAGATTCAAGGAAAAATGGTTTTCCTTTCCCTGAATGGTGATATTCCTCTGCAACTGTCCTGGGGATGTTGCTGGTGACTCTGTTTGGGCCATAAATAACCAAAACTCCCATTTATTGCCTTTGAACAGCCATCCATCAATTCAGTGGGCTTGACTCACAAAATCCTGGCTGTGCATTTTGGGGTTGCTTGAACTTCAGAAACTCAACACACTGCAATTTCTTCTGTATGCCTGTATAGCTCATCTTTACACAGAGATTCTGACCTGATCCATAGTGTGGTCTGGTAATAATTGTCCCATCACCCAACTTGCTTCTCCATCCCATACTCCCAGCACCCCCAGGGTGAGCAGTGGTATAGTGGTAACATCCACCTGTGCTAATTTGGGTTTTACCTGATGAGGCATGGGTTCAAATCCCTACCTGGGGAATATTTTGGGAACCAGGTTTCTCCACTACCAATTCATGTAGTCCTTGAATTAACTCTGTTGCTGATTTGCATATCACACTCCACCTGGATGTTACCACTAGGATTCAACTCTTATGTAAATTACAGGGATCATGTGTACACAAACTGGCACACTGGGTATGGCCAGTGTGGAAGATAAAAACATTCAGTATCAGAAAATGCAAAATCACACCACTTCCAGCCTTTGGATGATCACATGACCAATCATGAAATTAATTATGGCTATGCACAGAAACCAAATTCATTTGATAACTCCCTCAGTTTTGATCAGAAACATACACCCATGTAACAGTTGGAAAGCTATGATTCATACCTTTCAAACAGTACCAAAGACAAGTCAGACAGACCAATATTTCACTCTCCAGACTGATTTTACAGTAAAAATCTGGAATTTTCAGTATAAAATGAATTCTCTGTCAGTTTTCACCCATCCCCCCAGAACCACTGTGCCAAGAAATATATTAAAAATACACATCTAATGGTACCAGCAACACAAAGAACAGATCAAAACTGCACTCTACAGAATGACATTACTATTAGAATCAACACCCATCAGTATTTTATGAATTTCTCCATCAGTTCACATCCAATCTGCTCAGAACCACTGCAACCAGAAAGCTATTAAAAATATGCATCTAATGATACTGAGCACGCCTATTATGGATACAAACTGCTGTCTCTGCATCATCAAACCCCACCTTATGCACTTGTTCCTATTATTAACCAATAACAAAAACATCTTAACCACTGGACTACAAACAAATTAATCTCCAAGAACTCAGAAATATCCTTTGATTTCATCTCCCATTGCCACAAATAACTTCTAGAACCTCACAGATATGAAAGATAACACCTCCTTGACAACCCTATTGTTCTGTTTATGAATGACTCACCTTCCTTGCAACCACTTTATGAAAGATAACACCTTCTTAGCAACCCTATTGTTCTAATTATGAATGACTCACCTACCTTGCAACCCTATTGTTCTTACATATGACTCACATATGAGTGAGTCATTTCTCTCTAAACACAGCCACCTTGGAAAGGTATAAAAGCTGGTAGATTTTCCTGTATCCCCCATCTCCTCTCTACTGGAATACACTACTGTCTACAAATCTGCTTGCATCTGAAAAGAGTACTGATCTAAAGCCATCTGGAGCTAAGTCATATACAAGGTAGTTTATACCAAGTCACTGGAAGCCCTCTATGCAAGATACTAAGCCAAGGATAGTTGCAGGCCTAAGGTTAAGAGTTTGCTGGACATCCAAGGAAAAGTAAGTAATACAAAGCCAAGTTATTGTTCTAATTATGAAGTCACCTACTGCCACCCTATTGTTCTTACATAGATTTGCTCATTTCTCTCTAAACACAGCCACCTTGGAAGGTATAAAAGCTGGATTTTCCTGTATCCCCATCCCCTCTCTACTGGAATACACTACTGTCTACAAATCTGCTTGCATCTGAAAGAGTACTGCTCTAAAGCCATCTGGAGCTAATCATATCAAGGTAGTTTATACCAAGTCACTGGAAGCCCTCTATGCAAGATACTAAGCCAAGGATAGTTGCAGGACCTAAGGTTAGAGTTGCTGGACATCCAAGGAAAAGTAAGTAATAACAAAGCCAAGTCAGAAGCAGAACACATTAACACACTAAACAAGCTTACACTGGTCTAGAACTCTCTTAAGAATCCACATTTTGACTAGGAGGACACAAATAGATACACACAAATATCAGTAAACAATCCAACACAACACATATAAGCTTTTCACAAGCATCTCATGATATATCATTGACTATAGCTAGTCCATACCACAATTTTATCCCTACTAAATACTGTTCACAACTTGTTAGAGAGTGATCAACCATCAGAGTGAACCAGCCCATTGAATAACAACAGAAATACAGTCTCCCATCTACACACTGGCTGGACCAGAGTTTGATTTGACAGTCATCAGAGCTGCCAATCCTTCTATACCAGGGTGGTGGTAGCTGGGTAATACCAGTAAGGAATCCAGTGAGAATCTGGGCCTATCACCCTAAGTGGGACCAGGTTTATGCCAATAGAGTCAGGCACTGATATGGGGATATCCAATATGACTGCTACAGACTGTTCATGTGACCTCATGTATGATACTTGTCTTGGGGAAGCCCACTGCCCTTGGCACCTTTCAGGAGCAGCCTGTTTTCAGTCTATAAATTGAGATTCACACACACACACTCCCAGCACCCATCTTGGGTCTTGCAAATGAGTAAGATAGATGCCCTTTCTAGTGCCAGGTGTGAATCACTGATGCTAAGTTTCTTACCTTAGCAACTCATGTGCAGGGTACCCCATCCCATTCCACCAATGAACAGACATCCCTTGGCTGCCTCCCACCCACCATCCTGGTTGCCATGCTGGAAGCTGCTCACATTCAAGTTGAAGAGAATAATAGATGCCTCACTGAAACAAACTACCAGCTTGAGCAGGAGAACCTCAAATTCCATCAATCTCTTGAAGCCATGGAACATGCCATTAAGGAGATTCATGACATTAGTGGTTCCACTATTTCTGACTTCATTACAAGGGAGATGAAAAGATAGAGTAGTTCCATTCTTGAATGGATTTTGTCCCCCTTCAATATTCTTTTCCTTCCCTTCCCTTGGACCAATTCTTTGGAGTATCATTCAGGTGTGCATTTGGCAATACAGTTTTGTTTGGGTAGAAGGGACCAGTGAATTATGACTTGGACTCAATCCTCATTTGATGAACCATTGGTCAAAATGATACAGTACAGTGCTATTTCAACCATAGGTTCAGCCAGATTTTGCATGACAGAATTTCCTGCCCCCACCCAGGTGGCCATTAGCTCAAGCCCTGAGACATGTGCCACTTAAGTGACTAGTTCAACTATTAGGCCAGATGAGCTAAATATGCACAGACTGGAATTCCAGCTTGATAGGGTTAGCTGGGGATTGGCATTAAGCAATCTGCACTAAAATTCATGTTTGATACCCCAAGACTAAATCTCAAGTGGGTGGAAGTCACTGAAGTCATCTCAGGTTATGTAAACAATCATGTTCCAGTGGCAAGAGCTTGAGGCAGACACTCAGAGTACACCTGGATAGACTCCAGTGGCAAGTTCTGTACAGTCATTGTACAGGCATTCAGCAACTTGCCAGAAAAGACTTGCCCTGTGGGCTACTCACCTGGATTTCACACAATGACATATCAAGGCCACCCAATCTCATGACAAGATCCCATTTACACTATACATACATTGATGTTGAAGATGCAACAATTTTCCATCCACAACATGCAAAGTCCATGAATCTGCTTAAAGATCTTAGTAGACTCAGAGAGAAGAACCTAATAGTGACACACTTATCTTTGCACAAGGTACCCTGTATCAATCCCACAGGTTTGTCATTATCTGAATATGTTGAGTCATCCCCATCTGTCAACTTGGACAAAGTCCTTGAAGACCCAAGGATTATTTTGGACAAAGAAAAGTGCTCTGAGTTGCATGCAACACAAATAAAAGACATCAAGCATACCTGTGATGATGGCAGCATGAGTTCCCAGCATGCAGGGTTCTTGAAATGATCTTGAGTGCTTTGAATTCTGCCATATCCAAGTGATGCAAAGTTGTCGATGTCTGACAATCACATACTGTAATCTCAATGAATGAACCCCTGAATCATTGAGCAACTCAACACTGGCAATTGCCAGCATTTAAAAGCATGCAAACATTGAGGTCACAAGCATTCCCACAGGTGGATACAGAGTATATAGCCATGTAATAGATAGAATATGTGAACATCCCCACTGAAAGCACTAGAAGAGTGAGAACAAGACTCAATTAGATAGTAGATTCAGCTGCTTCTATTGATCACAATTTGCCAAATCATGCATATGTTGGGGGAATATGTGTAGAGTACATGGACTATTCATTATACTGAACATTCCTGCCATATTCTTGGTTTTTTTTTTTTTAGCTTGAATTGCTCCAAAAGAGTGGCAACCCAGTTGGAGATCCAAACACACCCCTGGCATGATATCACATGCACATGCAGAGACAGACAGAATGGATTGATCAAAGGATAGAGTATAGGAGCTATTAGGATCTAGATGCATGCCCATCAGTACATAGCATTCCCTCAATATTTTGAGTAATGACACACCAGTGCATTGGACTCCCCCTAAAGCCCACAATGCAAGAGCACTTTCATTTGCACCAATGTCCTGTCAAATAAGTTTTCTTCCTTTGCAACATCAACAGGGCATTCCCCTCTTATTAAATGTTGATTGCTCACAGTATGAGAGGATGCAGGGGTGAGCCATCTTTCTGAAACAATAAACCAGGATGCTTGTGTGGCACATGATGAGTCTACAGTAGAATTGGCAGTCAGATTTGTCTTGTCTCTATAAGTGGAATTGGAATAAAGGGGCATACAGGGGGTGTTGTCTGTCAATGAGAGCATGTGTCAATATAAAAGGGTTTAATCCCAAGTTCAGAATTCATGGTGACAACAACAACAATTCTGGGGATGCTGTCAAACTAAGTCTTCACTCACTCCTGTATGCAAACCACCTCATCTGCTTGTCCATTCCTCTCATAGAATCTGGCTCACTCCCATGGCACTCCAGACAATCAGGTACCAAAGAAACTGCTTGACTCAGTGGGTGCATTATATCTTCTGTATTTATACAAGTGGGGTTACTACAAGTTATGCAATCATTATATTTCTCATCCACAGCAATTTCATCTCAGTGATAGACATAGAGATTTTCACCCCAGACAGAGAATACAATGGTACTGCAATTATTATCTTCCAGCTGAAACAGTCTGATGATGAAGACTTGGAGCAAGGACTCAAGTCCATCTTGAAATGCATTGCATAGTCACCCTGAAGGGCCCCAATGACCACAATGATGCTCTCAGTCACATGTCTCAGCATTTCCTGATAGAAACAGTAATGAGCAGAGAGCTATTGAGACTTTGGTGACATCTGTGCAGGTTTTGGGTAATTCCTTGACTGTGCTGGCTCTACTCCAGGACTGACTCTGATGCTAAGTGTTGGGCACCTGCACCATCAGCAAACACTTGAGTTTACTCTGCCTCTCTATTGGACATGGAAGAGGAAATCTGATAGGTTGAAGTAGCTGCTGCTACCCCAATCCTTTGGTTCTTGTTGGGGCAATGGTCAAGCCTGCCCAGATTGACCTGCTGTTAGCAAGCTGGCCCAGGATATTGCAGTCCACTAAAGAGAGTGTTCTGGGAGAGTGCCTGAGGCTTTTCCTGCTCATGGTCCCTACACTTGTGGCAGTCTTGCACCCTACCTCCATGTGTCATGCTGTGGACAAGCATCTCATCCTGATGTAGGGGTTCTAGGAGGGGGGGTGGGATCTCTAATAATGTTGCAATGCCCTGTTCTCCCATGATCTGGTCCTGGCCCAGCCATGATGTCAATCCAATGATGGTGAGGAAGAATTGACTGAGCATTGGGGACATCACATCTAATCACACTGGCTCATCAGAGGGTTTATTAGCTGTGTCTTCAAATCTCTCTAGGGACAAAGTACAAGGTGCATCTTTGTCTCATCACACCTTGAAGTGGACAACCAACCATCCAACCTGATGGGGTCATACCTGGGACCTTTACCACCACCACTTGGTGGCAGTTCCACCCAGGTCCCTGACTTCCAAGGGTTTGGGCTGGGCAGTCTGGGCAGCACTGGGCCCTTACCACCACTATCAAGTGGCAGTTCCACCCAATGCTCCTGAACTGTGGTCAACTGACATGTCAACCCTCTTTCCCTCTTGACAAACCTTGAGAGTCTTGAATTACCTGACAAGCTTGAGTGCTTTAGGCTACATATGATAAGTCATGCCTGATGTTGATGAGCCTGGGAGCAAATCCAGCATGTAAGTAAGTATTGTTTTAGTCTCTCCCAGGTATCTTGACACATGCCTCTTGTTGTCCTGTCAACCTATTTCTAAGGACAAGTGAGGTATGTCATTGTCTTGTCATCACTTGAAATGGATGACCAACCATCCACCCTGATGGAGTCACACCTGGGACCTTTACCACCACCACTAGGTGGCAGTTCCACCCAGGTCCCTGGCCGCCAAGGGCTCAGGTTGGGCAGTCCCTGCAGTGCTGGGCTCTTACCACCACTTTTGAGTGGCAGTTCCACCCAGCACTCCTAGACTGTGGTTGTCCAACTGACCCAAGGATGATACCATGCAGCTCCAGGATCCAGCCTGTATGCATTGCACTTACACTGATAGATGACTTATAGGTCACTGTGGGCCCAACAGAGAGAGTCCCATTTGAAATGCATCAAGCAGGTGATACAGTGGCACTGGGAGACTATCAACATGACCAATTTCAACTATTACATCAGTGAGAAAAGTGTAAAACACTGGATTTTCTATGACAGCCTGTGAGACTAGTGAGACCACAGCAAGTTAGAAGACTCTGATACTTGATGTCATCATCATCAACAATGACAAGATCATTGTGCTGGGCCACCTTGAGATTCACAGCAAAAGATCATGATTGAGGCAACAAGCATGTGGGAAGGAACATGTATACATGGATGACAGAACATGAAACAAAAAGAGAATGAGTACAAGAATAGTGTAGGGGAGGGTATCACAGTGTGATCCTTCTTTCCCTCTCCAACTTGGTCTGATCATCTTCTATATCAATCCACTCTGACAACTGTGAATTTTGGACTTGCCATGACTGATAAATGTCAGGGGCATGAGCCTTCACATTCTCAAGGACAGCTTGGGCATGAATCACTGCAAGTTGCATGCAAGTGATGAGTGTCACATCTGCCTTGGAGTCAATCCCAAAATATTGATGGCAGAGGATAAGAACCAAGAGTGTGGCAACATCTTGAGGTTGATGTTCAAGATTGCATCCCATCTCCAAGTCCCAGGAGACATCCAACATCATTTGAGCCAGGAGTGACCACTTGGCATGGTGTTCAGCATTAGTGATTGCATGGCCTGTCAGATGTAGTGCACAAAGGGTGTGGAGTGTGTTGGCAAGATGAGACCAACAGTAGAAATTGCTTCCACACACTACAGCTCCATGGGTCTGGCTGCCAGCCAACTCTGGGGTAAATGCAAAATCCATTGTGCCAGCAGGTAGAGAACTGGCAACCCACAAAGGTGAGTGGTGTGCTAAGGGACTGGCAAGAAAGGGAGAGAGGCAGAGTGCCAACTTACAGAATACCCCCTGGAGGGATTACAATCACCTCCCATGGTGAATTCTTCAGACAATCTTCAATTGTCCAATCAGGGCAGCCAGCACCTGAAGGTGAGAAAGGGAGGGGGTCTGTGCAGACTACAAAGACCTTGTAGCCACACATGTAGATGCATTGTGGTGCACAGCCCATCTGCATCAATATGGGGGGTGTGGATGGCCCCAGAGAGTGTCAGCATCCCCCACCATTTTGTCTTGGGGGGAACATTGGCCACAATCGGCTTCTGGATGGGTACATGTTGAATTCCAACTAAAAGTATCAGAATCCAAGTGCCTTGGAAGGAAGGAGAACAATGTGAGCATAGCAAGAGGCAGAGGAGAGAACAGAGCATACTTTTCCAGCATTGAGGTGTACAATAGACTTGTCAGAGGAATTGACAAGACATTCAAGGGATGATGCAGCGGCAGATGACTCTTGTTGATCACTTCCTGGAGTGTAGCCATCTTGATGACAGCAGATTTGTTGCAGACCCACTCATTCAGCACTGAAAATGGTGCTGAGCAGATTGGAGAAGACTGCACCATCAGTACTCACCATGGACAGGGACCAGGCTCTCAGGTTTCTGCAGAAGAGTATCAGGAACCAAGGAAGGGATCAAATCAGACAGCAGAGGGAGGCATGAGGTAGAGTAAGGCCTGGTGCCCTAAATGCTTCAACTGCAGCTGGCTTATCCAGAGCATCTGGAGCATAGGAGGAAGCACACAAAGAAAGTGTGGCTGAGAGGCATTCTTTTCGACAGGTCTCCATCAACACAAATAGCTCCTTCCAGTCATGCCAGAGTGATGGACATTTCTTGTTGTCAGGCAAGTCAGAATCTTCATCATGTTTATCCTGAAAGGAGGTGAGAGGCCAAGAAATATTTGAGTGATGTGGGAGAAATGCAAGAGACCAAGACAAAAAGATGATCTCACCTTCTCACTCTTCAGGATGGGCATATGGAACATGAAGTACTCAAGAGTCACACTCTCAGTGGTGGAATTGAGGTGCCAGACAGGCCATGTAAATTCTTCATGCAGAAGCTAAGAATGTCAAAATTCAGGGTGAAAATAGGGTGTAATTATTGCAACATTCAGTCACTCACTGTGTCCCCATCATTGGGAGTAAAGTCAGAAAGAGGCTCATGGTAATGAACATCAGTGTCATTCTGAATGAGAGAATCCTTACTAAAGCAGACATGCAGTGAGCAAGAGCAATGACAGCCATACCTCAACACCAGATTGGCATAGAATGTCCTCAGCTGTATTGAGGCCAGCCCCATCATCAAGGTCATCTGTCTTGGTCTGGACCTTCTCCAATGCCCTAGAAGAACTGGCAGAGGCAGAGCCTTTGTGTTTTTGCTTGGATCCAAAAGATGGCACATGGGTGGACATCAATTTCACTGAGACAAGAGGCTGATGAGGGGAAAAGGGAAGGGAAGGGAGACTGGTATCAGCCACAAGTTTCTTCATTGTGGGAGAAGCTCAGTGATAGAACAATGATGAAATTGAGGCACCTGAGAGAGAAACAGGGTACACATGCAAATAGAGGGATGGATGCAACCTCTAGACCTTTATGGATGAATGTGTTCTTGGCACAGTTCAGAAAAGCTGTCCGAAACAAAGCTATTTGCATGATGCTGCAGCTCTCAGACCTCAGCATGATAAAGGCAGATCAAAGGGCCTTGATAAGCTCCTGAGATCTTTCCCCACATGCCCAGAAGACAGACATGTCAAGAGAATGTGCCCAAGACAGGCCATATTTGGAAGCTGTGGTGGCAGCTTCCTCCTGGCAAACAAGAGAGACATCATGCAGTGCCAATGCATGCTGATCCTGATAGCTGGACATGAACCAGCATTTTATGTTGCCATCAATCCCCTCATCCTCATCTTCCAATACACCCAATATCTCATAACTCCAGGCAAGGGGGGATGTAGGAAAATAGGTGTCATCACTCGGGGGGAGATACTGATCGAGGGCCTGAAAGAGTTGAGCAAGGTAGGCAATATGATCAGCATCAAGCTGTTCAGTATGGTCATTCTCATGCCCACAGCCTTGCTCAAATTCAGGCAAGATATGGAAACAGGCACAAGTTGGTGGGGGCAATAAGGTGGGAGGCAAGGACAAGGGACTAGATAAATGAGAGCATGGAGTATGGATGCTGACAGGATCTGGAGTGATGTCTTGATTGATATCCATGCCAGCATCTGGGGGGACAGCATCAGGGAGAGAATCCACATCCATTGATGTAGGTTGATCAGAATGAGGAGAGAGAGCATGTGGGTTGGGCAGTGGGAGCAAGGTTGGAGCAGGGGACTGATGTTCATCAGCCACAATGTGAGGAGGACCAACATCTCCAGATCCAGAAGCAGCAATGGAGAACCCCACTGTATTCAGGGAGGGTGGATCTGGAGATCCAGGAGAAGGCACTTGTTCCTTGGGAGGGACCCCCATACAAGATAAACCTTCTCTTGAATAAAGGGTGTCAGGTACTGGCAGTAAGTGAATAGGCAGAGCTGTGCCCTCATCATTCATGGAAGGAACATTGGGACAGGTCAAAGAGGGAGATGCTTGAAGAGAGATAAGAACTTTTTGCTGCCTCATAACTTGCTCAAGTTGAGCAAGTCATTTGTGAAGTTGTGAATTTTCTAGCATGGCAGGTGAGGTGAATTCGAGTCAGACACAGAAGATCAGGAAAAGGAAAAGGGGGTGCTGACCTTCATGATAATGAAGCAATTCCTGCACAGCTGGTACAGGAGGGAGTATTTTATGCCAGGGACCTTTGGTCCCTGTGGGCATGGGTGTGGCAGGCACAGATTGGGAATCAGAACCAGCTTGGTGAGGAATGTCCTGCAGTATGTTCAGAACTTCTTGGTGAAAGCAATGGAGGTCAACATGGTGAGGGGTTGAGGGAGAGGTACTAGTTTCAGCCATCAGAGGGGGTTTGGAGATATGAATTCCCACCATGAAAGGAATCAATGCTTTCCAGAGTGAAGATTCCACAAAGGATGTATGTGTGTCATTACCATGAGCAACCCAAGGGGACTGACCAAACTGCCAGAACTGCAAACAAAAAAGTGAACACAGGTGGTGACAACAGAGGATGGGAAACTCACCATGTGATACTCTGTGCAGGAATATTCTCAACATTTGGATAGCATGATTCCAGGGATGAGAACAATGATGGGACTGACAGCAGAGGCCAGGGCCACAGAACAATGAGCTTCTAGCTTCATCTCTGGGGTTGCTACACTAAAATCACCCTACAGGAGCAATAGATCAATACATATGTCAGAGTGGAATGAGACTAAAACATAGGAAGCAAAGATGCACAAAACCATAGAGAAGGCAGAGTCCCATGGCGACAGACCCAGCATTCTGGAGCACTTTACCCCATCACCAACTGACTTTATGGGTACAAAGTTGGAGCAGCACATCAGCTACAGGAAGAGATGAAACATCAAGGGCAATAGAGCCAGGGTGCTCTTGCTTAACATCGCTCTCCTGGATAATATGATCCTCCCAGTGCAGCAGCCAGGAACATAACTGCAGAAGGTAATGAGGAAGGGATGAGGCAACCTCAGGTGTATGGTAAAGAGGGTGGAGTGAAGGAAGAGTGCTTGATGGAGACAGGCTGGCAAGTTGGAAAAAGATTGAGTCAATGACAAACATCACTGTGACTGCCACATGGAAGAGAGTTGATGCCTTGGCCTCTGGTTTCCAACCAGAGACTGTTGGATCAGTACTCCCAGGGAGGGAAGCCAATCCGAGGTCAACAGCACTGGAATCAGAGAGCTCTGGAATCTACTTCAGCCATTCAACCATGGTAGAGCTTGCCACATGAAGCATCTTTTTGCCTCCATCAGTTATGGGAAACTGCAAAGAGTGATGGAGTACTGCATCCACAAACATGGTGTGGGGTAGTTGAAACAGTTCCAGAGTGGTTTGGCACTGCCAGACCACCCCAGCCAATGCACCAGCTAAGACAGAAGCAGCTGAATGCATAAAGTTGGCACCTTGGTCTGCCACTTTTTTCACCTACCTTAGGCTGAAAAATGAGGCATTTTTTCTACCTAAGAAGGCCCAAGCCCATAAGAACCCAATTGGGCCCAACCAGGCTCTTTGATCCCCGGTTCCATATCTCTTTTGGGCTCAACTTGGGTTTATTTGGGCTCAATCCTTAGGGACTTGGCAGCATCATCCTCATCATACTCGCCCAGATCAGCCAGGACTACTGTTGACAAATCCATATTATATGTATTATATACTACGACAAATCAATGATAGCTACAAGTCACCATAGTTGAAGAAATCCTCCTGCATTTGGGTCTTGCAATCCAGGAGGGAATTGGCCCACGAAGTTCGAGTGGAGAGGAGGGAGTGGGGCCACGCCAGGTTGCTGGAAAAAATCACTGGGCTGCTGTGTAAGGTCATGGCCCATGGCCTCCAAACCTGCTAGTGGTCCGCCACTGAGGTCGAATGAGAAAGGGGTCAAAGACATTGAATGCATAGAGAGAGTATCAATTGGTGGTGATAGTTCCGAACCATATCCGATTGGTGCTGTGTGATTGGAAGGTCCTTTGGTGCTCAATCCTGGATCCTGTGGGAAGTTGAGTGGAACCGGGCTTGGCAAGTTGTCGGCATTGTCAGGGATTGTCGCAGATGATTTTGGGCCATTCTTCTTTTTCTTCCATCTCTGCCCAACATCTTCAACATCACCTGCCCCACCCTCATGAAGTCCCTCAGCATCCCTGCTCCCAATCACGCCTACACCTCCCTCTACACCAGGCCTCTTCCTCTTCCCTACAGATTCTTTGGCCTCTTGTCCACCTTCTGGAGTGGGATCCTTTACCGCCGCACCAATGGACCAGTCTTTTGAATCGATTGCCTTATCCACACTGCCAATGGTGTGCTGAACTCGCCCACGATGATCAATCATGATGGGCAACAGGGCCTCATCAACGTCAGACGTGGATTCGGGAAGTTCTTCAATCCGGATCTGGCACCCAGCAGAACGATTGAAGGCCTCGTACATCTTGCTCCAATGCAATGTGCGGTACTTGTCTGAGATCCAGCTTCCTAACAGCGGGAATTCTTCCACGGTTGGAAGACCCTCCATCCGGACTCTGTTAATCCGCAACAGCCTCAGGATCTCCATCCACTTCGTCGTCTTCACCTTCAGCAGCATGTAACGATCCAAGAGCTTCCGCATCCTTTGCGCGCAGGCTGCCTTAGTCTTATGCATGTCATGGGTCTCTGCCAATCATCGGTTTTGTGAACACCTTTCTTCAAAAGCATCGACTTCATTTTGGCGCATCTGCTCAGTGAGAATGTATTTATACACGTTTGCAAGGTGTTCGGTTGGGTCGAAGTTAGATTTGTACCACGACTCCATTTGAGGTGAGTTCATGGTGGCAGTATTTCGACCATGGGCAGCCGCGGATGCTGCACAGTCAGATATCATGATGTAGAATGTGTGGATACCAGAGTTCAAAAGTGCCTTTCCATCTGCATTCCATCGTCGTTGCGCCGATTCCATCAACTTCACAACATCCCCTCCTGACTGCCCTAGCTTCTTTCCCGCCTCAGCTTTCTTCCCACTGTGCTCTGACCTGAGCTGCTCCACCTCTGCTGTCCACATTTCGGAGTCGGACCCGCCCATGTTGGATTTTAGGAGTTCGTACTCCTTCCTTGCATGATCATGTGAAACATACTTGTTTTTGTCTACAACGTACTACTGTGTAAGGATATAATTATACATAGAAGGATAAACAATATGAACCTTTGAGATTTTTTAGAAATGCATTCCATGCATTACCCCCACGTCGGCACTCTGGTGTTGACATTTCCCCGTTACCAATTTTCATCAATTGCGAGACAGATCGACCGAGGCAAGTCGCACATGGTTTGAGCTTGTCCTCCATGAAGTTGTGAAACATGTCCATCACCTCCTTGATTTCCTCATTGCGGAGTTTGCGTTTGGTAAACTGCACATTCGCAACATTTCCATCCACGAAAAGGCTCTCATCCACTTTGGATATGTCATCCTCATCATCCTCATTGTCGTTGCGGGCAAAAGAAACTTGCTTTCCCCACCGAGAATGCCTCACAATATCTTCTTCGTCTTCATCTTCTTCATCCAAGGCACGCAAACGAAGAACTCGTCGAGAAAAATGCCCAGGTGAAGGTTGAGTATCGCTATCCGATCCTTCACGAGGATCCAGTGGATGCTGGTTATATTCCTCAGTGGAGGGTTTTAGCGATAACGATGTCTGCTGCCTGTCATTGGCAGCAGGCTCATGCTGCCAATCTGGAAGCGAGTCCATATGAGAGTTTAGAGGCGGTGGGGAACGTAGGTCTTGAGTGGGATTCATGCGAGTCTCTGACCTGGTGCAAAAGGTGATAAGGGCATCAGATACCAAGTTAGATGTATGTGTGGGTTTAGGATCATCTCTCACTTTATTCGTAGTTCCAAAGCTTCTACAAGACATTCCATTTTTGTCCCAAAATAGACAGGATTCAGACTGCGTTTCTCAACGAAGAATGCAAGGCCTTCTACAATCCCTAGTGTACCACTGGAGCCGTGTCTGATTCCGTCGACTACTGCATTCATTGGTATGTCCACATGGAGAACGCGATTCAGTACTGGATCTAGTTCTTCCCAGTCCTCATCGCAATCTGCCCCACCGCCCCCAAATGCAGCCGGGATATCCTCTGGGTGATTGGCATCCCACAGACAGGTCACACCACATTCATTAGCATCCCGCTCAGGCACACTGGAAGGGAGCTGTTTGATGAGGGTATGGGCATGATCAAGCAATGCTACTACATCACGTGAAGTAAGGGCGTGATCTGCCCTGGCAGATGTGACGGGTGAATGGATCGCAGGGAGCAAGGGGACATTCCGAGCAGGTTGGACTCCAGACATAGAAGGGGGAGCGAGCGAAGGTAGTGGCCTACTCAGCGACTGAGTATGAAGGACTCGAGGAGGTAGCTCAACCAACAAGATGTGACCTCTATTGGGAGTGGATGCCATAGAAGTCGAAGCCAAAGCTCCCTGCGGGACTCAAGGAGATTTAGACGAAGGGGCGGTTACTGATTTGGACTGGGATGATCGGGTGCTTGCCACCTTAGACTTGGATGATGACGTGTTTGATACCTTGGACTTGGATGATGAAGCATTTCATGATTTGGGCCCCGAAGAGGCACTCGTTGACTTGGCCTTAGAAGAACGGGTCTTTGCTGAGAGTGCTGAGGGCACTTCAGCCTTATTAGAACAAGTCGCGGGCATAATAAGGGATCTGGCTAGAGAATGAGAAAAGAACTATTGGGAGTGCTCTTCAGATCCCCTGTAGCCTTCCCTTCTTATGCGATGAGTTGGAATAAGTCGGGTCACGTCACAGGGCAAGTGGCCAGAGATATCGAACGCTCAGACAAGTGAGATATCGAAACCTCGATAGTTCCCAGTGACGAGGCACTGTGTATTCCAAAAAAAGTTAAAGTTGGTGTCGTAACTGCCAAGGGAGCGCAGGGAGGGTGCACGGCCTCTACCTATGACAGGGTGGGCAGAGACCGGCACAAGTCCTCCTGCACAAGAGAAAAAAACATACATCTAACAAAAAATGAGGAAGGAAATAGAAAGATCGTTAGAATTGCCAACACACGCGGAGGCTGCACAGGCCTCCACGCAAGAGGTGTATGAACAATGAAGACACACAAAACACGTACAGAGGTGGGGAAAGACGAATATGCCTCGTGTATACCGGGTATATCAGAGACTCTTCAAGTTACCATGTGCTGCCAGGCAAATGCTACAAGAGCAGGTTCTCCGATACCACCAAGTTCAGTGCCACCGCAAGAAGGAACGGCAAATGCCGGAGTCAGTGTCATTCATACACTACAAAGGGAAATACACTTGTGAAGCAAATCAACATAAGAATGACGGATCTAAGATGGAATGTTGAATGACGACAGCGGGATACGTGTATTCTTCATTCCAGGCTCATCTTCATGAGGGTCCTTCAAGAAATGAGGTTCTTTAAGACCTTTCTCCGACACCACTCTCCAAGATCCATGAAGGGTGAAACCGAAACACTCGCGAATCTCCAAATGCTCCTGGAAATTGTGTCTGTCTGCTTCTGCCCACCTAGAAATCTGCCGTATCCAATCATTCATTGGACCGTTGGAGGGCCAAACTGATACAATAAACACTTTTTTGAAGCCACGCCGAATATTGCTGCGAATCAGTAATGCAAACTGAATCAGCCCAAGTGGTGGAGTGCCGACACTGATCTTCTCTGTCAGCCATGGTGTGGTGAAGTCGAAGACGTGCATCTTTCTCCTCCGGCTCTCAAGGTCTGCCAGAGGAAATTGAGCACGATTCGTCAGAAGCCATGGAGGGTGCAATACGTAATCAAGAATCTCAGCCTTGAAGTCCTCTTGTGTGAGGACAGGTGGTGGGGCACAAGAGAGTAAGGATGCAAGCTCTTGCTCATTACGGGCATGTGCATATGCCTCCTCAATGTACAACAAATCCACCTTGGCAGTGTAGGGGGTGGGAACCGTATCCAACGTTGCTGCATTCACGAACTGAAGGTTTTGAGCATTCATCTCCTTTGTCACACAGCGAAGGACATTGTCTTGCAGAGACAAGTTTTTGAAGTAGAGACATGCTTGGAATGGAGAATCGGCTGCCTGTTTACGCCTCGTGCACCGAACCCCCAACAGTCCTTGACCCTCAAACTCATTCAGCCAAATCAATGCACTGTCTTTTGATACCGGCTTGCACTCCACCACATACCATACACCCACTGCAACTGGTACATGTCGATCAGTTTGCAGGCCCGTCAGTATCAGTCTGGGATTTGGGGGCAGAAATGCTCATGGGCCTGTTGGTATTGGCCTGCCGACTCTCGAGACAGTAGCTGAGGATGTTGTGGCAGTGAAAGAACGAGAATTGAGAGATGGACAAGGAGACAGACGGCGGGAAAATCGATCCGGAGGGACTCCTGGGGGAGTCTCTTTCTGTCCAATGGCTCCTCTTTGGGCAATAACTTCTTGTGCAACCGGAGGAGATTGACAACAGGGAGGGGGGCTTGTAGATCGATTTCTGGAAGATAAGGGAGGGTGATGATGAGCATCATGAGCAGATGAAGGACGAGAATGAGTGGGAGAGTGGGAACGAGAACGACGGCGGGGAGGAGCAGGCGAAACATGAGAATTGGAGGCCTGGGAGTCAGATCGATGGTGAGAACGAATAGCCAAAGGACGAGAGTGGGAAGGGGAATGGGAGTGAGAGCGACGGTGAGGAGAACGACCGGCAACAGGGCGAGAGTGAGAGGGAGAACGGGAGCGAGAGCCATGGCGAGAACGAGCGGCCGGGGGCGAGAGCGAGAAGGGGAATGAGAGGGAGAGCGATGGCGAGGAGGACGAATGGCCGCAGGGCGAGAGCGAGAGGCAGAATGGGAGTGAAAGCGACGAGGAGGATGAATGACCAAGGGGGGAGAGCGAGAGTGAGAGCGAGGATGGCGGGGAAGACAACTGCTGGGAGAAAGGGCGGACTGTAGCCGTACTTGACTCCCAGAATTGGGACCAGGAGAAGAATTGCGCACATCTCTCTTCTGCGCATCATCTCCCTTGATCTCTTCGAATTGCCTGCGAAGTCTCTTATTGCGCTTCTTTTCATTGGAGAGGATGCTCTTCTTATTCGTCCAATGGTCTCGAAGATATAATACGCCTGCAGTTGTGGGGGGGGCTTTGTTGCCAACTGACCACTTGCCTGGCTTCCTGCCAGCCTCAGCCTTGATATGCTCGACAACCCCGCGCTCTGCTTCTTTGTCGCCATTGTACGCCCTATTGAGTAATTCTCTTGCCTCCTGGATGGATTTATTTGCCTCTTCCTCCTCTTTTTGCTTCTTGGCTTGTCGTTTCTCGAATGCACTGTCAGATTCACCGGAATGCTAAGCCAAGTCCATCATCTCTGGCCACCCTCCACGATCTGTACCATCACTCTCATAGTCCTCAGCATCCAGAAAATCGTGAGGCCCCTCAGCCTCAACCCGAAACTTG
Organism: Hydnum rufescens UP504; assembly: GCA_014904985.1. Lineage (NCBI taxonomy): Eukaryota > Fungi > Basidiomycota > Agaricomycetes > Cantharellales > Hydnaceae > Hydnum > Hydnum rufescens. The sequence continues at coordinate 198,193 of MU128979.1, read as the reverse complement.
TCGCCCGGTTCCGACACTGAAGACCTGGGCTCTGAAGCAACATCATCTCGAAGAGACAACCCATCCATGCCAGGGAAAGATTCCAAACCATAGTCTTGGCTTAGGTCTTTGACTTCAGTGGCACTTGGGGGAAATTGCCTATTTCCAAGGATTCTTCTGATTTTCGTGAGCATCCCAGGGACTAGGTTCGTCGAAGTGGGGTCAGGGAAGAGTGCCCTTAGCAGCTGGCCATCCAAAGACTCTCCAACTCTGGTAGATTCTCTTTTGGGTTGGACTAACCAGGGATCTGGATGCTTGACATGGGTTGGGCATTGTTCCACATACACAAGATGCCGCACTATTGGCAAGGTTATCACTGGCGGCTCGAGTATAGGGGGAATGGGCAACTCAGGGATTGCTGAAGCGCATAACTGAGATGCGCCCTCAACTACACCAAAGACAGGGACCCCATCTCCAAGCAATTCCTCTAACCACTCTGCGTCTTCCTGGGATGTTATCGGATATGCAAAAATTGCCCCAATGAGGCTCTCGTCAACGCCCAGGTGAGGAGGAGATGCTCCAAATGTGCAGGCAATATGCCGGATACATCGACGAGCCAATAGATGGGCCAACCCGCCCCATTTGTATGCACACTGTAGAACGTTGCTAACAGGGTTGTGAAAAGAGTGGGATTTCAGACACGAGGTAGGTAGACAAGTATCGGATAGGATTTCGGAGATGCCCTTTGGTAGACGAATACTAGGGCATGGCATGGTGATACCAAGCGAATTGACCACCTTCCTCCACCCCAGGTAGAGTTTCCTGTTGGCCTCGAAGAACTCCTCAACATTGTGAAGATAAGATGCCTCAATGACAAGCTCATTGCCATGTTTCACTAAAAATTCTGAAGAGAATGGCAGGGGATCCGTGGGAAGTTGTTGGATATAGGGTCGATATGGGGCTGCTTTGTTGTATGTGACGGGAACATGACAGAAGTCGGTCGAATGAATGCGTGGACGTTCATGAACAATATCGTCTGCAGGTGGGGGATATTGATTAAGCACGTAGCAGTCATTTGTGGTGTTCCCGTGGTCCCAATGGCCAAGGAATTGGAATTGGCGGCAGGAGTTTGTATAGATTAGTGACCATTCATGTCAATCATAACAATGGGACTGATTTCTTGGAGACCCACCTGGAGGTTAAAGTCAGTACTGTTTGTTTGAATCATTTTAAGCTGTAAATGCTTACGAATAGCAAAAAGAACGCACTGACAAAGGTCTCCTCTATCAAGAGTAGCCCAGTCGGCCAGTCCAGACGGCAGTGGGGCAGGTACAAGTACACCATCGGTAGTCCAAGTCATGGCTTGGACTATGGTGCTGGGACAGTCGGCAGGACAATCTCCAGTGAGACGGTGACGCGATCCTTGAGAGGAATTGCACCGCCCGTCATCGGACTGGCCGTCAGACCGAATTTCCGTGGATTGACTCGTCACCATAATCTTGTTGCCAAACGAAGTGCAAAAGGTTCTGCTACTTGCCCTCGGTGCTTGCCGACAAAGTCAGTCCCGACTGCCATGAACTGTAACTCCTTCCATCCAAAATTCCATCTTAAATTCTTAGATTTAATGGCTAGCATGAGTGTACTTCATAGTAGAAAAAACTGTCATAAAACTGATGCAAAACTGGACTCAGTTTTGCTTGAGTTGTGATCTGTGGTTTCTACTCAGTTTTGTGTGCCCAGAACTGGCATACAAGTAACCCAAGCAGAGGGTGAATCATGCTTTGTCATCATAAGGAGGGTTATGGCAACCTGGCTGAAATGCAATATGTAACTGGAGCAGAGTTTGAGAAGGGGGAAATGATGGTGCCTGCCTAGTTTTTTGAATTTTTCTCTTTTAGCCTCTGGAGGTGAAAGACAAAATTGGCAGTTTTGCACCTGTTTTTCCAAAACTCACCAGTTCTGTTTCCAGTGGTGTTTTTCATTTTGTCTTAGTTTTGCTCCAGTTTTGCTACTGTGAAACCTCCTATGTCATCAAAGTAGTTGCAAACAAGTGTGATGCTTCTGTAATTCAGAGTGAATATCAATGCCTTTTATCATGCAGTGTTGCTGAAGTTCAGTTGGCATGCATATATTGAGACATGAGATAGGATGCATCCAAATATCTCAATCATCTAGGCCAGATAGCCCTGATGGATCTTAGAAAAAGACATCAGGATGCCTTGGAAGGGTGATACTGTATTGGGCCCCTTGCTCATACTGTATTTGTGTCTCCCTTGTGAACTAGTTTGAACTGGGTTTGAACTCAAATGAGGACAGTACCTTGGAAATGAGGCAAACTGTATGGTCCCAGGGGACTCAAACAAATGTCCTATTTTGAATATAGGTTCAGGGGGTTGAAGATGGGACATAAAAATTACCAGTGAGGCTTGGTTCAGGGGGTCTCAAAATCTGTGACAATCTGGCACCTAGTCCATTCCATAATGGCACTATCTTTGAGAAGGTACTGGTATGGAACAGTATATGCATGGGAGAAGATTGGGGTCCTATTGAGGAACTAATTGAATGGGGGCACAAAATAAGGAAGAAGTAATGTCTGGAAAATGGTAAGTATGGAAGTACAGTCTACAGTACCCGCATTGGGGGGATTGGGGGATTGTTTGGGATTTTTTGAGATTTTTGGGAAATTGTGAGATATTTTCTTACTTAGTGTGGGTCTCTGTTAATGGAATGTCCACACGAATGTCTATCCAGAGTCACGATATGCCTACCGGATTTGGCCGCGGGGTCCCTTTCCTCAGTAATAGCAACTGAGTGAAGGTTGGTTTCATCCATGTGATGGCTGTGTGACTTGTTACTACTGGCACCTGAATCCCGGCAGTCTCCGATCATCGAAACGAAAGTCCTAAGGCCATTAAGCGGGATTGATTAGAAGCGCTAGTAGTGAGTTTATCTCTCACTGTTGGTGTCTTTGTCTGGAGGGAAGCCTAGCCACAAACATTGTTTCGGAGTTCGATAACCCATACATCCCATGTCTTCTGACAAATACCTGGTGGCCTCTGGCATTCTTGGTGTGCAGGGTGCCTTCAAGACTCTCAGTTGGAAGCATGATTCGACAAATATGTTTAATTTTGGGATTGTTTATCTTATTGCCTGGCTCACTGCAGCTCGAGTCCAGGTCACTGAGATTTATGGTCGAAATGAGGTATGTAATCTATTTTCTCGTTCCCAAACTGCACATCAAATAAATGGATTTGATTCAACACAGAGCTCGGCAATCGTCCTTCTAGTAGCCGACGAAGACTTCGAGTGGGCCCTTTGAACTTTCGTTGGGAAACACGAGGTCACCATAGGCTCGGTGACCCACGTCACCTTTGTCCAGAGGTGCCAGGCCAAGTCTCCTGTCAAGTTGCAGGGGCTAGGTATGTATTTCCACTACTGTAATATCCATTTACTGTGCTTACTGTGTTAATACTGTCATCTAGGCTTCGAAAAATTGGGCCAGAGCAACATATGGAGTCAGTGGACAGGCCACAAGCTGAAGAAGAGAACCGAATTCGACTTCGTCACCATGGCAGAGAAATGAATAGTGCTAATTCGTTCGTTTGGAAATCTCCCCCAGCCCTGGTCTCCTGCGCATTCAATCACAAGTCGTCCACCCATGCCAGAGCTGTGGTATGTTTGGGTGGATGTGGCTAACTCAAAATGATCTGCAACAGAGGAATCCCTGTCCCCCGATGCCCCTCACAAGAAACATTGCTGAATCGAAAATGGAAAACTCGGCGTTAGTCCTACAACCATAGACAATATGGGGGTCGATTTATCTGGTGCCAGGAGTGGGGGGCGGGGAACATGGCAAAGATGGGCAACGTGGCCGTGGAGGGGGGCACGGCGCAAGCTGATGTGCAGATGGATGGGCTGCCAGCAACCGTGTGCAATAATATACCTCCATATATGGAGGCACATTGGTGTGGGCACTTCCTCGAAGATTGTGTTTTTTTTTTGTACTAGCCCTTAATCATTTTCATTCTCAAGCATCCCATTAATACACATAACACACATTTGACTATTGATATCGATGCAGTAACATATTTCAATTAAGAGAATGACGGCGACAAAAATTACAAGTTCATTCAATATTGCCGACATTACTCATGCGCTGGACTAGGAAGGAGAGGTCGGCCAGGAAGTGATTGAGTTTGGCTTCCGATGCGTCCTTTGCCTTGGTCATTGTGTGAAGAGCCTCCTCCATTTCCTGCAATCTCTTCTCCCCTGCTTCCTTCTCTCTCATTATCGCACACAGCGCATTTTCCATATCATGAAGCTCCAGTTCCAACAATGTGATTCGTCCAGCCATCTCCATGACAGAAGTCGAAACGCACTTGGGTGGGAAGAGATGAGGGTGTTTGAGAGAAGCAAGACAAGGTCGCTTGAGTGGAAGGAGACGAGAGAATCTGAGTTGTCAATGAAGGCTGCTGCATGCGGCTCGCCGGTGGGTGGGCCGGATTGGATGGGGGTTGAGGACTGTAGTGATCAGACCACACTGTGAATCATCAGTTTGAGTACTTAGAAGAACGAAAATTGGCTGAGACTGACACCAAAAACGGCACCCCCCATGTCCAAAGTGTGCCCTTTCACACCTCCAGAACCATCTCCCGTTGTTATTAGAGGATCTAGAGCATACCGCCAAGGCTATATAGTCCAATTGTCGTCGGTTATCGATGACAATCAATTGAAGCGATAAGTCAGCTATATCAAGAAGTTCCGGATTGTACTTACGACATAGGGGGTTCTCTGCACAATGGCAGATGAATTCCCTGTCTACATAGAGGACGGAGTCTTTGCGTAGCATTGTCACAAAATTAACGTGATGAAAGACAGCCGGAAAACGCACTGGACATCAATGCGGGTCGACAACCTGGGCTGACCGAGGCTCGTGGGTGTAAACGATGCTAGAAGTTGAGTCGGATCGACACCTAACAAGGTAGATGATGATAGTGGGTTGCTGGAGTTTTCTCGAAATAGAGATCGGTTCACTCTGACGCCTCAAGTCCACTCCGGCCTTTTTTTTAGAGCCTCAGTAAGTCCTAAGGCGGTGGACATCGGTTTTTCCTGACGTTTGGCACCTTTCTTACCCCAAATCGAAGGCTTTTTCGCTTGTGCTCAGTATTTGTCTCATACCCTGCATCAAAATATTGTCTGATCAGTTTGGTCTGACTGCCTCAAGTCTAATCTGACTTTTTTTAGAGCCTCAGTAAGTCCTAAGGCGGTGGACGTCAGTTTTTCCTGACATTCAGCGCCTTTCTTACCCCGAATCGAAGGCTTTTCGCTTGCGCTCAGTATTTGTCTCATACCCTGTGTCAAAATATTGTCGGATCGGTTTGGTCTGACGCCTCAAGTCTAATCTGACTTTTTTTAGAGCCTCCGTAAGTCCTAAGGCGGTGGATGTCGGTTTTTCCTGATGTTCGCCATCTGTCTTGCCCTGAATCAAAGGTTTTTCGCTTGCGTTCGGTATTTGTCTCATACCCTGTGTCAAAATATTGTCAAGGTCAGTGCTGGACATCGGGTCAATCCGACGCTGAGGTATCCTATCTGACATGTGTTTTGTGAAAAAAAAAAACCGTTGAGTTCAGTGCTGGGCATCGCTTTGTACCGATGCTCGGTATCCTGTCTGACGTGTTTTTTCTTCACACAACAATCGTCAAGTTCAGTGCTGCACATCGCTTTGCACCGACGTTCGGTATCCTGTCTGACATACTTGCCGAATCCTCCAAACTCGTATAATAATCGGCGGTTTGTCGAAATTGCCCATCACATCGCCAGGTCCCATGAAGAAATATTTGCAGTCGAAGTCGAGCAAAATACCCAAAAGCTGAAGTTGTCGCACAAGGCCCTTCCGGATTTGTGTTCTCATGAGAACCTTCAGCCTCTCAATCAGATACAGCACTTTCCTTTGACATCCGTAGTGCTACTCCGTCAGAGTTTGTTGCACAATACCAGCTTAATCTTGATTACAAGCCTTGGCTGGCTCCCGACCCGCATATCCACGTTGTAACAAAAGAGTCGAGGCATGCCAGGCGGAAACATGCACAAGCCGCACGCTGGAGCCAGACGGTTCTACCGATTCTCATAAGACTGTTTATGTGTTGGAAGCGTGAGCAGGCGTCATCACACCGATTGCCAAGTTTCCCGGAGTGCGGGATTGTCAATGTATGCTCCTGCATGATGCATCACAGGACTCTGAAGGTTGTGTGTGTCTCGATCGAAGGTATGCATATCGCTTCCCCCATCTGTTATGATGCCTTGACTTACAGTAGATTATATAGCCCTCTACAATATTGAACTCTTGCTTTGCAACCACTCCCGTTCGGCACCAGAGCAGCTCATGGAAATCGGCTATTTCCCATGCGCTCCAGTATATCCTACGCTTGCTGTGAGCTTGGATATGCTGGAGTTAGTCTCGATATTGTTTGTCCATTCTGCACCAAATGAAAGAGCGTGGGCAGCGACCATCACGAAATACCTCAAGAATCATGGTCACGAATTTTCAACTGGAGATTCCTTGTGGCGATGGTTTGCCGCTGCCCTGGCGCAGTATCAAGTCCTGATACAGCTTGTGGATGGAGAGATGGATAGGATCACTGATGATATCAGGGGAACAAGATCCTGTAGGACAATTGCGCTTGATGAAAAGTCACCTGTCCACATGCGCAAGTACCCAAATGCGCAGACGTCCACGGGACCTACTGCGATGCAGGATAGTAGTTCTACTGATTCCTCTACTTCCCACGGCGACATCTCTACCTCCAACAGTAGTCCCGTCTCCCACCCATGAGAGTGTTCCGCCACCTACCTTCGACGTGCTTGTCCCCTCTGTTTTGGTGGCCTTAATATGGATGCTGGGAACACGAGTGTGGATCTCATTGTGTGTCTGGATGCAAACTTCCAGTTGAAGCGGAATCGGGACAGAGACCAAAGACAGGAGTACAAAGGCCAGGCCAGGTCTCTAGACCCTGAAGTCACTTTGCCACGGACTATCTTCCTTAGTGAATCGCAGATCCGGGTGTGGGAGGAAAGGGTTGAGGCCGTACGCCCCTCCAGACCAAAGTCAGGGGATAAGCGAAAGGCCAAGGAGATGGAGACAACTGAAGCCGACTTGATGGACGGAGGCAGGGCTACTGAGATTGAGCCTGGAATGAATTTGCCAAATGCGACATACGATGCATGTCGAGATTCATTCATTGCGGCCGACGGTGACCAGATCAAGGCCTCCTCGACTTTTTTTGACTCAACGGGTGTCATGGCAATGCTTTGTCACCACGACCGTCCTCTATTGTTGGCAAATTTAAAAACTGCAGGCGAAAAACAGTTCTACGCTTTCGTGCTCATATCTGCCTTGATGAACTCATTGCCGGGCCATTGGAGAGTTGGGATTCTCTACAACATCGGGTGCCAACTGCATCGCACCCTCCAGAAATGGGATTTCATGCCCCAATTTTTCCATCGACTTGTGTTTGCGGTCTCTATCTTCCATGCTTATGGTCACCAGTGGGCATGCCAGCTTTGGTACCACCCTCGAAAGGCTGAGCTATGGGGCTTGTCGGATGGGGAGGGATGCGAACGGTTTTGGAGCGAAGCTCCGAAAGTTAATCCCAGGTCTCAGGGTCACTGGGGTGTGCTACATGGTTTAACAAGACATCTCATTGTCATTGATATATGAACTTTACGACAGCATCACCTGATGCCTTTTCATTTTGGATCATCAGGTGGAGTACATCCATGAGATGAAGCAGGCTGGGATGGGCAAATGGTTGCGAGATCAAGTCCATCGAGCTAATGAGCGTCTTAATGAGGCGTTGGCAGTTGTGGATGCATGTCCTCATCAGTTGGACTTAGATGGACTGCTGGCCCAGTTCAAGGAACAACGTGAGTTCCAAACTAAATCGGTTGACCGTAAGTAGCTCCCTTATTGTGGGATTGAGAATAATGCTAATGTCAAGTCTTGTAGGGCAATCGCGAACAAAAGGGACGTGGGCGATTGAGCAAATATTAGCGCTTGAGGGGGCATTGGAATCGCAGCGGGGGATCTTGGTGATGCTTTCGAAGGAGTTAGGAGGCTTAGTGAGGGATGATAGTGTCGGAGGTCAAAGCTTGCACAAGGAGTGGAAGGAGAGGGTTTGGATTGCCAAGGACTCAATATCACGCCTTGAAGAGAGAGAACATTGCCAAGAAGATAAAGGCTCTTCGACTTCAAGATCGCACATCTGCAGACCGACTGGCTAGTCTCAAGAAAGACAAGTGGATCAACCTTCAACTCAATATACGAGTTCTTCAAGACCAGTTGCTCAAGAAGCTTCATGCACGAAAGTTTGAGCTTGCCAACTTAGAGTGTGCCCACACCAGTCAGGCCATGGGTATGTCATTCGTTATTGTCAAAGTCTGGATCTCAGAAACTAATAGGAATGAAGACCAGAAAACCAAGGCGCATGTCGAAAAGGCTGTGAAGCACCGAGCACCAGGCATTGATGTGACACTGAACAAGTACAATGCCTTGCGGAAGGATATGCTAAGGGAACGGGGAAAGAATGGTGTGAAGAGGGATGCCTATGTTCCCCCGGAGCTGTCGATAGAGGGATTATACAAGTTGGATGTTGATCAGGACATATGGCAAAATGCAGACATGGCAGACTTCGAGGGAGGGAAGGTTCCACTATGGCTCTCAGATACAGAGGTTCAGGATGGGATACGGGCTGCTCAGGAGGTTAAGAGCTGTCAGGAAGAGCTTTTCCGATGTGAACGGGAGCACTCAAACCTTCGTCTATGGCTTCTGAATGACTATGAGGCGGTATGACGAGTCTTTGAGTTCAGCAAAGGTATGTACTACAGGTTTAAATCCAATTCATCTACGCTCATGGAATTATCAATTCCTAAAGATGATGAAGTTGCATTCTTTGCACTTCTTCGACTTCGCATTCTCTATGATTGGATGAAGACTTGGGAATGGGACTTACTGGGGATTCCTGCCCCTGCTGGTGTGGCTGATTGGAAAGATATTTTGGAGCCACCCCCAATCCATTGTGCCTGGGCATGTAGGCAGGGCCAGCAGGAGAATCGAAGTCGGGTTAGTATTGATGATGGTGATGCAAGCTCGGATGATGAAGATAACATGGAATTGGAGCCAGCGGGAGAGACTGATGATGCGGACTTAGTAAATGACTTGGATCATGTCATAGGGACCAGTGACTTCTTGGATTAGACTTAGAGTAGGGGGGATGAACATGTACGACATAGTAAAGATAAATGCTAGTAACTTCAACTAAGTGCCTTGTAAGCTACCCAAGTTGGGCCCAAGTCTCACACTATTTTCCGAGTTGATGAACTTGAACCTAAATTTGGGCCCAAGTGGACCCAAAAGCTTCTCATGCTGCTACAATTATTGATCTTTAGGCTGATGTTGGGCCCAACTATCTATGGGCCTCCATAGGTACCTATTCTGCCCCATTTTTCTACCTTTCATTGATAATAAAAGTGGCAGACCAGCCTGAAAGTTGGCTGCTTGTGATTCATTGGAGAAATGACTGGCAAGTGCAGCCCAAACATGAATGTTTTCAGGGATAAGATTAAGATCCAATGTTGAGCAGAGCATGCAGGAGAGTGAAGCAACAAAAATAAAGTTGAAAGGTCCTGTCTTCAGCACTTTGCATGCAGCTGATTCTGGGGCAGTGGGTCTGATCAAGGCTGGTCAAAACAGTTTCAATTGGGAACTGCCAGTGGAAAAATAGGGAATCCTGTTGATGAGTGAACATATCTGAAGTGATATTCAATGGTGCTATACACAAAAATTGAAAGAACAGGGGAAGTGAGTAAGCTCTCAAAGGATGTGCTATATCAGAGCATTGAAAGGTAATTTATGGGCATTGGAAAGGCCCTAAAATAAGGTATATTAGTGGTATATGTAAATATTTTAGGTTGATGCCTTAGGAATATCTCAGGGATTGCTCAAAACCATAATCATCATATTTGGTCAAGTGGATTTTCCACCTCTATTGGCTTGGGTCATGTCATTTCTTGGATTTCAAGTTCAATATCCCATCCCTATAATTTATTTAGAATTGTTTGAGGCGAAAAGTCTGGCCACTCTAACCAGTCTTTGTTCCAAGCTCTGATCTCAAATGATTCCAAGTAAACTACCAACTTTCTGATCCAACTCATGATGATCCAATATCATCACTTTACAAAGTCTTTTAGGGTCCTGATTATAGAAACATTCCATGGGAATCACTCAGAGCATGTGGCTTCTACCCCCATGGTCAGAGGTAGGAGTTGTTGAATAATCTTTTGCATGAAGGACTTCTGGGATGTGGTCGAGCATTGCATGGTTATTATTCTTTGCCATGCATATGCATGCCACATTGATGATATCAGATTTTCTCACTCTGTCTGTCGATGGCCAACTGATCTTGATCATGAGACCTGGCCCACTAGATCTGGAGGATCAGCATGGCCCCTGATCACAACCATTCCTTGGCCTACAAGAGTGTACTGGCAGTGAGTCATGACTCGGACATAGGCAGACAAGAAGGATAAAAAGCTTGTGAAAAGGTATTTCTTCCTACTGTCTGTCACAGAGATGTCTTGATGAAGCCTGGTGTTGCAGACAATACTCAGGATCTCATGCACCAATTGAACACTACTCAAGATAGCATGTTTGAGTTGTACAAGAGACTAGTGATAGACTCAAAACATAAAGTTGCCTCCAGCTTGCAAGGACTTGCAAGGCCTTCATGAGCCGAGCCAGCTCCATGTCCCACACCTGGACTTGATGTACTCATGCAAGACACACTACCAGATCATTTTTGAGGAAAAGGGAGTTACAATCAATCTTGTCCTGAGCCTTCATGATGTAATGAAGGCTCTCACTCACATTATCACTGGTGAGTTTTCCCCTTGTTATTCACGCCATGATTCTCAATGTTCTGGCAATGCAGCTTTGCAACTTCTTTGAAAATTGGGATTGGTCCATGGGGACATCAGCATCGGCAATATATTGTGGTACAACAGAGGTGCAAGCTATCAGATCTGGAATATGCAAAGAGAATAGATGACAAGATGAGTCATGACTCCACTGTCACCCATCCCAAAGCAATTATGGAGAGCATTCCTCCCAAGACTAAATCATGGGGGATGCTAACCTTATCTGGGTGCATCCACACACCCCACATTGATGCCAGCAGTCTCTGCACCAGCATGTCCATGCTGATGGGTATAAAGTCTTTGTCCTATGCAAAGACAGTCTATCTTTCAGTTTGGCCCCACATCTTGAGGGTGAAAAATCCATTGAGGAATGCCTGGAGAATGTCACCTGGGAAGTGGTGGTCATTCCTCCTGGAGGAACACTGTGAGTT